>CANSZD010001224.1:0-600000 GCA_947648045.1 Beta corolliflora
GAATAATGAATGGGGCAATGTCTCTTCTACTGCATTAAGAGTTGGCAAACGGGTCAGGTCGATGTCACATGTAACAATGAATTGACCTCCCTTATTTAACCAAAAACGACTTGGCAACCCACAACACTATCCCAACCCTTTTATTAAAATCATTCACTGAAGAATGGAAAGTAGTAAAAGTAACTCTAAACTATTACAAGATACCCAATAATACTGACATGTTTAGCAAGTAAATGAGTTGTCGTGTTGGATTCATGTTTGAAAATTCAACCTTAACCCAACAATTTAATAAATAAGGCACGTCGAGTCAATCCACTCATTTAAATGAGTTGAAAACCTTAAACCAAACCTGCTAATATTGTGCTAGATTCAAGTCGAGTTGTGGGTGGTGTCACTTCTTCCCCCTTTACCTGCATTGGAAGGCAAAAATTATGAGTTGTTGCACACTTGCACTTAAGATCGTTGAACTTTGAAAACATTGCACCATTGAAAAGACTACCCTGGAAAAGAATTATCCTGATTGTCCATATAATATTTAATGCTGCTTACTGTTGAAACATTAACACCTGGAGTTGAATAAGGCTGTCGGTGTGGATGGACCAGATGGGTAGCGCCTTTTCCCACTCGACGCTTTCTAAGCATCATATTTGCTTCCATTTTTAAGAGTTAAAGAATGAAATGGAGAATTACTTGTAGCAACAAACGGAATTTTCACCGTGATTGTTGATCTTGTTCCAAGTGCCATCGATTTATTAGATGATCCATTTCTTTTTGGTGCCAATAATTGCTGCATTGCCCACGTGGTACATCTATGATCAGTTGTTGGTTGGGATTGGTTGAAGATTCATAATAAAGGTGGTAAAATGGTTGTTCGAGTTCAGTTCAGGTCATATATATATTGAAGTTGTGAGTTGAGCTTTATTTGATTTCCGGGCAATCGTCAATGAAACAGTAATTGTCACCCTAATCTTTGGATTGGATTTGGTTAAAAATTCGAAATTGACTTGTGTAATTTAGATATTGATCAGTAACTAGGGATTGTGTGATCGGGTATGATTCAGTTTGCTAAGTCTACTTAGAGTGGGGCTCGTAATTCGAGATCATGAGTTGGATCAGGGTTTGGTTTAGGGTCAATTTCTGATTGTGCTAAAGATAAATTAAAAAAATGGTCTACACCGTAATGTAATTGACAAATTCGACAAATGGGTCGAACCGGGTTAATTTCAAGTTGTTCGAATTTGGTTATGGTTGAATCGAGTTATTTAAGTAGGGGTTAGGCTGTGTCAAAGATTGCCCAATCCAATTGGAAGAAAAAACTTTGTTCTTTAACTGACTTTGCCTTGGATATGGGGTGTGAATTTGGAGGACTTTTTTCATTGACTTTTGACTTTTTCATGTGGTTAATATGGAAAAAAATTTATTCTGATAAATAATTGTTTGAGTACCTGAAGGCTAAAACACCAACTTTTCATCTAGAATAAATAATTTGGTTGTACAAGCCTTTTGATATTAACTTTCATTTTGCATAAATTAGCTAACACCAAAAACTTATTTTACCAAACACATTTGTCTATAGCCCATGCCCCAAAATTAATAAAGAACATAAACAACGGATATGAATAACTTGTCAAACCAACCACATCAAATAGCTAACAACCAACAAAGTGACAAACTTTGTCCAAAAACTCCATTTGGATACTTTCTCCATTGAATATATTGATGTTTCCTGCTTTATCTAGATATACCACAAGATATGCAGTAGACGATGTTAACTAACTCTTCTTCAAGAGCCATTCAATACAACAGAATCTCTAAAATTCATGTTGCTAAAGGAACTGCAGAGTTTGCCGAATAATCATTCCCAACCTGCCAATTACCATTCTGCCAATCTAAATATATGTTATGTAATAAAGATCCATTATCCATTTTGTCCAAGTTCAATCCTTTGCATTATGAAATTTCCATCAAGAACAATCTTCCTCAGTGAGATCTTATGATTGATGCAATACTATATAATGCATATAATTTAGATAGTCGAATTGTCGGGTTAATGACAAACTGCAGATCTTGAGAATCGAAAAACCAATTTGGTAAACAAACAAGTCAATCAACTATAATGTAAGAAATTTACATATAATTGGAAGCATGTTAGAAAGAATGATCAGAGTTCCCCCTGTTTCCTTTAGAATATTCACTCACTGAATTTGAATCATAAAGAAAAGAAATTTACAAAAACTCCTCCCCCTTCGAGGGCAGGAAAAGAGCTAAAGAAAGAAGAATTGTTCATTTGACACTGTTACATACGCGATTCTACTTCCCGTTTCTTACTCGATATTTCCAACTTTAATGAAGAATAGACGCTTCTTTCATTTGCATCAAACCAACTCCATTAAAAGAGGATCTCCAACAGCCATTACCCTAATAACCTTAATAAATTCTTGTTCACTTGACACACTCCATGGATGAACTGCAGGTGCTTGAGCAGAATACAAGGTTGTATTGCCAGAAGGTGGTTTAGACTTATAAACCATTGTACTGAAAATCGGGTCAAAGTTCTCAGGCGAGTCCATTGCCAGAAAGAACATAGGGATTGCGACCTTGTGATGCATTTCCAAGTCGCCTACTAAAGCAACTAAATCTATGAAGTCTTCCACGTGTTTCCTCGGGACAAAGAATAGATCTGAACTGCATACGACGAAGCCTGGATTGGTCATTGCAGCTTCCTTGTAATTTACTTGGAAATGAGCTGGCATTGTGTTTACGACCTTCTTCACCATTTCTCCTTGTTCGGAGAACCAATCACCTTTGTTGGTTGAGACAGGTGTCCATGACTTTGATACCTGAACACCATTTAAGTTTGTTGGATATAACGAACAGAGATAGGCAGTAAATTGACTAACAGCAGCAAAAATGGTTTTAATTTTTTATTGATGCTATGCTAATTGCATCATAGCACCATCATCCATATAACAACAGCTCATTGAATAGATTACTCAAGAGAAAAAAAAGTTGGGGGCAACAAATCTAGTTTTGGAAATCTTAATCCCTGAGTTATGGCCTTCTGTATTTAATGACTAGAAAAAAGAATATCATATCAAATTGCCCTTGTACCATCAAGTATTCTACAGTGTGACATCAATGATGAAACTTGCTAGTTTTTTCCATAAATTACGCTCTTTGAGGTTAATTCATGTTGAGCAATTTCATTAGAGCACAAAATTGCGCAAATAATAACAATTAACAAAGACCATATAAAAAACGATAATACATGGTCATTTGAGTTGGCTGTGCTGCAAATATGTGATCCACGAATTTTGTGTTATTCTTTGTGGCGTTTTTGCCCTAGTGAAATTAGTTAACCTTAATCAGTTTAAAAGGAGTATAATCAACAGTTTTAACAAATTCTATCATTAATGTCACGTTATAAATATACAAAATGCTACAAGGCCATTCCATAAAATAAATTATTTTCTTGGTTAATAAATATAGATAGCCAAAACAGGGGGTTGCTCATAAGAAGTTTTTCATCTACTTTTAGCCCACACTCTTTGCATCCCATAATATTTGTTAGTTGACTTATTGGAGTTTTATATGTAAAAGTATGACTTTAATTTTCGTACTGAATATTAAGAATTAGAGAACTGCAAAAGTTGCAACTCAAATAATAAAGTATTGATCCAATTCTTTTAAAAATATAAGGAGTTACAGAGAAATCATAGGTCAAAGATGCATCTTCAAAGACTCGTAAAGTCCACCATGCCAACACTATTGTACAAAGGAAAATGCTATATCACTACAATTTCAAAATATGATAAGAGCATTCCTTCAAAAAGAAAATCGATAGAGAATTCAATGTCCATTAAGCACCCTTCACATATATAGCCTCGATGAAATAATGTACATCAGAGAAGACAATAACAATAGAGGATTACAGTTCATAGTACCTTGTTAGTGATCCAAAGCTTGGTCTTGTCGGCTTGTACTAGATTCCAGTAATTAAGGATGGTATTATCTTGGAGAAATAGAAATCCTTCGGCACTTGAATATCTGTTCATTATTGCAGGAAGCTGCCTGTAAACCAAATCGGGATTGTGGTCAATAAAATGGTCGCCATAAGTATTGTAGAGTACATTCATCTAGTTTTTAAGGGATTACAATTCAAAATATTTCTTCAATGCAGAGGGATTCCATGAAAACAAATAAACTGATGGGAGATTACTAGAACTTGCTTCTGCAAATTATAAAGTTGAAAACAATTTCATGGTACAGGGAAAAAGAGCTTGGCTAGCTTAAACTCAATTTTGCATCCAATACTTAATACTGAAATAGAACAATTAATACAGCGAGGTTTCATCACTATGTTGACACCAAACTGAAACACTTGCAAAGACCAAAGCGATTATGATGTCATACTCTAGAACCAACTTCATGTACTCAAGTCTTAACTCTTAACTAAGTACTTGTGTTCCTAATAGCTGCACCTAAATGTTTCTCCTCCAAGAAAACTCACTGAACTACGTGCAATAATATATAGTTCCATGTGCACACGTTCAAAAGTTACTGGAGGCTCAGACAAGGGTGATTTACTGGACATAGAATTGTACTACGATAGCCAGAATGAACAACGAGGTAAGTTTGGCTATGCAAATGCCCCCTTATGGACGAAAATTTGTGAGAGAAAGACAGCAAGAGATGAGCAAGATATGCCTCATTAAGGAGGTGGGAAATGATAGCAATGAATTTTCCAAGAGAGTTAGAGATACTTGGAGGGATGCTATTGGAATTTAACTCATCGGGGCCTCATAAAGGACATGAACTTGATAGGAAGTTGAGGTACATAAGGCTGTTTTTGATTGGACAGAAAACACTATGCAATGGAAAATGAATTTCAATGGAAAACATTTTCTAAGCGAAAACACAATTGTAAGTAGTTTCTTTAGTTTGGCTCCTTACAAGAAAACTAAACAAGAAAACGAAATAAGAAAATGGAGGGGAGATGATGGATTGTTGGAGAAGAGAAAGAGGAAGGGACTTTCTATCCTTTGATTACTAAACACGCAAGGGAGGTAATTGTGGCATTTCTTCCTCTAAAGAGGAAAAATGTTTCCATCCTTGGGAATAATATTTTCCACCAGTGGGAAAATTATTTTCTACCTTTACAAACCAAACAAAGGAAAATGAGAACCACTTTCTAAGTTTTGTATCAAGACCTCCAAATGAGGGGCCCTTACACAGGGAGGTTCCCTCCTGAACCTTTTCACATAAGATGTTTCCAACGAATGATAGTAGTATGTATTATTTACTTCCCCCATATCTTGTTTGAGTTGGTAAAGTAATTCCAACGTTCCTTTCTTGGCTTGTGGCTTCTCTCTCTTCACATCACATGGGCAGAAATTTTTACTAAGATTTTACCTTTTCTTTTATTTCTTCCCTGCTTTATTCTAACATGTTCTTATAGCTTCCTGTAGACTTGCTAACATGCTAACAGAAGTATGCATACATCTGGATGTTCTCTAACCCTGCATCAATGAGATGCGTAATAGGTGGTGGTGGACTGGTGGTTAATCATGTTGTCTTTTTCTGTAAACTGCCTTTCCATGCCAGTCATAACCATTAGTTGTAAAGTTGAATGCATCTTGACTTCCCAAAACCCCATCAATGACAAAACTCACATGTCATGCTAGGGGTGTTTTAGGTAACATTTTGTGTACTGAGTTCAGATTCTTTACACTTGCAGCCATGGTTTTAGATCTCAGCTGCATCACTGCATTGTAAAGGTTTTTGACCTTACTGAGAATGTGATATCAGGCCGAGAAAGCTACAAACCATCCACATTGCCCACGAAAGTGGTTCCACAACCGTTATTTAAATACATGCTTTCAGCAGAAATTTCTTTAGTTATGAAAAGAATTATCTTGTTGACTTTATCGATAAGAGTTTCCTAGAGGAGTCACACAATCAAAAGCAAACCTCTAAAAGACATTAGCTCCCAAAATAAGCTCGAGAGTATTTCCAAAGAATGACTCAATCAAAAAGGCTGACAAAGTATTTAAACATCACAGAAAGAGTGAGCCAAAACAAAGAAAACAAGCCATTTCAGCTTCTAGATTCTCTAGAGACCATATTTCATCACCAGCAGAAGACAACCATAAAATATAAGTAAATTATTAAATTGAAACCAATATAGTCAATGGAAAATGCAGAAGTCACCCCTTGGTCAGGATATCTACATAAACATAGGAACATTACTCTTGCGTCAGATATAGCAACTAGAGTGAGTTCTATTTAACTTATATTGACTTATCTAAACTCATCTGGACTTATTCGTATCTTGACTTATCTGAACTTAATGGAACTTTCTGAAGCTCATTTATAAGGCATTGAACTTATTGGAGCTAATATGAACTTATTAGAACTTATGGGAACTTGACTTATTTTCTCTGATATAGGTCAAAATAAGTTGGAACCCAGTAGAGCCTAAAGCTCATACATAAAACTTCCAAAAATGCTATTTAACATGCAGTTCCAGCATATGTAGCTGCTACCCAACACATTAAAAAGTATTAAAAAAGGTCCATAACAATCTCATACACAGTCATTACTAACGGATAAAACATGAACTAAATGAAGCTTGGATGATGATTCTGATGAGATTAACTTACTTGTACACATAATCCAACTTTCCTTCATCAACGGCAAGATCTTTATTCTTTTCTGACGACAAAATGATGACGGTTTTGAAGATTCGACCATAAAGTAATCTCCATTCCAAGGCAGTGCGTTCAACAGGACCACTGCAGAACATAACTAAAACAACATTTCCAAAGTTTTTCCTCCATCGAATTAAGTTCCCTATTTCATAGTTCACACTACCTATCTCCTCAACCCCGAGATGCACAGAAGGTAACTTACTAGGAACAAACTCCTTTCTATCCCCATGACCAATAGTTGCCCTAGGCCGATCGATTTCTAGGGACATCAGCCTTGGCTGCTGGTACCCAACAGCAAGCAAATCCTGAAGCCAAGCAGCTGTAAATTTCACATCTTTCTCAGTCCAAAATCTTTCTTCTGCCATTGCAAAACTCAATTCCAAAATCTTTTCAAACAGTCTATTTTTGTTTGATTTCCACGAATTCAAGAAATTTACCAGACGACCCACATTCACATGAAGGTCTTTTTCCTCTGAGAAAGGGTATGCTTCAATTATATCATGTCTATGAACTGTGGGAGGGTAAACAACCACATGGCCTCCAATCTCCCACAGAATTCTTTGAGCCCAGTAACCTCTCAATACATCAGAAGCCATAGTACTGACAGAAACAGGAAGCATCAAACCCCAAAATGCCGAAGTATGAAACATTGTATTGAAAGAATTAAGAGGCACCATCATACCCTGTGGCAGTGCCACCTTTGGAGCCTTCTCATCAAACCTAATATCATATGCTTCCAACCCTGATTTCCTAGTAAAATAGAAAACCGAATCAACATCAGGGAGACCATTAGAGATCCCCTGCTGAATGAACTGTTTCCCACCATACACCTCAGTGTAGTACTCCTCATGCCCAATTTCACCCACATTTTCAAGAGGCATTCCCCTCGGCCAAACAGACCGCTGCCCAAAATGGATATATGGATTAACCACCGTTCGATTTGGGTTCTCATGAGTGTATTGCAATATGATCTCTTGCCTAGCCTGCTCCCCTACCAATTCCACATCAAAATGTTTCCCTAAATCCCCATCAATCACATCCCCTCTATTATCAGCATCAAAAATCTTAGTAGCACCATGTTGAATAGCAAACAAATACCCAATACTTTTCCTAACATATGAATCATAAGGCAAATAATCCAGAACCCGAAAACCCAACTTCGATTGCATATCTAAAGACAAAAAAAATAGCACCTTTAAGATTCCAATCATTAGGGGTTCTTGAATTCCCTATTGCAACAACCTGCCACCCTTTGATCCTCACCAAACCCTTAAGCGAATCGGTCGGATAATCCGAAACAGACACAATGATCCATCTCTCGGCCCGAAAATTGGCATACGGGGTAACTTTATCAGTGATGGGTTTGATTGAATTCCAATCAATTTTAGGGAAATGTATGGTTTCAAGTTCTCTAGTCTTGGACTCAAAACAAAGAAGTGCAGCACTATCTCCCACATTACGAAGAAAGAAAAGGGTAGCAACAGTAGCAAGTAATACAAATATTGCAAATATTTTGTACAAATTTTCAGATACCCATGTTGAGAAATCAAGACTTTTAGACTCAGAAAATCGACTAGGATGCAAAGTTGGGAGATTTCTTACTTGCGATTTTGGCTGATTTGGAGCTGAACCCTTTGTGGGTATTCGATCTTGGACTAACATTTGAACAAATCTACACTTTTACACAAAATTAAATCACACTTGTGCAAATTATACACTCCAATTTTGACTCTATAAGACTATATTGACCCCCTTTTTTTTTTTGGGTGTGTTCAAAAAAGCAGGTTTTTGCCGACAGTTGGAATTATTTCTGCTAATTTCAGCTTAAAATGCAAGATTTCACAGTAGTGTGCAAAAAAAGGAGAGAGAAAAGATGTGAAGTTTGGTGGGTTAGAGAAGCTGTCGCGTTCCGTGGTGGTTTCGCCCTTGCTTTCTCTGATCTGCAAAAATGTTTTTCTTTTGATTAATCAATCAAATCATTTGAGGATTTTGGGTTTTTTCTCAAAAGAAAAGTATTTCTTTATTGAAGTTAGGAGTAGCTTTGTTTGTTTGTGTCTAAATTTTATAATACTTTATTAATTTGTGGTTACTGTTATTGTGTGATGGGAGTTTGATGATAGCGAAACGAACAACTTTGCATAACTGGCAATGGCAGTTGCACTGACATGAGTTTAAATGCTGCCGCTTTTGGTACAGTTGCTTACTTGCTTATGGAGTAACCTATGAGAGAATTTTTGTTAAACTGTCCTACCTTGAGGTGTGTGTGCAAATGAGGCTATTGGATTTGTGTGTTCGATCTAGATGAAATCTAGTTAGTTTACTTTTCAGATCGGAAGAATTACAAGCCCAATATACAATAATCTACTATTCGAACATATATGGAGTGGAAAAACAAGCGAAATAACCTCGTTTGTGAGTATATGGATGCTGGCTGAGTGGCTAGCCTGTTATTTCAGAACCTTATCATGCAGTTGTGTTTATGTCTAATACACAAATCTAAGATACAAAGTTTGTTGTTAAAGTTGTTTTTCTGAATAGTTATTTCTCGTTTATATAATATACAACAAATTTGTGCTATGAGAGTAGTTGGTTGTATTTTTAAGAAAGTTTCAAAGTTATTGTACTTATTATAAAATATCTAGTGGCTGGTTCTTGGAGTTTTTTTAAGTTTCCTTGTTTTAGTTGGACTAAGTTTTGGAACTTGTTAGTCTTAGATTGGAAGAGGACACTTTTGTGAGAAGTGGGGTGAGATATTAGAGATGTAGAGACACTAGTGATGTGTAGATTGGTGCACAATCATGGATGGTGTGTGTACAACCAAATGACCAAATGACCAATTGTAAGAAAATACGTGTTTTTTACATGTTAAGTTAATCCTAAATGGGTGGGGACTAAGCTAAATTTAGTCCTAATTTGGTAACAAATTCTTAGAAATAAGGTGAAGGAATGATCTTGGTGAATACATCAGTCAATGGAGATTAAGTAGGAAAATAAGTAAGTTGAATCCTTTCGAAATTTTGTTGAAGGATGACGAAGAAAAAGGGGAAGGGGAAGGGGAAGGGAATGAGGAAGAGTAGAAGGAAGATTGTGTTTAAGGATGATGGATCTGGTTTTGGGTCATCTAGCTCACAATTAATTAAGTGACCTGGAAATAGATTGGCAGCCAAGTGAAGAAGAAAACATTGAGTTGAAGAATGATGATGAGTTGTTTGTCCAAACACAAGTAGGACAAAGTGGATATGAAACCTAGGCAGGTTCACAATGACTTGTTTTATGAATAAAAAAAATGCTGCTAGGGAAGAGCAACGGAAGCAAGAATCTGATGGTCTTATTGACAAGGAAATAAGGCTGCAAGAACAGATAGAGGGGGATTTAGATGAATTTAGGACCTTGAATGGTTCGGTGAAGAACTTGATGAGTGTACCTACTTCAGTCCTAACACTGATTTCAATAAATCAATAAAATTGCAGCTTGGGTTGAAATTTAGTTCAAGAAAGGTAGTAAAACAGGCTTTGAGAAACTATGCCATTAAGAAGAAGTATCATACTTTATTTCCTTCACAAAGATTCAAGTAGGATAAGTATATACTGTAAGAATAGGTGTGGGTGTCCTTAGGACTCACAGAAGAGCAAGAAGAGGCGGTGCAATTCCAAGTAGAGGTATGAGATTAATGTGCACTATAGGAAGCTTGCTGCAGAAGAAAGCTAGCAGATTAGGACCCTGCAGTCGAAGCACAATTGTGCAAGAACAAGATGGAATAGGAAGATCATAGTAGAGTATTTAGGTGATAGATATTTAGAGAATTCGAGGAATAATCCATGTATGAAGTTGAAAGGATTTTAGGAGGAAGGTCAGGCTAGACATTAGCACTGAAACCAGTTACTAGAAAGCTTGGCTTACTAAGGCAAGGGCCAAGTTAATCATTTATGGTTTTGCATCTAAGCAATATGTTAGGGTGTGGGAGTGGGACTATGGCACTTTTGAAGTACAACCCTGGGAGCAGGTGCATTGTGGTTGTGAGCGGGATGAAGGGTACATAACCTCCTTTTTTTAACAAAGATGTATGTGTGCTTGGATCCCTTGATGAGGAGGTTTAAAGAAGGATGCAGACCTATAATTGGAGTTGATGGGTGTCATTTAAGAGGTGCATACCCTGGGTAGATTTTGGCGGCAGTTGGAAACACTAGTAGAAAAATGCTAATTTGCGTCCCTTGATTTGCCTCGAACATTTAAGAAGTCGACGCAGTTGCTCAGGTTCAGACCATTTTCATCGGTTAGGCATAGGATCTGATGCAAATTATAAGTAATGTGCGTCGGTTTGGCTAGAGCATTCGACGCAAATCACTACTACAAAGGCGAACAAATTATCTGGGCCATGATATGCGTCGGTTGGGCCGTGAGATGCGACGCAAATGATGAGCCCATTCTCTTTTAAGGAACAGGTTTAGGGTTTTTTTCAAAGCCTTTTCTCTCACACTCTCACTTTTTCACTTCAGCTGTTTCGTCCTACATTCTCTCACTCTCACTCTCCGGCGCATCACTCCGGCGACCCTTCGCCTTCTTTTCTCTCCTGAAATCACCTCTCTGTATTTGTTCTTCAGGCTGCAATTCAACCTCAGCGACGTTCAAGGAGGAGATCTATCATCACCTTTCCGTATTTGTTCTTCATATCTTTCCTTCTCCTTTCGAGGAAGATGAAGACTAGAAGAGAATGACAATGAAGACGCAAATCACCTCTCGCCATCAGATAGTCGACCGACATGGCTCTCTCCTCTCATCTCGATATCCTCTTGCTCTAACGACGATCAACTCGAGTGCGCCGCTGAGTTCTGCCGCCTCTGCTGAAAGCCCGTCGAGATTTAGATATGAAATCCTCCACTTTCCACCGCCTTGAATTTTGGTGTAAACCCCGTAAATTTATGAATTTTATAAATATATTTTAATGTATATTTATATATAATTTAGTATGTTTTAGTATTTAAACGATTTATTTCTTGAAAGGTTGACTATTTAAAAGTCAAAAGAATTATTTAATGATTTAAAGAAGTCAAGCATTTTATGTAGTCACATTTTGAAATATATTTGAAAAGCTTAAAACACTTTTTGGGTTGTGAAAAGGATTTTAAATTGGGTATGAGGAACCCAATCACTCAAATCATCAAATATTTAATAATACCTTTTAGCCCAATCACCTTTTCCTAGCCAAAAGCTTTAACCTATATAAACTCCAAAACCCCAATTTTCCCACACACTTTATTTTCTCTCTCTTTCCTCTTCACTTTTTCGGCCCCCTCTTTCTTTTTCTTCCTCTTTTCTTTTTCTCTCTTCCTCTTTCTTTCCTTTGGCTCTCATCCTCTCCGTTCGCCGGACCACCGCAGCCCGACCGCCGCCAGCAGCCACACTGGACCGCCGGCAGCAGCCAGCGCTGCTTGTTCTCCTCGGGCCGCGCGTCCTCTCCTCCTCTTTCTCTTGGTTATTACTTCCTCCTCAAGTTATTTTAATGCAAAGTTTGTATTTTTAAGGATTGTTTTAATAAGTTTATGTTTAAAAGTTATAAATTAGTGATTTGATTATGAATCTAAGAGTATGTAATTTGTTTAATGAAGTTAGAAAATTTCAGATTTACTTATTATGTTTAAAATAGGATTTTGAGTATTAAAGCATGGATTTTTAGGGTTTTGGAAGTTGGAAAATCATAGTAGTATATTATAGTTTATGAAATTGAGTAATCTTATGATTTTAAGTATGTTTACAAAGGGTTTTAATATATTATATGTTGCTGGAAATTTAAAAAGGATGTTGATGTTGGAGTTTTTATGACTAAACCATGTGTTTTAAGGGTTTTTAAACAACTAGTGTAGTAGTACTATACTAGGAGGTTTTAATAATCAAGTTTTAATGATGGAAAAGGTTTTTAAACACTTTTAAGAAGGGTTTAAAGTATTTTATTAGTGCTGGAAGTTTATGAAGTATTGATTGTGGGTTATGTTGATTATTTTAGGCGGAGAATTCTCTTTAGGCGACTTTTAAGGTTGTGAAAGTGGTCTCTCGATTTGTCTACACAAGGTACGTACATACCTATGTGTTGATTGGATTAGTATCATGTCCTAAGGATGAGAATTATGTAGTATCATGTATAGGGAAAAAATTTTAGTTCATATGTGATTTCTATTAAATTGGATTCGCATGTTTTATGCCGTTGTGTGAAGCATGTTGGTTATGATTTTGATATTATGTTTGTATGGAAGATCGATGCAAGCATATGGGATTTGGGAACTTTATTTTATTAATTCACATAAGGGATTAATATTTATGTTGACTTTGGATCATGATTGAATCATGTTGTTCCCTTTGGATTATTTAATTACTTTATGAGGACCGATGGCCTTATTTGGTAAGTTGGTTATTTAACCTATGAAAGGTTGGTTGGTTGTTGACTTGGTTCAACAAATAAATAAAGGTTATTGATTTAATATTGGAATTAATCTTGGATTGTTAGGTTGATGATCACCTTATCTAATCCTAAGATAAAAATGGAAGTTTATGATTACTTGTTGATTATATTGGTTGTTCTACTTGTGAGTCATAACAAGTAATAAATTATTAATCATGTAAAGTGAAACGTGGATAACAATAGCTTTAGACTTGTGCACGTCTGAAGTGTTGGACTAGTATGAGTTGAAGTACATGGTGGTAGCCCATGGCTTTTCTTGGGACCGGATTGATCACCGTGTCCTATTTTTATTTAAAAGGTTCCTCGATATCGTAGGTCAGAGGAGTACGGAGTCGCGCCCGTACTTCATCTTCTAGATTGAAGATTGGTTTTGGTTAGACAACTCGTTCCATTGACTATTCCATCTAAAATAATTAATCTATTAGATGTGGAGTTTAGTTCAGTTAAAGTAGTCTGCAATGTTGTATATTATTATTTATCCCTGCCTAATGTTTATTAGTGTCATGTTAGGTTTTATATTTATTTGCTATGTAGTACTCAACTTTTTGATTACGTGCTTTGTGTGTATGTGTTGATCATGACTATGTCTTATTGATCCTTGATGACCCAATTGGTAAGCGGTATCTAGGGATCAATAGTGCATCGTTATTTTACAAGGTTTGAAGATGATGCATCATATGTTCGGGATTGGAGAGCTTGTGTTGACTCTATATTTTAATTTGACTTTATGCTTTTATAGTTGACTTTAACTAGTGTAGTTGACTTTAACTTTGGAGGTTGACTTTTGACTTTATGTTGGTTTGACTTTTCGAGTTGACTCTTTGGGTTGACTAAGTTTTATTTCTAAGGTTTATTTAATTATTATTTCTTTTGTAAAAATTCGAATAAGCCGATACGTTATCACACGGGCGATAATGCTTTGATAATTCTCTAAGTTTTATATTAAAAGGTATTTTGAAAAAGAGAGAATTGTCGGGGTGTTGCATTTGGACGGTATAATCGTTTTTTTTTTTTCATTTTTTAGATCTGATTTTTTTTGTTTAATGTTTTTTGGCATTTATCCTAGTCTAGGGTTTCATTTCCAGATCTAGGATTTTCTTTTTTAATTTTTAGATCTGAAATTCTGTTTTTTCATTTTCAGATCTGATATTAGTTAAAATGTCATGCTCTGCTGATATTACTTTGTGCTCTCATTGTAAATTGATGATAGTGGATTGGATCTATTTGCAATGTAATTTGTTTATGTTCGATAGTTTGTAATACAATTTTGCCATTATCAGCACAGAATTGCGTGTTATTTACTTTGTGTTATTTATATTTGTATATGGCTTATAGCATGAGCTTATCAACTAATTTCTGACTAGATATTTTTTTATAACATAATTGCACATTTACGTCGGTTGGTGACCATTAACCGATGCATATGATTTTCTTTTGGGTTGAAAAAAGCCATTTGCGTCGGTTAGTGGACCATATTCGACGCAAATAACAACGTTGTTTAGGTGTTGGCAGCAAACAGATTTGCGCCGGCTTGTTGTCTACGCCTGACTCTCCCCAAATGATGATCTTTTGTTTTAGATGGTGGCACACGAGCTTCACAATGCTATCGATGAATGTGCAAATGGTGATATAGACAAAATTGTTAATCTACACACTACGACCTTAGGTTTTTGTCTAGGAACAACACTTTTCAACATTCCGGACCAATTAGACGGAGGTAGTAGTCATCATCAGATACTAAAATGGGGAGATAAATTTATGTGTCTATAGGGTCGTAATTACATCTTTCAGTTCAAAACGAAAAAATGACCGGTTTTCGGTCCAAGCTTTTTGAAGTATTCTTTTTCCAAGTCCTGGCCGGTTGTACATGCTTGTTTTAAAATGACTTTAGGTTACGTTTGGGTTCTTACAATTCATTTTAAATGGTTGATTTCAATTCCAAAATTTCAATTTCTAGCTTTCAAATCCAAGTACTATGTTTGGAAAACACAAGAATTTCAAATTTGGAATTTTAAATTCCAATCAATAAGCTGTTTGGGAAAACAAATAATTTCAATTTGGAATAAACATCAATATCTAATTACTAATTAGGTTTACAAACATCGATATAAAACTACTACTCATTAATACATATAAAATCCAATCTAATTTTTGCTCCTCGGCGATTCTTGAGCATGTCGAACTCCTCAATCGTTCGTTTATCATAGGCCACAAAATTCGTTCGTTCTTGAGCAAACCAAGATTCTTGAGCGATTCGATGCATTTTCAAGTCAAAATCAGCACTATATCATATCAAACAAGCTCTTACAAACCCTAAATCCTAATTCAAGTTAAAATCAGCAAATAATCATGTTATATTTAGACCAAATTAGCAAATAATCATCACTAAATCAAGTCAAAATAAGGAAATAATCAACCCTAAAACAATGAGAAATTACAAATCATCTCATGCAAATAGTTCGAGCAAAACAAAGAAGGGAGAGAAAAGTACCACGAAGAGAGAAAGCACCATGAAGAGAGAGAAAGTCGCACCACGAAGAGAGAGAGAGAGAGCGCCGCACCACGAAGAGAGTTAAACCACCACGAGAGAAGGGAGCACGGTGAAGAGAGAGAAGATAGAAGCGTTTTGTTGGATTTCAAATGATAGTTTTAAGGTTGCATTTCAAATCCATATGATTGAGCTTGTGTTTTAAAAAGGTTGGAATTGGGCCAAATCCAATTCCAATTTTTTTAGTTCCCCAAACATGGAATCGGCCCAATTCTAGGATTTCAAATGAAATCCTAGTTTCCAAACAGGCCATAGAAATTTAGTTGGTCAAGATTCGCCAGGTCTAAAGATTTGTTCGGCACAAGTTTTTGAAGTAGATTTAAGTATTTTGACTCAGTCAAACACCAATTAAGAAATATAGGAATGTTTGGTTAGATAGTGGTATGAGTAGTTTTTAGTGATAAAAGTAGTGTTTTAGTAGTATTTGTAAAAAGCTACAATTTGTAACTTTTGGGGTAGTGTTTATTGGTGTAAAAAAATTGTATTAGAGTTTTGTTTGAGTTTTTGACTAGTGATTGCAAACACTCAAAGCTACTTTTGACAACTTTTTTTTTATTGAACATCAATATTTTATATAGCTACTTTGATAGCAGCTACTCACCAACCACTCACACATACTAGCTTCACAGCTAAAAACTATATATCACATCTACCATTGCCGAACACATCCTAAGTTTCTTTAAAGTAAGGTTAGTGTGGACGTAGTCGTTACGATAATGAGACAAGTTAGAAGCATGAGAAATGTGATTATGGAGGCAAAAAGTTGTGCATTGTAGGAGATCCTTTATGAGATTTCGGGATGCTGGAGTAATGACATAATTGTAAAAGAAGATTATTCAAACTAATTAATGTTCATGATAATGAAAGATCGATGTTTTTGTAGCAATTCATAGGCCATATCATTGACAAATGACTATTAAAAGTGTGTAGTTTAGTAATTAGAGTATCTTAAAGTCATGTAAGTTAAAGCGGGATACTAATCCTACATTCCTACAAACTTCTTAATTTCGTACTAATCACATAGATATGGAAACTCTATATAATATAAGTGTTAGAACAAATTATACTTGTACTCCTGATTTACATGATAAAATTTCCCCAACCATTTTTTTTCTAAATGCATAAAATTGGAGGTGCTGCATTCCAACCCTGTGATTTAAAAAAATTTAATTAAATCCGAAATTCCGAATTCTTAATTTTCTCATGGTAAAAATAAAAAAAGCTCAACAGTAATTCTTAACCGTAGATAACATGTGAAATGCAAAATCTGAGCCGTCAGATTGCTCCTTTTCGTCCCTTAAACTCTTACCCTTGGATTTTTAAAGCTTCATTCCCACGTAACCAAAAACCGTTGAAGTGAGAGAAAGAGAAAATTTCAAATTATTTTCAGCAACCCGCCATTTTCAGAGGAGAGAGAAAGAAAAGAGAAATGGAAGAATTTCCAAGTAATCTTGAGCTCACAGCAGCATCTGCTCTTCTCCTTCTCTCAACCACTGTCATTCTCCCGAAAACAACAACAACATTGTAATTCGCAACTCAATTTTATCTCCTTCGATCATCTGTTTTTTGAGAATTCTCGTCAAAATTTCGTCTGAATTTGATCGATTTTTGCAGTTCTAAGTTAGAGGAAGAAAATGTGGTGGTTTATGAGAACAAATTATGCGAGAAAACTGATGAAGTGGAGATTATCAATAGAATGGAGAATAGTAGTGATACGACGCCGTGTCCTTCATCGCTGACAACTGATTGCTCTGTTTCATCTCACCGATTGAAGCTCATGGCTTCTGCTGTTACTCGATACCGTCAGATGCAGCTTAAGGTTATTTTATGCAAATTTCTCTCTCTTTCTCTTATTCTCTCTGGTTTTGCTTCTGGAGTAGATGATTCTGAGTTTGAATTGGTCGTTTTCTGCAGAATGTTCGTTGTTTTTCTGTCACTATAATCTATTTCTTAGTTTTTGTTTGATCAGATTTTTGAATTCCGATTTTCATGTGTTGATTGGTTTGATTTTGTGCTGAATTGCGTAATCGCTTTAAGTTTGATGTATTTTGCTGCAATTTGAGTTTGTTTTTGATTGAAGTTTCGAAGAATTATCTGAATTTGAATTCAAATCGTAATTGTTTCTCGTCCTATAAGTTGAAATTCGAAGCAGCTGTAATGCTCTGTTTTTCGAATATGATTTAATTGATTTCGTACATATCGTAGTTCGATTTCAATTTCTTTGAAAATATGAATTTCAGAGCTAAAACATGCTATAGAAGTTTAAAATTACTGTTTCATTAAGAAAATTGTTGCAGTTGATTAGTGTTGTGCAATCTAATCTGAAGCTCTGTTCAGAAATTGAAACTTCAAATATTCACAAAGCTCTTAAAAGTGATTGTATTTTGATAATCTTTGCAAATTGCAATAATATACGAATTTTGATTCAATTTCTTCTTTTAGAAGTTAAACAAAAACTAATTAATTCAATGATTCTACATTTCTGTTTTTCGATTTTCAATATTTTTTCTGGATAAGCTGGCTTCCTTTTTGCTTTAGATTTAAATTTTCAGGAAAATTTCGTCGAGTCTTTGTTTTCGAAATTGTATGAAGTTTTTCACGAGAAACAATAATTGTTTGTGCAAGTGCATGCCAATTACGCTTAAACATACGAGTTTATCTTTTAGGTATTTTGAATTCATATTGAACAAGCAAACAAAATTATGTTCAATTTTTCTAATTGTAAAGGAAAACTTCAATCACTACTCTTTGGTGAGTGAATATTGGTTGAATCAACTCTTATTTCCACAAATTTCAAAATATCAAGTAAATCACTCGTGTTACAATTATATTGTGTTTAAATAATTTTTTCACTGAAGATGAGTAAACCATTTTATATTTTTCAAAACCAAAGTAAATATATGTTTATCATTTAGATATTCCAAACTCATTCATGCTTATATTTCTTGATTGTAACTAAAAGCAGAAATATGATTACAATAGTTATGTGGTCTATGATTTCAAATTTCTATAACTAAATCACATGTTGTATGTCGTATCTCCCACTTTAACATTCTAAAAACGAGTAAATATAATGAAGTAAATTTCTCTTCAACAGGTAGCTCGGAGAGCAAGGTCTAAGGTAATCTACCGGAGCTCGAATGACCGAAAACCAGCGTCGAAAATCTGGGAACACCAACCAGCTAAAATGATCACAGAAAGCACAACAACCACAGAGTGTTCATGCTTGTCGAATGGCGGAACCAGCGAGATATCGAGCGCAAGGAATGGAGGAAAGGCAGTGGTGGTGGAGCAAAAGAGAAGAAGAGGAACAAGCTCATCTCATATGAGCCGCAAAAAAGAAGCAATTCTGAGGTTATTGTCTGGTTGTGGATGTGCTTCGGAAGTCCGCATTAGATTTCTACTTGGTGATAGTCCTGACACTAGTAAAGCTCTTAGAATGTGAGTCTATTTTTGGCGCTTTCTCTCATTTTTCTGTCTTGATTTTGCTCTGTTTTTAACTCTTTATCATATTAGAATTGGGTTTGTGTAGTTTAAACACACAAATTTTGAAGTTTTTTTTTATGGAATTTAACATGTTTTTAGCAGTTTGTTAAGTTTATGACTTTGTGGTTCAAGTTGGGTTGTGTTGGTGTTTTCTTTGAATGGTTGTATTGCAGGTTGTTGAGGATGGAAGAAGTTAAGCGAAGTGGGGCCGGAGGCCGGGGTGACCCATTTATTTACACGGTAATAATATCTAATTATGGATTTTTTTTCGTAGCAAGAGTTTTCTCCATTTTTCCCCTACTAAAACATGTTGGCTAGTCCATGGGGGTAAAACTTAAAAGCAAGGAACTTGGTAGTGTCTACTCTGTCTAGTATTACTTGTAATGTGTACCTCCACCTATATTTAGTTGTCACATCTCGTCAAATTAAATAATTAGTTGTATATATCCTCACGATCTTAAAATATTCTTTATAGTGATTACGTTTACACGTTTAAAAACATATATTATTTTGACAAGTTAATATTTTTGTTACATTTACCCTCTTTTCATCACTTAAACTAAAAGAATACTTCCTTCGTTTCTTTTTAGTTGCAACACTTTCCTAAAAGGGGAATTTCTAATTAGTTGCAACACTTTCTACTTTTGCTTTTCCTTTCTCTCTATCTCTCTCCAATCACATGGGGCCCTCTCTTTTTTTCCTCTCTACCTCTCTCCTACCCAAATTTTGCATTGGAGTTTGTGAAAAAAAAAGTGTTGCAACTAAAAAGAAACAGAGGAAGTACTAGAAAATCCAATTATTAATTATTAGGGAATGTAGCAATTTTTTGTTTAAGATTCCCAAAAAAAGTATATGTGAAAAGTAATTCTAAATCACTAGAATACATAGATTGGTAAGTCAGGCTCACACCTCCCTATATTGGTTGTGTAATCATAAAATGTTGCATACAAATGTTTATGTGACTGAAATGTCCTTACTTTCCCTCAAAAAAAAAAAACAAAACTGAAATGTCGTAACTTTGGCCAAATAATGCTAGTTAACTAAGCAAAGCCTTATTTTTCCTTCTTCTTTTTGCATGGTATCAAGTATCAACGTAACCTATTTGATACATATGTTTTGTTCTTAGAATTGGTCCCGGCACTACACATAACCTCTCTGCCTTCTCACTAAAATCAAACCCTAGGAACTCACCGGAGTTCCGGCACCGCGAAATCTCCGGCGGGTTCTCCGGTGAGTTCCCCTGTTTCTATAAGTTTTTTTTTTCTTTCGTTTTTTCTTTCGTGTTCTCTTAGGTTGTTTTCCTACCGTTGGGGTCCGTCTTCTCTGGTTAGTCGTTCCCCTCCCGTCACGTCTGGTGGCGGTTTTCCCTCTCCCCTGCTACTTCGTCGGCCGTATCTTCCCCGCCCCTGCTTCGTCGTCGGCCGTCCGTTTTTTTTTTTTTTAGAGGCTTTCTTCTCCTCCCTTCCCTCGTCGGTCTTCGGTCTTCGTTCCCCATTCCCCACCTCGCCAGGCGTTGCACAACCACTCCGCCGTCGAGTAGTTCCCCCTTCCCCTAGTGTCCTCGGCGGTCTTTCCCTAGCGTTTGAGTTAGTCGTCTGGTTTTGAGATTGGGCTTCCCCTCCCCCTTCCCCTAGTTGTCGGTTTGGGCTTCCCCCTCCCCCCTCCCCCCTAGTTTTGTCGGTCAAGTTGTAGGGCATCCCCTTCCCCCTCCTCCTTTTAGTGTTGTGTCGAGTTTACCCTTTCCCCTCCCCCGGTTTCTTGTCGGGCTTCCCCCCCCCCCCCCCCTGTTAGTGTTGCGTCCCCCTAGCGTTTTCCGGTGGTTGTGCGTTTACCTCCCCGCTTCCCCTAGTGGTTAGTCGAATCTTGGTTGTTTAGTTCTTGGTTGTGTTAGTATGTTTTTCTTGTCGTTAACTTAACTCGCTTGATAATTTTGTTAATTCTTTGGAGGTAATCTTTGTCTTCACGATATTGGATCCGGTTTATGTGGTTGGTTAGGGTTTGCGTGGCAAGTGATTTCATGGATGGGGTGTGTGTTATCCGATTTTGTAAATCGGATGGTTCTTCGAGATCTAACAATGGTTAGATTTCAATCTCGCTTGGTAATGATTTGCTCAATCATTGCCTTGACAAAAAGAAATCCAGAAGACGGCTCCCCAATTTGTCAATTGGGTTTATAGCGCACTCATCGTGTGAGCTTCTCATCAAAAGAGAAGCCCCGAAATACCCTTCCAAAAGGGTATTGAGTCACAAAGGAATGTGACTCTTCCCGGACACGTGGTCGTAGAATCCCATGTGACAGAAGGTCCCTGGGATTGGTCCTGTTGCGAGTTCATAATCTCGCTGTTACTTTATTGCCCCGCTTGTGAAATCAGCCCTCTCCTCCCATTCCTTTCGTCAGGGTTCTGGCGATCGTCATCCACCAGCAGCAGAGGTTCACCAGGCCTCCAGATCGAGCAGTTTTATCCTAGTCTAAGTTATTTATGCTTTTGTAGCTGTTATGTAAGAGCGAGTATCGCTCAGTTTAGTTTTTTGTGTTTGTTTCGTTATATTAGCATTAGGCTGTAATTCCGTTTTTAATTAATGCACATTTTCCCGATGTCAAAAAAAAAAAAAAAAAAAAAAAAAAACGTAACCTATTTGATAAATACTCGTCTTCTAAGGATGATCATCATAGTCCTATTTAACATAAGGTCTGAGGCATTGTCATGTGATGATTGAAAGGGATAACAATTGCCAGCTTTCTTTACCTAATTCTAAGTAATTGACATCTCTCCTTGGTTTTATGTCCAGATTGCAGCTGAGAATGAGAGCATGGTCATCTAAAAGCTCTGGAGACAGTTTTTTACACTTTGGATCGTCTCGTCTCACAAATAGCTTATTTTTGGAAAGTGTAGAGAAGAAAATTTATACAAACAATGTCTGATAACATATGATCCCACAGTTCGCCTGGCTCCCTGAGATGCTTGATTAGGAAACAAAGGTACAGTATGAAATTATACACAATAGTTTCTAATGATAAATTTTACTACAGAATGTTGCTGATGTATTTCAGGTATATATTGACCATCACAAAGTATTAAACAAGTCTAGCAATCAAGGATTTTTAATTTTGTTGATGCAATGTTATTCAACTCAAAAAACAATCAATAATGACAGTTTTAACATTTTCTGGTACAATCCTAAGTAATTTTTTCATCCAGTGTAAAGGTAAAGGAAAAACCAGTTCAACCTTTGACTGCACCACCTCCTTTTCTAGGTTTCTAATCTTTCCTTAAAGTTTTGTAGGACTCCGACCTCCTCTAAACGAGCCATAGAGAGATTGTGATCTTCTAAAAGTGAAAATATCATCAATGCAAATGTAATTTGATTGCTCTGCGTTGCTCTTATCGACTTCATAGTCCGATATATGTGTGGATCCGTACACCCATATACTCAATGTTTTCTTTCGGGTGGCACCAACTTTAACATATTCATCAAAGAAATCTATTAGCTCTTGTTGGGTCAGCTTCTTTAGTGCCGAGACCTGTCATGAGATACGGATATGAGCAGTATAACCAATATATTAATCTCATTTCTGAAGTTTTAAAAATAAACATGCACATACCTCGGATTCTTTCCTGTCAAATTTGAAAGTCCCATCAGAAATCTCTTTCCAATAAAATCTAGATTCTTCTCTCAGATTTTTGTGCTTTTCCAGCTTGCTATCGATAAGTGAACTGACGCTTTTCTGTAACCCAAAAAAAAAACCCGATATTTAAGTAAATATTCCATCAAGGAAGCAAGCTAGCTGTACGCGAACATACAAGATTGACGCACTTGATGAATAGTTTACATTTCAGAAAAAGAAGCAAGGCATTATGCCCTAATGAAGAGCTCATCTGTTGGTTACAAAGTTGCACCCATATTCATCTATCATAATGTCAAATTAAATTCTAGAGCATTTAACAAGTAATCAACGTTCATTATGCTTGAGTAATAACGCCAACAACAAGAATTACAATATCTACTCCCTTCTGAATTACAATCTTCTGTCCCACTTTTTATGTACCACTTGTGTGCCACTGTTTCTTATTGGTTGTTATTATTACTATGGCCCGTCATTTTATGATTAAGTTTTCAAATCAGTTTTTTAATCAACCAATAGGAGTTAATGGCACACAAGTTGTACACAAAATCGTTATTTCTACTATTGTTGTCACTATTACTATTATTACTTTTTTCCGTGACAAATCCAAAGCAATGGGTTCACTACAAGTATTCTACTCTGAAACCATGCAAGGCTTGAATTAGTTATTTTACATCTGATGATCTTTGTGAGCATACACCATTCCTCTCAAGCGGAGAAATTCAAGAAAAAGTTTCTTGATCAGTACCGAAAATATTATTATGAAACAAGAACTCACATACATGGATCATGAACACATTCTTTTTAGTTGCACAAGAGTTTCAATGTTTAAAAAGTCAAGACTTGCCTTGAATTCATCTTCACTAAGCTGACGAAGTTCCTCTTCGAATTTACTAAGAAATGCCTCAACTCTCTGGTCGATATGACTTGGACCCTGTACAATAAGAAAGCAAAGTTATTCAAAGAGACGAGATGTCACGTAAGCAATGTGTATAATATGCTACCCTGCACACCTTTGCTGTAGACTGGATGATAAATTGCAAACCATGGATGCCAAATATATTCCTACACAAGAAAAAATTTCAGTAAATAGATTATCGAGTTAAAGGAGCTGCAGAACGGAATCACGAGTCCTTACCTCTTCAAAAGTGCAGTTATGTATCCAAGTTGCTCAACAGATCGAAGCTGGTGGAATGCTGGTTGTTTGGCTACAAGAGCAATAAGCTCAAGTTTTACATTTGCCAGATAATCATCTTGATGTACCTATGCACATTAGGAGGAACTCATATCTAAATCTCCAAAGAAACACTACTTAGCAACTGTTTTTATAATAATACAGGGACATAAAAAGGACATAATTTTAAAATATGTTTAGGAATTAGGAGTAGCTAAAGTATACTCCGTGAATCTCGCATCAATGATTCTCCTGCTAATCAGTTAGGAATTCAAGTAATGAATGATGGCAAAAATATAAAAAATCGGATTATTAACATCATTGAAGGAACACAATAGATGTAGCTTCCTTCAAAAACCAGAAGATGGAACCTTAGCCAAGCATCCTTAAATCTTAGTCACATGACAGTGTCTATTAATTCAATTGTCTACGAAAAAATAATTCTCCACAATACTCATTACAAAAGCAACAATGATTAACCTACAAGCCCACCGAGGTAGAAGAAACCCTTGGTATATCCATCTAAAATTTGAGACGGAAAAGTCTTACCATTTTGCAGAGCCCAAGTGTCTGGGAACACATCATAGAGCACTTAAGGATGACATTTTGACACGGAAAAAAAGTGAAGAAAAAAGCCGTACTCAGAAAATACCTGAATATATTGAACAAGGCACGAATTCTCATCACTTGAATTCAAGCCTTTGGTAGAATAGCAGAACCGTTTGCCTTTGCCAAGCTTCACAACTCTATTAGTCTGATGCTGTGAGGGAAAAAGAGGCTGGCAAAAAGGGTTTGAGCACTTAAAGAAAGCACTTTCAATATGCTCAACAGTTGACTCAGCCTCAACCTGATCAATGTTCCCTGAAAATTCACCAGTAATACTGCTAAATTAAGTTAAAAGATTACATGCATCTTTTCAAGTAATTTTTGGAAAACTAACCTGCAACATAGCACTCCAGAAATGCTTTTGAAAGCATCAAGGGAATAAATTTGGAAAGTGCATCAGCTTCAAGATTAGGTAGAACTTCAAGTTGTTCCATCCAAGGCCATGAACTGTCTTGGAGAATCAATGAGCAGTAATACATTGCTTGCTGATATGGTTGCTGAAACTTGTAGTTTTGATACTCCTTTATCACAGTCTCCTGTGGGGCAGATGCTAGGATTAAAATAGTGATTTTGGTAATTTTCTTAATTACATGGCCATGTACATATATAAATTAGGTAGAAAAAAAGGAAACATTGACATAAACACTCTCAAGTCTCAACAACCATTGATTTATAACCTATTAAACAGGTAACAAAAGGGCGATGGTGATGGCCAAAAGGGGAGAGAAAGGAAAGAAAGAAACAATGTTCAAAATAAAAGAATACATTTTACATGCCGGCATAGTCAGGACTGTTGGTGTCAACTATTCCAATATCACTAACATGAAATAATTACACCTATATAGCGATTTGAAAGTTGACAACATTACAATCATACAAGAATACACCAATGTTAACAAATTTGGCCAACTAGTAGTTAGACAAGGTACCTCCTTTTCAAATTAGCCATAATAGCATGATGTTGAGAACTGAGAAGTAACTGATGGTACAACATCATCCTCGCATCATTGTTGTATCTTAATTCTCTTGCTGTCCTTAAGGGAGGGGGGGGATAGAAGTGGTATTGGTATTCGTAAAAAAGTCATTTCAGGATTGAAAAATAACATAATAGTATGTTTGAAGCTTGTATCATCAGACAACAATGGTCAACAGTAAAACAACAAGAACAAATGGGGAAGAAAAAAAAGAAATCAGCACACCTACATCAATGGACACCACAAAGACTTACATCAACTGCTCCATTACATTATCTCAATGCAATAGATTGTGCAACTTTTGAAAGCAGAAGGTTGTCAGACCTTGCATATAAGCTAGTCCTTGGACAGACAAAACAGTGAGCCCTCTCATTAAGTCATCAATTTGGATGGAAATATTATGACAACTCCCTCAAATTTTGGTCGTCAAACAAACTTGAGGACTCTCATTTACCATTTCAAATGACTCTTCGATCACAAGTGAGACTAAAACTTTTTACAAACTCAAGGGTTAAGATAAATGATCATTTTGCAGTTCCCTAGGAACTTTATCTAAACAGGTGCTTTTTCTAGTGAGGTGGTCGCTTCACTTTCTAAACCAGCCATAGGATGAAAAGTTATTCTGTCTCCATTCCACAGCTTTTCAGGCTATTTCTAACTCACTCAAGTTCCTCTTGGCTTCTGTTTACAACTACTTTACACTCATAACGTTCATATCACAATTTTCTTAATTTCTAATAGTCAACTCATCCCAAAGATGCTCAGTTTACAGAAGTCAGGTTTGGCAATACAGAAACTCATGAAAAGGACATTGCAGAATTTTCCAAGCATGCTTACAATTATCAGGACATTTACGAAAAAAGAAAGTTCCAAGTAATAAAAAGCGACAATCACCAATAACCTTCAGTATGCTACTGCTAGTTTAATTTGTGGATAGAGCTGATGAAGCCAAACAGGGTCCAACTTTGGCCGAAAGGGTCTGCTTGACGATAAATCGGCGCTCAAACCACACCTTGGCCATCTTCTGAAAAGCTATCCCCCCCTCCCCTTGAAGGCTGAAGCCAATCATTTTGGTTTCTTTTTTTCATGTAAGAGAGTCAATTTTAGCACGGTTCTAGGTCAAGGGGTAAGACCAGAAACTCTTCCTGGCTGATTCTCAAGGTTACTTTTTTGGGTGATTGCTGGCTCAGCCCAGCTTAGGGTTTGATCACCCCTATATATTTCTTTTCTCGGATAAAGAATTAGATTAGAAAGACACCAAGGGGGTGTAGCACATTTACAAAAGGAGGGCTAATGACAAAAAGGCACAAGCCCTCGAGGTATCGCGGAGCAATTTATCTACAAAATCAAGGAAAATCAACTGATGCCAGCTGCTAAAAATCGGCTCCAGCTATACAAAAGTCTCAAAAAATGGAACTTGATCACCCCTCGCTCTAAAACTTATATCATTGCCAACACCTGATATCCATCAAATGCTCTCCTTATATGTTCTCCCAAATGGAAAATTAAACTTCTGATGTAGATAGCCATTTAACTAAAGCTAACTTTGTACGTGGAACCCACAAGATTGGACCATAACAACTTAGCGTTCTGACTTTGGTTGGGCCTTGGAACAATACTATTGGATTGGTACTTTGAAGTTCTGGTTTCAATTAAGGCTAAATACATCAGAGAAGAGTTGTTAAAACATTATTTGAGATAAAATGCTAAAATGATCCTATTGTCAAATAATTGAGGAAATTCTGAATGATATTTACTAATTTTTCTGACTTTATCTCCCCCCCCTCTCTCCCCTTTATCTCTTTCTCCCTCTTACTGGGTTGTGACTTAAAATGCACCAGTTTCAAGTCTAGTGCTTCTGCATAGCCAAGTATCTGATAATATGACTATAGTGTAATAGTCATTAGAAAGGATTGTTTGATTCCCCCAACGGACATCATTATGGTTAAAACAATACATTTTAGGTAGTAAAATGGGCCCACCAGACGAAGGCGTATAGGAAATCTCCTCCACTGATCCGAGACTCAAAATCAGGACCCTGAAGTTCAGAGGTAGGGAGGAAAACATTGCTGCCCCACCTGCTGCTCTTGTTGAAATAACTTATTTTGAGTGCATTAACTTTATACCAAGTACCAACAAAAAGAATTAAAAGCAAGCGATAAGCAGTGCATTACCTTTATTACAGCAAACCTGTCCGCTCTTACTTCAAACTTCACAATCATATCAACTATTGTATCCAACAAGACCCTCAATTTGTGATTATAACCAAATACTGTCACCTACAAAAACCAGAAAATATCATCACAAGCACATAGAAAAGATGCTTAAAATTCTTAATTATAGTCATGTAAATCTTCTGAAAACTACAATCCACACAGAAGCCTTTCTCTTCATAGGACCCGTCGCCTTCCAAATGAGGTTAGAGATAGAGGGAACAGTTATTGAAAAGTTATACAAATAACTAAAGAAAGATTATAATGAGAATACCCCAGATCAGACCAAAATCTACTACCGGGAAATCAGAGAATAAATATCAAAGAGCCCAAAAAAATAGCCACATCCGGTTGTTGGCTAGAAACCTATGCTACGGAATTCTACTAAATGAAGATTTCACGATAAATTGTGCCCCAATTCAAATCATTAAATACGAAATAGAAACATGATGTAAACTAATAAGAACTGGAGACAAGAAAGAAGACTAGAGAATGGTTGCTCATCCCAGCTCAAGAATCTTCCAAAAGCCCCACATTTACCCCTATTACCAATTTGGAATTCGACCCAGCAAAAGAACATGAAGATACATATGAGACAAACTCCACAACTTGTACAAGGCTAGAATTGATGTTGATCTTCCTGTGCCAAAGAGAATCAAATTCCAAAGGAAATCTCTACATTCACTAACACATCACAGAGATATCCTCGGACTCCAATTGCCAAAACTTGTCGCACCCTGCTCCCTCGGCAAACAGACTAATCCCAAGCAACAAGATGTTCCTCTTTTCCCTATCAGTTGCCGACCAAAGAAAATCCCTCATAAACTGCTTTTGCAATCTTTTCATGTGTCGTGATTGGGATTTGCCGAGCCGAGAAGCAAAGGAGGGAAATTCTAGGAAAACTTTACCATCGAAGAAAGGGGTGCTCACATCATATTACAACAGCGCAGCTGCTCCCTTCATTTTAGAGCGACCCAAAACTGGCTGCAAATTTCCAACAAACACAGGAGTGGCTGTTTCTTAGCTCAATGGAGCGGGTACTCTGTTCATTTGTGTGGCAGACAGGAAGTTTAACAAAGGCCTAGAACGGATGCTCCAACTGTCCAACATGAGAAGTGGTTGCGCATTCAAATCTCGCAACCTTCTGCTCTGCTCATATTTCCTTGGGAGTAAATTGTAGCCAATGGGTCTTATCTCTTAAGCAAGTCATCTTGTTGGATTTTGTTCTTGAGCTGGAGCTGTTACCAATGTGATAGAGATGGTTTCCAGCTGACTGGAACAAGAATTTTGCAATCTGTACAGCTTCAAGAAAGAGATAGATTTTCGATCTTGTATTTGTCATCAATCTCGCTTACATGACCATTTCTACTGTCCCTAATCATGGAACTCCAAAAGAGCTGCTGCTTTTGAATCTCTTTCCTTTTTTATGTTCTATATGTTTGGAAACAAAAATCAGGAAGCAACATCTAACCTTCTAAATTGACAAGCAAATGTATCATGCATAAGCATCTCCAAAAATAATCAAAGTATAAGATTAACCGATTAGGGATTCCCACCAACCAGCAACTAGCACTACAAAATAACCAATAAGCAATGCTTCAAAGATGAGACATTCCTCTGAGCTTTCATTTCCACATGTCAATAGGTGCAACTCAAGTGTAGTAATAGTATATTGGCCATTAAATTATGTTTAATTACCTAAATTAATGCATTACCTCAAATCCACAATCTGTATGGTTAATCGCATAGTGAAGACCAGCAACCTGAGCATCATAAGCTGAAAAGAAGACAATTGATAACAAGCTTACATCATAAAGAGACAAGATCTATCATAAAAAACTTCATGAAAATAGTTGAGCCCACAAAACAAAAGTGGATTATACATTCCAAGAGTATGAAGTAGTTTTCTGACATCTTTTAATTTTACAAATGAACAAAAGAAAGGGAATGCCAAAAAAGCAAAGCTCAAAAAAGCATACCATATTCATTCAAGTAATCCATTAACAATCTAGTAAAGATGTCGGTAAGGACTTCCGATTCAGGGGAGTTTCCAGCATACGGGCAGTGAAAATCTATTTTAACATAAGCCTTGGGGATGAAAAACTTTGTATCAGGCTTGTACCATAGTCTCGAATAAGATGAAGTCCTCAACAAAATGGGGTATGAGGCCTGTTCCAATACTAATATTAATCATCCTCATGGATAAAAGAGAGCACCAGCATATAGCATGAAAAGGTAAATTACAAACTGCTATACCTTGTCCTTGAAATCTTTGACAGATAAATCAGTAGGAATAAATACATTGGCTGCTGGTAGATGGAGATTCTCGTCAGGAGCAGCAGACATCCATTGCTGCAAATGAGCCAATTTTAAATAACAGCCAGTAAACAGCATTACAGTATATGACACTTATACTATAAGTCCACATATACTTCCAAATTGTTAAATGCAATCTTTGATGGCGTCAGGCCCTACCTTAACCACCCAACTGAGGCCTCAGTGGCACCCTAGGTTGCACTGAAACGGATACGGGGACGGAAAACGGTAAAATCAAAATTGCAAAAAACGGGTACAGCATGGATTCGGCAAAAAAAAAAATTAACTAAATTAAACATACATACATAGGTAGTTCAAAATACAAAAAAAAAAGGTAAATAAAATTTTGGTTTAAAAGGTAACATTAAAATTTTGGTTTTTTAAAAAAAGAAAAGTAGTGGGGCAGTGGGTCTGCAGTAGTAAACCACGTGTCATGCAATAATACAAGAGAGAGAAAAGGTGAGAAAGAAGGAAGAGAAAAAGAGATGAAGTACAGACCTACAGTGTTTATTTTTCCAGATCTGAAATTCCAAAGAGGAGGAAGAGAAAAAGAGATGAAAAATTACAGAGATGAAGAGAAGATCGAAGCCCGATTATCAACAAAAGCCACTCGCCATCATCTTCTGTCACATCCGGCGAGTTTGGCGGTCGCCAACTGCTACACAGTCACGAATTAGGGTTTCCCCAACAATTAGGGCTTTTAATCTGGCTTCAATTTGATTAAAAGAAATGCAATTAACAAGGGGGTTTTGCTCGAAATTGGTAGATTACTGTCAAGGAATGTAAAAATCCGAAGAAAGAATGTTTTTTTTACTTTAAAACTCGAATCTACCCTCTGCTTTGTCACATCATCTTCTGTTTTTTCCCCCTTATACTCCATTAAAGGCACTGGGTACGCTTCCTTAAGGCCAAAAACGTACCCAGCCCGTACCCAGATGAAGAGCACCCATACCCATTTATTTCTCCCGTACCCACCTGCCCGGAATCGTTTTGGGTACGAATCCCAGGCGAATCCGTCCCGTACCCGTACCCGGTACGGGAAACGGCGCCTGGGAGGCGTACCCATGCTTCATAGGTGGCACCAATGAAATGTGAAACAACAAATCTCAAACAGATGTAAGCGATGAATATAGGAACCTGAGTCATCGAGGCAGAGAGCTTCTGACAGGAATAAGTTGTTCCATACCACGGCTCTGCCAAGTCAGTATGCCCTTCAAAAGACTTTGATTCCCAAAATATCCTGTCATCAACATGCCAGGTAATCAAATCAATTCTGAACTAGCGTGCGACATAGACATATCACATAGTCTAACCCCAAATCCACCACAAAAAAAAGCTAAAATTAGAAAACCCCTAGATCCCAGAAAAAATACTGAAAGGTCAATGTGTAAACAGCACCAAAACACTTGCGTCCTTCCTTCCCATTGCTGATAAGCCAATATGAATCGATTTGATCAACCAAACAGCCAAAGAAGGTCCAAAGTATACGGGGAAAGAAATAAAGTGGTTGAAAAATTAAACACAAAACTGGAATCTGCATTCACAATTAGCAATCAGCAATAGTGGCACAGAAGCTACCAGGATCAGCAATCAGATGCTAGTTCTCAGGTTCAAAATATGGATTAACACATAAAAAAGAGACTTTCATTTCAAAAGTCAAAAAACACAAGCACATATGAGCTTTTGTACATAAATTATTCAGGAATACTCCACATATGGTTTCTACAGTATTGCAGACCATGAAATAGTTCTCACTCTTTCCTTGCAACATGAATGGAGTTGAAAAAATAAGGAAAAAAAGCCATGGAACCAAATACCCCTCTCCCCCCAAAACAGGCAACCTAACACATTGCCTGTGCATAATACACGTACATCTTGACACCAAAAAGAAAGCTTCAACAATGGGAAGTGTACAGAGATAACATTTCCAATACTAAAAACTAAGCATCCATCATTGATTATCTCTAATGAGATTAAGAACAAAGCCATAGTCAAATCAGAGACAAAATGTAAAAGGTGTAAGTTGCTGAAAAAGTGAAAAGTAAAAATAAGTGAGATGTAGTCCAAAAATTAAAAGGAAGAAAGGGCCTTTCAAACATTGGAAAGGAAAAAGCAAAGAATCAGTAAACCAATCCATTGTCCACATGATTCTCAGAATCTTAGCCTTTACCTCACATTATCCTGAGTAAGTTCGTTTAGTATCTTTTGGATACTGCTTGGGTTGAAGATAGATGGCAGTGATGATCTTGCAAGCCAATCTCTTGGTGGATACAACTGAAAATATATACAGAAGATGGTAATATAAGCATACAGATACTGCAATATTATATTAACCCAATCAACAAACGTGCACAAAGAACCAGTTTATATCAATTCGAACCATTTTCATGTTGATCAGCCTAGTAAAGAGAAAAAAATCCAAAATTAATAGTATTAAGGATAAGGACCAAATTTTTATGTTGCCAAATATGATTCCTTGTGAACTTATATACTCCCTCTGTTTTACCTTTCAAGGTCAACGTTCAAAACTTTCAATGTACTTTTTTCTCTGAGATGTATCAAAAAACTATTATCATGTAGAATCTTGTTAGATTCTTTCCGATGTATAATTTCAAAATGTTCACTTTTTCTTAATAATTTATCCAGTTTCTTTTAGGGTTGTCTAGAAATACTTTGTCCATATCCTTATATGGTTTCGATGCACTTACTGCAATGGATAGGAAAAAGACGTACTAAATGGCCCAGATAATACTTCCTCCTTAATCTTTGTGCCAAACCAAATATGTAAGTATTGAGAGACGCAACTCACGCAAGGGAATATCAAGTTTTAATAATTTTTTTATATAACTAAAAAGATTGATGGAGAAAAGTTTGCACTGGAGATCGTAAAAAGCAAGTGGAACAACTATTATAGAACAGAGAGAGTACAACTTTCGTCTCACATCAAGTGAAGAAGGAGATGAGCGCAAAGCCTTTTGGCAGCAAGACTATGGCACAAGTAATTAAAAAAGATGAAGTATCAAACATTATCTTGAGCTTAAAGTTCAGCATAACCTAGCCCTTCTTACATAACTCATACTTGACTACCAATGTTAGCACGAGTGTGTGCCAGACTCAACCATTTTATGAATAGTTGAGTGTTTTGGTCCAAATTGAATTGCAAAACTAGTAGCAGAAGCATCAAGCACCTGAAACACGTACTAAATGGTGAAATCAACAATTAGTAACATGTAACCCCATTGCATGTCTCCTTCTTTAATATCATTTCTCAGGCTGCCACTGGTGTTTCCAGAGGTACAAGTTTCTTTTGAAACAAACACCGTGAATGCAAAGATTAACCAGCATTTTGCAGTCATGCAGAGAAATCATGCAGAAGTGAATCCAAGGGTAAATAACTAGAATAGCTTAATTTCAAGATAAAATCCTGAACTCACCTGCATATTGCTTGAAATATTAACCACATAATCAGCAGGTGGAGTTTTGTCCTGATAATGGAACGAGGTCTCGCAAATGGCTGAAAGCTTCACAAAACGAAAGGGTTTTTATATCTTAATATCCCAGTGTAATTAAAGATCATAAAAAGAAGAAAAGGAGTTAAAATGCACAAGATAAAATTCAATGCACACAAGCGGACACGTTAATTTGTTCTGTTTTCTGATCTAATCAAACGGTTGAAGTCTATTGACACAAGAGATAAACAAACCAAAATTATTCATTACATACCTCACTAAATATCCACTCACACGCGCCCGACTTTTGTAAAAGTTGGATATATTTGAAAAGCAAGCCCACAACATTTTGCATGTTCTCTACAAAGACAAGAGAGACACCAACAATGATCCACAGCATAATGTCAAGGTAAAGGCATCCAAGATTTATAAATTCGAAGTTATTCAGAAATTTTCTTTTTCATTAAATCCTTCTAATCTAGATTTCCTCTATGCATTGGTAGGCTCCTGATTCCTAATGGTGAGAAATAATGACTTGCGATCAAAACTGCCGAGTCTTGCACGTCAGTAGTGGGGACTCTCCTCAATCCTCACATTGGTAGCATCCATGTTACACCTTGGTGAAAAGGAAATGACGGCCCTTCTCTGATTTATTTTTTATTTTAATTTGAGGTGGCGGGATGATGGTGGTAAGTACTTACTTGACAGTTCGACCCCACCCTAAAAGTCTCCCCCTTCAGTTTCTAATTACCCGTGAATCTTGAATTACCACAACACATACTTTATAGCTAACACAATTCACATTACATAAAAGAACATTTAAGTCACCAACCTAAAGAGAATAAAAGCCAAAATCTCCATTCTTTTTCGATTGTCACACTTTCCATTCATCCTCTCCTTTTTTAATGGTTACACTTTTACTTTATCTATATTTGGCAATCTTTTATCATCGTTTTACCCCATTCCACCCCACTTAATCTCACCTTCCCCTTTTCTTTTCATTAAGAAAGATGTCACTCTCTAGTATCTACTTTTCTTTACTTAAACTTTACCCCACTCAACGCTACCTCTCTCCTCTTTGCCTAAATATGTATATTTACAGTACTCTAACGGTCTAACCATAAAAAAGAGAGGAGAGGTATTATTTGATAAAGAAAAATTATGGAAACTAGCAAAAACTTATAATAATGTGTGTGCAATTATTGATGTCTGCCTTATAGTGAAAATCAGGAACTACGAAAAATTTTGGATTCTGAAACCATCTTAATTTAGCACTTACCATGACCAGTATCTGTGAGTTCGATGGCAACTTTGAAAAAAGAGTACTCAGTAGTCCAGTCCGATTCCCCTGCAGATAAATCAGTGGCCCAACCTGCAAACAAAATCTCTGATGATAAGAAGTTGAACTTCATACAGGTTATGGATATACCAAGGAACCAACATTTAAACTAACAGGTTGAAAGGGCTACATCAGACACCTCTATATGCAGAACTTGAGTGTCACCTTCAAACTATTCTTTATACATTGAACAGCAATTTTCCATGCTGTAAAAGTTCTTACCTTACATATATCATTCATATATTTTATATCCTAAATTCTAATGGAGCAAATAGCATCTCAAAATTTCCATCTTTTCTTGTATAATCAAACATCAATCTTGTGGTATACTTTACAGCAAAGTGAATACTTGGCTACTTGCCTTAACTCACTAAAAAAGAACATAAGAATTGTATAGCAGCATACACATGAGCAGCTAATAATTTGTTTCAGGCAAAAAACGGGACTAACAAACTAATAATCCAATCAAAATGTATCATCCAAAAAATGTTGTCAAAGGTACCCTAAGATTGTGTAAGAAAAACAGGCAGGTAAATTAAAGAGATCACTGAATTTCTAGACATAGGTATACAATTTACAGCTGTCAAAATCGAACATAGACCACAATTTTTTCAAACGATAAATAAATAAATAATAATAGTTTAATGCAAACAGGGAATTGTCTAGAAACTTGGTTTTAGGAGCACGTAAGGGATAAATCAAGACCCACCCAATTTCTTCAAGACGTAAAACAAAGAACCTTCTGCTTCATGGCCAATAAGATGTCCAAGATACCTGCATGGTCCTTCTTTGTAGTAATGAATGCCAGGAGTAATTGGCCAATTGATCCTCAATTTATGGCCCTCTTTTATTGGGACAACTTTGACAAGCATCTACAAACAAGTTAAACAGAAAGCAGATAAATGCAGAACGGCAGAACCATCTAAACGTCAACATACAACTGATATAGAGCATAAAAACTAACCTGAAGGTGGTCTGATGTGCAAGGCTGACCAGGGAAGCTAAGGGAGTTTCTATTAGTGTTTGGTATATCTTGAAATTTGCATTCCACCCAGCTTTCAATTTTATCAAGACTATCTAGCATTTGCACAGTGAACAGACACTTTAGCATGTAAATGACAATACAGTTAATCCTTCAGCATAGGCAAAAGCAAAGCTATTACAACCTTTGGCATAAACAACAAGACGCATCAGGTTAGCAGAATAATATTCCTCATAGAACTTGATCAATTCCTCTCGGGTATCTAAACCCTTTTCCTTTGGACGCACCTCCAAGGTCTCCCAGCTACCTGCAATTACCACGGCCTCAAACGATTCATTGGAATTCAGAAAAGGGAACTCATCAATCGATTATAGAAAGAACAAATAGCAAGTCCCAAAACTCTTGGATCTCTTAAGAATTCAAAGTGCAGGTGCAATCTAAAATAACTTTGAAGTATAAGATTGCATGGGTAATGCAGTGATGCTGTCAACAATAGTCAGTGCATGTGAAATGACAACGTCACAGGGTAAAAGCATAGCAACTATGTACACTCTGATGTCGCCGCCCTTAAAGAACTGACAGAACATGCCTAATACTTAAAGTTGCCCTTTCTGATATGGTGACTTAAAAACATAACCCAGTAATCCAATCTGATTACTTAAAAACAGTCACTTCAGAACATAAACGGATATCAAGCATGGGTCCACAATAAAATTTTTGTGGATCTGGTCCACAATTTGTTTTGCAGACTAAGGCTCTGTTCTTTTGGACTGAATAAATGTCGGTTGATTCGGTTGATTCAGTTCGATTCGATTCGATTCGATTGGTTCGTTGATTCGATTCGGTTGATTGATTGATTCGATTCGATTCGATTCGATTCGATTCGGTTGATTGATTCGATTCGATTCGATTCGATTGATTGATTGATTGATTCGATTCGATTGATTCGATTCGATTGATTGATTGATTCGATTGATTCGATTGATTCGATTCGATTCGGTTGATTCGGTTCGATTCGATTGATTCGATTGATTCGATTGATTCGATTGATTCGGTTGATTCGATTGATTGATTGATTCGATTCGATTGATTCGATTGATTCGATTCGATTCGATTGATTCGATTGATTCGATTCGGTTCGGTTGATTGATTGATTGATTCGATTCGGTTCGGTTGATTCGATTGATTCGGTTGATTGATTCGATTCGATTCGATTCGATTGATTCGATTGATTCGATTGATTGATTCGATTCGATTCGATTGATTCGGTTCGATTGATTCGATTGATTGATTCGGTTCGATTCGATTCGATTCGGTTCGATTGATTCGATTGATTCGGTTGGTTCGGTTCGGTTCGAGACTACAACTTATTGATTTTATTATTATTATTATTATTATTATTATTATTATTATTATTATTATTATCATCATTATTATTATTATTATTATTATTAATATTATTATTACTATTATTATTATTATATTCTTATTCTTATATTATTATTATTATTATTATTATTATTGTTATTGTTATTATTATTATTGTTATTGTTATTATTATTATTACTATTATCATTATTATTTTTATTATATTCTTATTATTATTATTATTGTTATTTTATTATTATTATTATTATTATTATTATTATTATTCAATTCATAAGAATATTATTATTATGCATATTATTAGTATTAGTATTAATATTATTATTATCATTATCATTAATATTATTAATTATTATTAATTATTATCATTATCAATAATGATAAAAATATTACTCTACTTGTAATTATTAATAATACTCAATTCGGTTCGATTCGAATCGAATCGAATCGAATCGGTTCGATTGATTGATTCGACCCGGTTGATTCGATTCGGTTCGGTTCGATTCGGTTCGATTCGATTGATTCGATTCGATTCGATTCGGTTCGGTTCGGTTCGAGACTTAGGGCCTGTTCTCTTCGGCATAAAACAAGCGAGGCCGGGCTTGCTGCGAACCGAACAATTGAACTGACAACTGAAGCGACCGAATCAAATGATTTATTAATAATAATTTTATCACTAAACATAATAATAATAATTATTATTATTAAATAATAATAATAAATTATTGTGATATAGATGGAGTAGTCCGTAATAAACAGATAAACTAATAATTTGACGAACAAAATTAGAATATCGAAATATAGAATGTACTTTATCACCAAACGCTTAAAAAGAATGTTAGAAATTTAATAGGATGTGTACATTATATTTAACAATTTTCAATTTAAGAAAAAAATACAAAGGAGAATCTTTATGAAGGAAAAAACGAGAGAAATGCCATGAGTGGGTATTGACCCGTGTACTTCTAACAATTCCATGAAGACAATACCATATCTGCCAAGTTGCAATACTAGTTAATGTTCGATAATACTATTATTTTGCCTATTAGTTCAACTATCAAAATGTGTATTTTTTGTTTATCATTTCAACAATGACAAGTATTATTGTTATTATTATTAATAGTATTATTGTTGTCATCTATTAAAAAGTTCATACTTTGAACAATGACAAATATTATAGAAATGTGTACGTCTTAAACTTGAATTATCATTTCAATGTAATTAGCAAAATCATATAGCAAAAAAAAGAATTAGCAAAATAATAATTAGCAATATAATTAATATTAATAATAATAATTAATAATAATAATTAATAATAATAATAATAATAATATTAAAAGCAATAGTAATAGGAGTAATAATAACAATAATAATAATATAATAATAATTGTAATGATGATATTAATATTTATAATAGTAATAGTAATAGTAGTAATAATAATAATGATAATAATAATAATTATCATTGTTTTATTATCATATAATAAAATTGCGAACCGAGCGAAGCAACCGAGCCCGAAGCCGGGCGTTGCAAGCGAAGCGAAAATAAGCTGGGGAGAACAGGCCCTTATTCATTTCAGTTCAGTTCAGTTCAGACTTATTCAGTCCAAAAGAACAGAGCCTAAGATACATTGATTTACTTGACGGCAGACTTAAATATGGCTTGGCCTGAATTTTACCCAAACTGAATCAAACCAAACCAACCCAACCCAACACAAACAACCAACTTCTCACCAGGGCACGACTAATCTCTTATTCATTCCCCCTCCCCCCTTCACACTCTTCAATACATAGCAAGGACATTAGGCCCTGTTTGGTAAAGAGAGGTTTAGAGAAAAATTAGAGGTTTGAACTCATATTAGAGGATTTGAATAGTTAATCCTCTAATTAAGTGTTTGGTAAAGAGAGGTTTGAAATAGCTCATTGGGCCCGAAAAGTTCTTTTAAAAAAATTTGGGGCAACAACTTTTTGACATTAGAGGTCCAGGAATGAGTGAGCTAAATTACATTCTTAAAAAATACATTTATAAACAATGAAAAGTACAATAATGGATTATGCCCATGTCCTTATTGGTCATTTTACACAACTAAATAGCAATCAACTATAAGCTACTTACCAAACACCTTTATACAAACAGCTAAAACAATCAGCTAGTCAAACCAGCTAAAAAATCACACAACAACTATCAGCTATCAGTTATCCGCTAATTACCAAATAGGGCCTATATCAGTGTGCAATATTTGGTACCCAAAGAAGAGCATTTACCAGTCTAAAGGGAGAAACCGTAAAATTTCCAAACTTTATTATAGAAGATATGATCAAACTTAAGGTTAGATTAATGGCATATAGAGAAAAAAGTTTAGCTTTCAGATATTCCTTTCCAAAATTAATCCAGCTTAACAAAAACTTATTTTTACAGACCATGTTATATAAGCCAAAGATTTAGCATCTATAATTTTTTTGTCCAGATAAGCAATTAACCACAAATTTAGCAATTGACTTTCAAATCTCATCTACATAAAATAGAATGTCATTACACTATTGTCCTCTAGAAAATTTAGACCAACAGCAGCTCTGAGATTGACAAGACCATCCTACAGAAATCTGCTGTCTGCATGAAACTTTCCTAAACACCTTCTGATCCAACAGTTCAGATTTCAGAAAGCAAGAAAGGTTGAAGTAAGAGGTGGTCCCTAACGTAATGTGTGATTGGAGATAACTGATCATACAAGATATACTAGAATTAGGAAACTTCTACTTACGAATTCAAAAAACGAAATTATGAGTCACCTTCCCAGGGCAAAACTCATTATTTTGCACGCTCGGCCTAGGGTTAGCGTCTTCTCCACGAGCTGATGCGCAATGCAAAGGGTAACTAGGAGCTTCATTGTGTACTGTCTAGAGTGTACACTTATACCATGCTCACACAGTACCAAAAGCGGAGAACAAAAGGGCAGCCAATTGGTTTAATAATTTTACAAAATGTACTTTTAAGAGATAATGGGAGAAAGATAAGAGATGGGAAGATTTAGGAACAAAGTAGATGCTACGAAAAGACATTGTCACATGTGACTTTACAACTTCATTTACAAAGTCAAAAAACAAACATTTCAAGCACAAGCCATCGAGGCACAGTGACATCCGTCGATTAAATGTCAATATAAAGGCGACCCAAAAGTACAAGCCAACGGGAGGTGAAGACCAGCTTTGCCCGTGTAGCCTCCTTTGCCTACCAACCGCGCCCCTCCCCCCATATTCGCCCTTGTTCTTTGCATATGGAACAAAGGTCCAATATCAAACCAAATGAAGCCTCTGTTTTCTACAAACTTTCAAAGCAATATCCAACATTTCAACAATCTCCCACTATGCACAAACTTGATAAAAGCAATTTAAAAACGAATGACTCAAGAATTAGATCGGAAAGACACCATGGGGTGTCCCCCATTTACAAAAAGCGGGCTAATGACAAAAGAAAACGAAATGGGGTTTGGCTCAGTGTTACCTAATTCGCGGAACGCCTCAGATCGCGGAACGGGTACGGGAACGCCATTCGCTAGTTGGGAGAATTCGGATCGCAAGAGGGATTTTTTTTGGTACGGATTTTGGGAACATAATTCGTCGGAACATAATTCGTGCTAATATATATTTATTAATATATTGATTTATTAAAAATATTATTTTTTTAAATATAAAATAATTTCGAATACTTTAGTGTGTTAGTATATTGATTACCTTCAGCTATTTGAATTTTAATTTTTTTGGTTAAATATTTTTTTGAAACTAGCAGTACATAGGGAATAGGAAGAGAAGGCTGCCAAAAAAAAAACAAAAGGAAACAGAAGAAAGAGAAAGAAAGCTGTCAAAAGATGCTGCCAGCTGTAAATGTAGTAATTAAGAATGTTACCTCTCTTCAACCATTACCCTTCCCCGCTGGTTTTATATTTCTCACTCGCACGCTCTAGTCCATCCTTCTCTCTGCAACCAAAAAAGAGTTTGAGGCTTCGCTCTCACCCTTTCTCTGCAACAACATATGCACTCCATGAATATATGGGTGGGCTCGCATCACTCCGGCAACCAAAAGCCCCAAATTCTTGTTTTCCTTTTCTTAATTTGGTGCCCAATTTTCAGATTTAGGGTACCCTAAAATTGCTCTCCTTCCTTCCTCTTGATGCGGAACGCCATTTTCGTCGATTTAGATCGCGTTCCCCAGCGATTCGGTGCGCGACCGAATCGCGTTTCAGAACGGACGAACTAAAACATGATTCATGGGGGGTAGGGGCGAATTAGGTAACATTGGTTTGGCTACTCCACAAAAGATAAAGTGGTGAAGATCCCCAACATTGTCCTTTCTTTTCAAATTAATGTATTTAAACTTAGTTTCACCCAGTGATATCACGCTGTTGCTTAAAAGTTCTTGTTGCCAGAGACCACACTGCTGCTTTCAGAATAATGTGTTTAAACTATCACCAAGAATTCTTGGAAATTTGGGTATGCACTACAAGAAATTGAAGATCGTCTCTCATTAATATTGGACATCTCCCACATTCAAAGAATAAGCTCGCTGCATCCTTCTTATAGCTTCTAGATTTCACTTGGTAGAAGAGATTGTTTTTGGTATATACTCATTTGCAAAATTTGCCTACGATTTATGGTTCTTCTCCAAATTTCCTCACCCAGTCCTCATTATTGACACCAAACACATTTTCCCTCATTATAACTCCACTTTCATATCACTATAAAATTCATAATAATAATGCAGTCTTTTATATACAAAAGTACAATTTTACTTCGCCTCTCTTTCTCCTCTTCTTCCAATACCGTGTGCTAATACTTGAAGCATGGACAGACTCCATCAATACTCAATAGGTAGACCAGGGTACATAAACCATGTAGCTACTATAGAAAAAATCACTGAATTTCTGGTGAATCACTTATCAGCAGCATCTCAATATAAAAAATATAAGCTTCTTCACAGTATAAACTGAGGATATTACGTGTTTTGAATTCATTACCTGTACTAAATTTGTGATAGGGATGGGCTGGTGAGCTGAGATATTTATTGAGCTGAAAACAATGATGGTATCATGCATTAGAATACTAGTTTCACCACAAGAGCAAAAAACAAAATATCACAGGATTTTTTAAATGAGAGCATGATCAGAGTTTGAGGTTTAGAACTATAAATTTGAACTGTACTACAGCAAGAGTCACAGTAAGTCAGTACTGTAGAAAATTAACAGAACTTGTACTCCCTTCGTCCTCAAATGAGCTTTATGATAGGCTTGGAAACACAAATTTAATATTTTAAAGTTAGGGTGTAGATTTTTTGGTAAATAGTGTAAAAGTAAGAATAAATTAATTAATGGAAAGAGAGAATTAGTGGAATCCCCACGCCGATCAACACATGGGACATGAAAGGAGAGTATGTGAGATATAAGGAGTTTAGTGGGGTGGTCCATATCACATAGGTTGGATTGGGTAAATCTTCCATTTGATTTTGAGGTAACAAGAAGGTTACTTGTGGACAGCACATAAAGGAATATGGGAAGTTTATTTGAAGATGAACAGAGTATATGTTGATACAAAATCTCAGACCAAAAGTCAACTCAAGAAGTGATTGACACACCAAGAAATCCAGTTGCTCTCGGAATCATCTAGAAAGAAGTTTAAGGAAAAGGATACTTATGTTCCACTAACATCCATGATAAAATGAACATATACAACAAACTAAAAACAAATGCAAGCAAGGTAAGAAGATAACTAAAAAGTATATGTAATATGTCATATGGGCCAACAAGGAACGAAAATGGCACAGAATTTTACACATTACATTCTGCGATTGAAATGTTTCAAGATTAGGCTAGTTAGCAAGTGACTGACAGATATAGAAGAGAGAGAAAGAAAAGCAAGGGCACCTAAATTCAGTCACACATTGACGCCGTAAAAAGGACATTTAGAACTAAGGCGACCCTATTGCATCAAAGTAGCATCTAAACAGGCAAAAGGTGCATGTGTTCCCGCTCCACCGAAACATCTACAGAGATAACAATATCTAAACATTGACACTCAAGAAAACAACTAGACAAGCCAGTATAAAAAAGTCAACGGAATATAAAGAAATACCTGGTTCATGCGCCATACATCAGAAAGCAGGTTCTTTTGATGTTCTAAGGAAAGGATAAGACAAAATGAAAGTAGTCAGTAAAGCAACAAAAGGCAATATACGTACACATATATTCTTGTTGAAAATCAAGGAAAAGAAAAAGAATAAAAAGGAAAATTCCGAGCTTTGACCAGCAAGGTGTCAGTTATATAATGTACCTGAATCTACAGCTTTAATTTCCCTCATGGTAGCATCAGGAGACATGAGTGGCTTGATAAAGAACTGCGCAAACCTGAACCAGAAGAAAAATCCAGTTTAAGGCTTGCAAAAGGATAAAAAAAAATAGGTATATTCCTATTCTCAATTCAATATGAGGAATCAAACATGTTCAAGAGCAAACAAATTAACCTATCCAGAGCCTCCTCAAAAGCATCTGCATTGATGTCAAAGAAATAGTTGGTATACTCTGAGGCAGTGAAAGCATTTGTGTGGCCACCATGCTGTGCATCAACATAGAATCAGTATTATAGCAATGAAACAGATGTTCAAATTTCTGAATGAGCATCAGCTATGACTTATCAACTATCTGGTAATTTGCCAAGCATAATACAACTCTGATAAAAGAACATATATGAACCAACGACCTAGTTAGAAGAGGTCATCTCCGTTCCATATGATAACTGCTAAGCCTAATACTCCTTGCAAGACTAATCACCAACTATCATACCTACGATGTACCAAAGCATACCAGCACTTCCATGCAAAGGATTTTGGGCGAGCACTTTAATTTCCAATACAACTGGCTAAAAAAGCTAGGAAAGAGTTACATAACTAACTTCCCTCATGCGCAAAGCTGGTAGAACTGCATAATGAACATCCCTAAGAATTTCTCACTTTGACAAGGAATTTTATGATTTTATCACTAAATTTCTTAAAACCCCAATTATGCCTAGAGGGCCGAAAAATCAAGACAAGACAAAGTATTATAGACAAGATATAGATATAGGTTTATATAGATTATAATTCCTTCACACCAGCTCTCCTACATACTTTGAGGAAAGAGACACAGTAGTTATTCTTAGGAGGATTGGTCACTAGGACAACCATGTCAAAATAGACAAGTAGCAAACTAGTGGGAGAAGAAGAGAAATCCAAGATGACAAATGCTTCAAACACAAAAATCTCTCTACATGGTTATAAAACTATTATCTGGGAAGAGGGGGGGCCTTACTCTTCCTCCAGAAACAGAATTCAAAGATAACCAATAACATGTACATATGGGTGAAAGATGAGCTCGTGAAAGTAGCATGCATTTAGTAGAACTATCATAGTTTCCATACCCTAAAATGGATCAGAAACAGAAATATCTATACTAGTTTCTCGACCACTATTCATCAGTTTTTGATTTCTGACCTAACTATAGAACCAAGTAAATCAGTAAGTATATCTTTCTAAATAATTTACAAATGACCAATTTTTTGCTCTCTAATATCTAAGTACCTCTGTTATGTACTTGGAGTAACTATCTTCTATAGGATACTTTTCACTGGCGTAAAACAACATGTGCTCTGCAAAACACCAAAACAAGATAAATCAAGGTTATATACAGAAAATTACATTAAAATTGGATTTCCCTAAGAGAGTAGCCACACTAACCACTGTCAACCATGGGAGAAAAGACTCAGAAATGCAAAGACAAAATTGAATGTTGGCATCAAACTCCATAAAAGAGAATAATATTATTAAGGAGCATCACGAGTATCTACAAAATGAATAATCGCATAGAAAAGATGTCAGAATTTGGAAAATCCATCTTTCTCTTCCCCGATCAAACTCCGTAATTAATCACAAAGCCACACTGAAAAACCTTGGTGGCTAGTGCTACCAGTTATCACAGGCATCCATTCATAAAAATGTCTATATGTGCTTTAACTTATGTTAATAGTTTCCAACCAATGGTTTGGGGTTCCTCTTGGTTTTAGGATACTGCGATTCAAGAAGTAAAATCAATTTTTAAAGATCTATGCTTTGCACAGGTTCCCAATAAACTTCAGCACTAATATAGCTAATACTAGAGCTTTCTAGGCCATAAGTGCTCAAGATACGAAAGACACGTATATTGGAGTAGCTAAAAAGACCGGAAGACAATCGGACATATTAAAGGTAAATAAAGGTGTCGGAGTAACATAGAATTTGACAATCCAAGAAAGTGCGAATTGAGTTATCATAATGCTACTCCATCTCATCCTTAGAACCCAAACTTCCCTTGTACATTTCAAATCGGGATAAATAATTTTAAGAATCCCTCGAAAATTTAAATTCATACCCTCAAATCTACCAACACCTAATCTCTATGTGTGACTTCAGGGAACAGTAGGGGGTTCGCCAATTTCCATTGATCACAAATTACAAACAACTAAACATCCTATCAATTTCTTCATAGATATATTTAAAAAATTGATCAACATTCATGCTTTACATAGACTCAGCAACCACATCGATCTTTCATATATTAGGCTTGTCTGAACACATTTCATAAATCATATTCGGTCAAACAACAGAAATGATTTTCCTTCTTCAATGAGACTGTGGCACCCTAATATGTAGCAAAAGCATAAGCAGAGAAAAAAAAAATCCTCTCATATATAAGTTTTTCCTTTTCTTTTTTTCGTCGTCCGAAGTTACTTACAAAATGAACAACAACTATGAACACAAACAACTTCTAAAATCCTCAATCGCCAGAAAAACAACCAAATTGATTGAATAACAAATTTAATCTCAAAAACAAAAAATTAAACACAATAACAACAATCAGCACACTGTCAAAAAAAACAACAAAGCAAAAAAATTGAGGAGGAGAGAGAATACCGAGAAAATGAGCGAGTCCTTCGAGACCTTCAGGGTCGCAGAAAGAGCCGACATTGACATTCATGGAAGCAGCACACTGTAAAAAAAAACAACAAAGCAAAAAAAACCAAATCATCAACAATGAAGAAAATTAGGTTAAAATCAATCAAGAAAAATCAGTGAATTTGAGTTTGAAAGATCGATGATATGGAAATTAGAGACCTTATCAGTATCAGGATCGCTAATAAGAAGAACTTCAAGAGAGTTATGGAGGACGATTCTCTTGTACTCTCTTTTATCAGTTCGAGGTTTGAGTATCTCCACTATCTCATCTTTGCCAACCGCCATTTTTGGTTTCTTGAAGAGAACAGAGAGAGGAAGACAGAGATTTGAGGGGTGAGAAATTACAAAGAAGAGTAGACTTTGATTTTAATTTTGGTTTAGTTTTCGTGTGAAGTGGGATGGATGGGTACCGTTTGTGTGGCTTGTTATGTTACGACTTACGTCACAACCTTGACCTCTTAGCGCCTAAGGCATGGCTCATGGAGGTTTTTAAAAGAGCCCTCCCGGCTCCCGTATAGCGAACTGTTTGCTATCGAGTTTATTGAATAAACTATACAATTATTTTAAAGGAATTAGATGATAAGACTTTGATAAACGAATAAAAAAGGATGTAATGGCTTAAAAGAAGTATTGTTCCTCCCAATTGGATTAGAGGAAGAAATACTTCTTTCCAGTTGAATAAGAGAAAGAAAATGGAGATAAAGAAACAAAGATAATATTCATATGATAGAAGATATTGAGATTTATGGATGCCTAGCATGGAGGTGATGCCAAATTTGGAAAATCAATGTGTTTGAAGAGAAATTTCAAGTATCCAAGAGTGTGTCGAAAATTGCCTTAACCATCTCACATGTAAGATTGAACTTATTTTAATTTGGTTGGAAGTAGATTGCCTTTAAGCAAGATTGATACTACGTTATAGTTGGGTGTACATTGTCTTTGTGCAAGATAAACACTACATTATGGTCGAATGTACATTGCCTGCATGCAAGATGGACACTTCTTTGTGGTTGAATAATGTACATTATTGCTTTTAAGGGAGATGGATACTGCTTTGCATTGTGATTACTTTTTCTTTATGCAAGATTAACACTAAATGATGATTGAACGTAGATTGCCTTTAAGGGACTGTTCTCCCCAATTCAGTTCAGTTCAGTTGTTTTATGCCGAAGAGAATAGACTCTAAGTAAGATGGATACTACATTGTGGTTGAATATGCATTGCATTTTATGCGAGATGGAGTACACTTAATGATGATTAGATGTAAATCGCCTTTAAGGAATATGAACACAACATAACTGCATTTATCGAGAAGCTAAAAGATAATATGATGTTTAGTAAGCGAGATGGACAATCAATGTGGTTGGATGTACTTAATTAGATTCAACTTATAAATAGACTAAAGTATATGTCAGCTAAATATTACTCCCCCCTTAATACTTCTATCATTTCAATGTTAGTAGGTTTAAGCCCCACTAATGCACCTCCTCTCTAGAACTTTCATCAATGCTACTATCATTTCAATTATCTCTTACTAGCTTTGTATGCATGCGATGCGTGCGACGATATTTTTGGGCATAATAGTTACTCAGTAGTGAAACAAACCATGTAAAGAGAAGATAAATACTGCTAGTCAAGATTGATATGGATTAAGATTCATGCCAAATCATGTAAAAAGGAGCCAAGACAAATATAATTTGTTTTCATGATTTTATGTAATATTGTTGTTTCACTTGTAGCTAACTGAGTATGATTAACGTTAGTTGTTTGTTAATAGTCAAAAAAAATTTGTAGCCAAAAGCCACAAAGTCACATGTATGCAAGTAACAAACCCACATAATTTTTCCCACCTACCCATATGACTATCAATCCCACCTACCCATATAACTATCCACCCCACATACCCATATGAATGATGTATCTCACTTTTTTTTCATCTAATCCTCCACATTTTCATCTTCCCACCTACAACCTTATATCTTCCCTTCCTTCAAAAAATTAGAACGACTCATCTCCTCATGTTCACTATCTTTCATATCTCACTAAAAAATATTGAGATTTCATATTCATATTCACATTAAACACCACATTAATAAGCCAATTCTGGTGTCAAAATTAACCCCATCAACGCTCCATTATTTTTAGGGTAATTTTGGTCTATGTTTTTGTGGGTCTTTTTGGGATTTCATTTCGATCGGGTGGTAATGTTGAAGAACGTTAGTCGGAATGGGGTTGAAATTGGAGTTTATTTGGTTGACGAATTAAATGAGGGGCATCAAATTTGAAAGTAATTCGTTACACTTGATATTTTATAATGCCTTTTTTTGTTACAAACATAAACTGATTTTTTAATAATTATTTCGAAATTTATACCATACAATACAGACTTAAATTATTCATGTAATTCGAATATAAGAATTGCTAGTTTTTTTTTCAACTAATTTGAAATAACTTGCAAGATTAAAAAGAATTATGTACCTTTTTTAGAAGTTCGCAAATCGCCAATGGACAAATGTGTGATTTCCCTCTCGAAATCGTATGTTTTTCTTAGTTTGTAATTTGTATTGACGTTGTTTTGTATTGATAATTTTTCTGAGTATGTAATTGTAAATAGTTCTTGATAACGGAGTATGTAATTGCTAATGGGTTATAGTTTGTAATTGAATTTTCTTGTTTTTGTAAAGTTTCCTCATTTGAGTGATTTGTATAACGTGAATTATGCAATTTTATTAATTTCACTTGACTTGTGATTGATTGTTATAATTGTATTTCCGGCAGTTTTTTTAAAGCCTCGCTTTGGATGAAATTAGTTTTGTAATTTAGAAAGAGAAGGGGGTAAAACAGTCTATTCAAATGGGGACACCATAGCTCCCCCCTTCCCTTATATAATAGAGATAGATAGTGGGAGTAATATATAATAGTAGAGTAATAAATTTTTTAAAAAAAATATAAGCTAACGGTTGGTACTATAAAGTTAAGTTGTTTCCGGTTTTGTGAGTTTTATTGTAAATGCACAATTTATATTAGGAATCAAATATTTTGAAGAGCTTAAGAGAACATTAGCGTTATGTCGCCTTTTCATAGCCATTTGAGTAGGTTAGAGTTTCAAATGCCTGAGTAGACATATGAGTTGAATATATAGGTTAGCGTTGAGCCTCATAATTAAAAACAAAAATATGTTCTTTTGATTTACATTAACGTTCTTCTGATAGAATTAGGCTCTGTTCTTTTGAGTCGAATAAGTACGAGCAAGCGAACCGGGCCCGACCGAACGAAATGAATAAGTCGAGCCGGCCCGGCCCGATCCGAAGTGATCCGATCGATCCGAACCGATCGGACCGATCGAATTGAGTATTATTAATAATTACAAGTAGAGTAATATTTTTATCATCATTGATAATGATAATAATTAATAATATTAATGATAATGATAATAATATTAATACTAATACTAATACTAATAATATGCATAATAATAATATTCTTATGAATTGAGTAATATTAATAATAACAAGTAGAATAATAATGATATGAAGTAATAATATTATTAATATAATATTTTCCTCCAAGATTGTTATTCGCAAGTCAATATATACAAAACCAATAGCATGTTTCACGCCTAATACTGTAGAATAGCAACAATAGCATGGAAGAAGATTATTAGGAAATTTAGAATACTCCTTTTGTTTCTTTTAATTGCTACATTTCCCTTAAATGTTCTTTTTTTAAATTGCGACATTGTTTAAACTTATTTATTTGGAGTTCTTCACCCACCATAAAGTAATACTCCCTCCGTTTTCGAAAGTTCTTCCTACTTTAACCAATTTCCTCTCACAAAACTATTCAAAATAGGAACAACAAAATAGATGAGAGGGAGTATTACTTTTCTATCTTTCGCTTCTTTCACCAAAAATTACTCTTTTTATCACTTGTCTCGCTCCCTTATTTTATATTCAATGGGTTAAAAAATACCCTCCAAAAAGCTTAAAAGTGACATTGTCAAAAATAATAATAATAATAATAATATAATATAATATAATATAATAATATAATAATAATAATAATAATAATAATAATAATAATAATAATAAAATAATAATAATAATAATAATAATAATAATAATAATAATAATAATAATAATATTAATAATAATAATTGTAATAATAATAATAACAATAATAATAATAACAATAACAACAACAACAACAACAACAACAATAATAATAATAATAATAATAATAATAATAATAATAATAATAATAATAATAATAATGATAATAATAATAATAATAATAATAATAATAAGAAGAAGAAGAAGAAGAAGAAGAATATAATAATAATAATAATAATAATAATAATAGTAATAATAATATTAATAATAATAATAATAATAATAATAATAATAATAATGATGATGATAATAATAATAATAATAATAATAATAATAATAATAATAATAATAATAATAATAATAATAATAATAATAATAATAATAATAATAATAATAAGTTGTAGTACGAATCGATTCGATCGCGCCGAACCGAATAAGTCTGCGACCGAACCGAAGCGATTCGAACCGAGCCGGGCGATCGATCGGGCCGACCGAATTTCCATTTATTCAGTCCAAAAGAACAGAGCCTTAGATGAGCATCTTCGTGCTGATTTTATTACGTGCACGCTTTTTGTCCTTTGACCTTGTCTTGATTCATGTATAGGATGCTCACTCTTCTGGTATGTGTAACTTCTACTAATTAACTGAACTGGTGCCCCAACGTGTAGTGCTTGCTTAAAATAAAATACGGTTTTTTCACCATATACCCCGACAAATTAAAAAATTCACCATATACCCTCAATGTTCCAAAAATTCACCATATACCCTTGACTTTTCAAAACGTGCACCGAGATGCCCTTTTTCTAACTTCCGTTAACTCACAGTTAGTTTTATTTACGATTTTGCCATCATTAAGCCCCAACCCTAATTCTAATCTAACCCTAACCCTTACCCTAACCCTAATCTAACCTCACCCCCTCCCCTCCACCATGACCCCCACCCCCTCCCCCCGCACTGACCCGGCCCCCCACTCCTTCCCCTCTACTCCACCGGCCCGACCCCCCCCCCCTCTCCCTCCCCGTCGATTCCCTCACTCCCTTCCCCCTCCCCGTCGATTCCCCCCACCCCCCTCTCAGTCGATTCCCCCCCCCCTCCCCCCCTCCTCGTCGAATTCCCTAACCCCACCCTTCCCCTCTCCCAAGTCGAGATTCCCCTAACCCCCCCCTCCCCTCTCCCCAGTCGATTCCCCACCCTCCCCCCTCCTCGTCGAATTCCCCTAACCCCACCCCCTCCCCTCTCCTCGTCGATTTCCCCACCACCTCCCCCTTTCCCCGTCGATTCCCCTAAACTCTTCGACTTCGATTCCCCTAACCCCACCCCTCCCCTTCACAAACGCGAGGAACAGGCGCGAGTACAGCCTCTCCAGGTGGAGTAGATCGAACAGAGAGAAGAGTGAAGGAGGAGAGAAAAGCAAGGTGGGGGGCTTTCGAAATGCGGGCGTTGCGGGGCCGCGGGAGGGAGGAGGGAGGGGGTAGGGGCTGCGGCGGGAGGAGAGGAGGGAGGGTGGGGGATGCGGGGTAGGGGGTTGCGGGCGGGGTTGCGGGGCAATGGGTTGCGAGGGAGGGGGAGGAGGTTGCGAGGGAGGAGGGAGGGTGGGTTGGGGGGCTGCGGCCGTGGGGCAGTGGGGGGCTGGGTCTAGGGTGGAGGGGAGGAGGGAGGGGGGGGGGGGGGGTTGGGGCGGGGCTGGGCTGGGCTGGGGTGGAGGGTGGATGGGGTGGGTTAGGGTTAGGGTTTAGATTAGGGTTGGGGATTAGGGTTAGGGATTCGGTTTAGAATTATGGTTAGGGGTTAATAATGACAATATCGTAAATAAAGTTAACGGAAGTTAGAAAAAGGGCGTTTGGTGAACGTTTTCGAAAATTCAAGGGTATATGGTGAATTTTTGGAACATTGAGGGTATATGGTGAATTTTTTAATTTGTCGGGGTATATGGTGAAAAAACCGAATAAAATAATATACTCCCTCCATTCTCTGTTATTCTTCTCATTTAAATCTTGACATTATTCATAATCTTCCAAAATTTTATTAATATATAAGAAAAAATATAGTCATGTTTTGTCTTATTTGGTCCATTTCAGTGACTACTTTATTAATGTCATATCATTATATCCCTCCATTCTCTGTTATTCTTCTCATTTAAATCTTGACATTATTCATAATCTTCCAAAATTTTATTAATATATAAGAAAAAATATAGTCATGTTTTGTCTTATTTGGTCCATTTCAGTGACTACTTTAGTAATGTCATATCATTATACTTCACTATTATGCAATGAAAAATATTTATAGTCAAAGAAATGTATTGGGGAACGTGCAAGTCATAAATGGAGGAATAACAGAAGAGAACGGAGGAAGTATATTACTATAGAGTACGGACACTTGATAACTCAATTTCACCTTGCATCTGTAACAGAACTATAAGAATAAATATTTAGATAGAAATTAGCAAAAGTATCATACATTATTATTAAGATTGTCGCTAGTACTGTACTACCCATCCTCGTGCTTGTTGAAAGTAAGAAATTTCTAAGTTGAAATATATGGACTTTGCAATAAATTTCTACCCATAAAAGAGTTCCAAGAGAGAACCGTCAAACACGGTGGCTCAGCGCAGAGGCTGATGGTTTTGGTGGGTACATTAAATTTTGTGAATTGAGAAGCCTTGGCTTGTCCATGGACTATGGAGAGTGACATTCTTTAACCGATTCCGCTTGACTTGAGTCAGTGGGTCATGTCTTTGTCCTCTTCTTCATGGATTCCAACTCAGTAAGTCAAGACATTGTCCTGATTTCCACAGAAAAGAGGTTTGCAAATTGCCATTAAATTTGTGAATAATGTGGCATATAAAAATATCTCTTATCACCTTTAGGAAATTATGATCACTGTATTTCTTCAAATTTAATTCATTAGTGAAAATATGTTGTTGGATAACACTGGTTATTCTACTTGTGAGTAATACTGTCATAATCTTGGATTTTAGGAAGGCAATTAATACCACAATTCCCCTTTTTAATATATCCAAATATAGCTAATTAACATTTTGATATTTGAAATTTAAAATTTTTAAAAATGGCGATAGAGGGGGTGTTTGCCACACAGTTTTCTTAAGCATTTGCAAGGGATTAAGGTAACTGTAAACTATAAAATATCTTATTAATAATTTTTCATCCTTTTATATTGTACTCCTTTTTTCAAACTTCTTTTAATTCATCATTCAAATGCATCTCTATTATATATGACAATACATGGAGGACACCAAAAAATAGCAAAAAGGAAAAAAAAAACTACCTGCTTCATTTAAACGAATAAAGGGGAAAAAAGAAAAAAAAAGTGTCACATTTAAACCGAACAACAGTTTTTAGAAAAAACAAAAATGCAAAAACAGTTCTTTACGCAATTAATTTCATATTTTATAAGCTTTCGGACGCATTACGTGCATATAAGGCTAGTCTACTATATTACAACCAAAAGGTTAAACTTCAAAAGCTTGTGATTTTATCATTAATCAGATAGGAACAAAAAATTTGTTTTACCTAACTTATTTTTAATACTCCTATTAGTCCTATCATTAATATTTAATACCATATAATCCCCATCAACTCAATAACACACGGATCCATAGTTCTTCCATAACCAACAGGTCCTACACACACTATCAAGTATCATCTACTTAAAAACAAAATTCTTCTCACTAGTGGATAAAAACGCAAGGGCTGCGGTTAAAACAGCCCTAAGGGCTGCGTTTTTTGCCAGCAGCCCTTCGGCAAAAGTGAAGGGCTGCGGTTTTTGACCGCAACCCTTCACTACGAAGGGCTGCGGTTTAGGCCCAAAACCGCAACCCTTCCTTGTACAAAGGGCTGCAGTTTTTTTATAAAGCCCGCAGCCCTTGTCACCCAAAAAAATATATATTTTTTTTTTGTTTTTGCATTTTATAGTTTTAAATGTATCCAAAAACAATTGCTGAGTATATTATATTGTTTTTATTTGAGCATCAATACCGGCGCATATTCTAGAAAAAAAAAATAAACAAAATTATAAAGAAAAGTACTACAGATCTGGATGAAAAAAATACTACAAAAACGAAATTATAAATTCATGAATCAACAAGAATCCCTAACATAAAATTAATTCCACAAAGTAAAATGAAAAAATAGAAAATATGAAACAAAAGCCCAACCCTAGATCTGGATAAATTATCACAATTAATTCCGAAAAAAATCAAAACGAAAATTCTGCATAAATTATCACAAACAAAATCCGAAACAAAATATAAAATACAAAACTAAACCTAAAATATCACAAGTACAAAAAAAAATTACAAAAAAAATTAAAATTGATAAAAACCGACGAACCCTAGATCTGGAGAGGCGGTTGGTGTGCGCGACGAACGAGAGAGGAGAGATGAGAGGAGTGCCGGTGCTGAAGACGATGAGATGGGCTCGACGAGAGGAGAAGACGACGAGAGGAGACGATGAGATGGGCTCGACGAGAGGAGACGACGTGCGCGACGAGAAGACGATGAGAGGAATGACGTGTGCGACGAGAAGACGATGAGAGGAGTGGCTCGTTGGTGGTGTGGAGAGTGGCTCGTTGGTGGTGTGAAGAGGAAACCCCTCTTTGTGAGAGAATGAGAGAGAGGAGAGAGGAGAGAGGATGAGAATGAGAATGAGAATGAGAGAGAGAAGAGGAAACCCCTCTTGCTTTAATTTGTACGCGCTTCCTTTATTAATTAAAAGCCCAGCCCCCTAAACAAGAAGGGGGTGCGGTTAGCCCGAAACGCAGCCCTTCGTGATACGAAGGGCTGCGTTTTCGGGCTAACCGCAACCCTTCACTAAAAGGGCTGCAGTTTCCTTGAAAACCGCAGCCCTTCGTACAGTACGAAGGGCTGCGTTTTTGGTCTAACCGTAACCCTTCACTAAAAGGGTTGCGGTTTCCTTGAAAACCGCAGCCTTTCATACTCGAAAGGCTGCATTTTTTGGAAAACGCAGCCCTTGCAGCGCAGCCCTTCCTATTTTTTCCCCTATTGTCTCTCTCCGTTACTTTTCAACCATTTTACACATCAACATTTTTCCACAAAAAAGCCAGATTGATATACTTTTCAAATTTATATTTTTGATTAGTCTAGTATTACCTTCTCTCATGTCCTCTTCTCAACCATTTAACTTTCATTACTGGTTTCAAATAATAATCTATCAAAAATTGAGTAAATAAACCGAATACTTAATCTCTTAATGTATCAAATTTTTATTGACAAATTCAAAAGAAATAAGGTGCATGTAAGTGGATTTTATGGACAAATTCTACATGCAAGTGGGTTTTATTGACAATTATTTCAAAAGAAATAAGGGCATGCATGTGGGTTTTATTGACAAATTCAGCATGCAAGTGGGTTTTATTGACAAATTCTGCCTTGGATGTTGAATATTATTTGGAAAAGTTCCAAATAAACAAAACATATAACAGATTATTTCACGGAAATCTCATAATTTCTATTTTCAATCACAAAATTATGTTGTTTTTAGGATTTTGTTTTATAAATAATGTATATTATAATTATAATAATAATTTATAAAATCTAATCTAATATATAAATTATATATAGATTCTACAATCATAGACTTTAACCTCTTGTGGAAATCTGCTCTGTAATTTGCTATCTTCATAAAATGAGAAAGCTGCAGAATGATCTCGTATATTATTTGTTTTTTTTTTAGATCCATAATCTTGAACATACGTTTTCTTCCAATTTTGTGCTATGATGATGTTCTACAAAATGGACCTATTAGTGTCATATTAACATTCTTTTTCTCAATTAGTTATTCATAAAAAAATTGATTCAAACAAACATTTATAATGATTTTTAATTTTTTTAATATATTTTTCTTAAATCAATGTTACGTTGGTTTTTTTAGTTATTTGTTCATCATTATTCAAATCTCTATTATATAAGTGAAGGAATACAAAGCAGAAGAAAACATGTGTTCAAATAAAGTGGAAGAATTTGTGTATTAGATTCAATCGTTGAATATTAATAAAGTGGAAGAGTTTGATGTATATAATAGAGATTACCAAATAATAATCAACATTTAGGTTTTAAAATATTATCGTTATAATTATTAATATGAAGTTAAAGTTTTTATTTTTTGTACATATTGTTTCAATCAAGTTATATTGTCAATTTAATTTTTGATGAGAGTTTTTCACACATATTTAAGAAGAAGAAATCATTCTCCTTAATTTAATATTTAATTGAAATTTAAAATTCAATTTCATTAATAACTTGTTCAACATATATGGCAAATAGGAAGAAGAAAATACTATTTAATATATATGACAATTTAAATCATTAACGGTATATTAGACTTTTCAGAGGAGGACACCATCTTCCTCCCCCCTTCCCTTATATAGTAGAGATTTTTAATAAAATTACATGGATTCACATGCAGTATTGCAAAGGTTGTCAAATGCACTTGGTATACTTAATTGGGATGGAGGGTGCTCTTGTAAAATAACTATACCATTCTTATTCTTCCCTCATATAATTAATCCAATAATTTAATTTCATGAAACTAATGCAAATTAACTCAAGTGACATTTTTTTTGGGCCCCCTTTCGGGAACCCGTGGTGAGATGAATTTCCTCTGGGCTGTCCTCGCACAGGGCCACTCACCCAGAGGCCCAACAAGCCCCCCAAACCCCCCCTCCCCCCAACAATATTGAAATTTTGCTTCCACCAAGATTTGAACCTTGGTCTCCCATGTGGGAGATAGGATGCCATACCATTGGACCCAAGGGTCCTTGGTAAGGAATTTTTTCCATGAATAATGTCAAAAGGAGTATTAATTCCTCCTATGCGTTGAACTTCAAATTAATTCCATGGATACCATCCACGTAGGACAGCACGCCAGAATTTTGATTTTTTAATAAAACCGCTACTTGGATTAGCGGTTAACACCAATAATGTTACACCGAAGTTGACCGCTACTTCAAATAGTGGTTATATTGTGTCCTTAAAACAAGCTACAAGGCACGCATGTAAACCGCTACTCAGAGTAGTGGTTTATTACAAGAACGAACCAACACAAGAGAGATAATGCAATGCGTGCCACGAAAGCTTTGTGCGTCCCGTGCACAAGGCCTGCGCTGGGCGCAGGCATTGCATTATCCCTCTTGTGTTGGTTCGTTCTTGTAATAAACCGCTACTCAGAGTAGCAGTTTTACCTCGTAAACCGCTACCTTGAGTAGCGGCTTTGACGAAAATAAAATTTTGCGCGTGCTGTCCTACGTGGATGGTATCCATGGAATTATTTTGAAGTTCAACGCATAGGAGGAATTAATACTCCCTTTGACATTATTCATGGAAAAAATTCCAAGTGACATATCTAAGTAATAATTCTTACAAATACATTAGCTATGTCATGCACAAAAGAGGAAATTAGCTTAGTTCTTTTGTTTACACGACTTGTATTAATTTGAACCTTTTTTTTTTCCTGGAGAATATAACTTAATAATATTAAGCCTCTTATAATTGCATTACATGACACTCAATTTGTCAACTCATAATTACTAATTAAACGCTTATAACCTTAACATCATCTAAAACAGGACCACACATGTAGCTGAAATCATCAAGTCTAGTATGATAAAATGCACTCCAAAATGTTAACCTAGTTCTATTTGAGATTGCTTGAAACTTAAGACTTGCAGTTGTAAATCCACCTTTTGCTTCAGAATTGAAATGAACTTTAATAGTTTCCTTGGCAGCAAATGCTTCCACTACCATTGAGCCATGGCATCCATTTTTGGCATCTCCAACTTTAAAAGTTAGTAAGTAGAATTGGTTAACTTTGGTATATATGATTTGAGCTATAGCACTTTCTCTTCCTCCAACCAATTCAACAGCTGATGATCCTTTGGGCACATCATAGTGTTTCGAATCGATGTACTTGACTGGTTTTAGTGATTCAATGATCCAACCAGGGATTGGAGAGACAAAGTGATGGGGATGTGGAGATAGGAGAACCCCAGTAGAGTATTTCTCAAATACATATGGACCGATTTCAAAATCTCCATTTTTTACTATGTTACCTGCAAAGTGGTATGTATTATTAGCAATAATAAGTTTATATAGTTTCATGTAATAGAATCATAAAGGAATTTATGCATCTATTATAATGCTAGATGTAAAACCAAACCATTAATCTACTAGAATCATCCATATTATATGATTACCGACTTTGTTGACATGTCTTGAATATGAGCTCTAGCACAAGTTAATAACATTACATATATGGTTGTTGCCAAAAAAAAATACTTAACATATATGAAAAACTATTACGATATATCGATTTTTTCATGTGATCAACAATTAAACGATCAATATATATTTCTAAGATAACAATGCAATAACTAATTAATACTTCATTTAAAACAGAACGGAGGAAGTATATTTTTTTATTAGTTTTTTTGTACTTAATAACCTTAAAATGTGGTTTTCGAAAGAATTTACCTTGGCTGTAGTGTGGTAGTTGTATCTCCTTGATTGCAATAGCATCCAAGAGTGGGCCACATGTTGGATCCTCCTCTACTCCAGGGTTCTTGAAAGTGATTTTAACATTAGTGGAAGTTGCCTTAAAACCCCAAGCATAAGCATGGGCGGTTCTTGGCCCATGCAATATGGGCAACCGCATAGGGCCCAAAAAAAACAGGGGCCCCAAATATATTTTGGTTTGTTGATTGAATAATTGACAAAAGAAAAGTGTTTGGAGCAGTGGTAAGACTGCTCACCTAATGAGTGTCAGGTTTGGAGATCGAATCCTCTTAAACTCATTTATTTCAAGCTTTTTGGGAGCTTGAAAAGCTGTCCATGACAGCTAGCATGTGAAACAACACGCTTGGGGGCTGCGGCATTAATGACTTCTCTTCCCTATACTAGAAACTTCATCTCATTAATGACTATCATTTTCCCAATTCTAAAATTTAATTGCTGCATTACATATAAGAGTATACTACTACCTGATTCTCAATATTCTAAACTATGCCTTTTTATAATTTTAGTTTAAATTTTGTTAATGAAAAAAGTCAGCTTATGGTATTTGAAAAACATCTAATAAAATATGAATAAGAAATTTTTGTTGTTTAACTATTCCATGCTTTTTAAGTTGATATTTTTTTTTTCTAATATGATGTAATTTGGCATTGTTTAAAATATAAAAGTAGTTTTTTTTTGTCAAAATTAAGAATATTATATTTGTTTTGAACTATGAAGTAAAGGCCCAATTTTAAGAAAGTGAATAGGGCCACCGTTACATTTGCCCCGCCCCTGAGCATAAGTGTCCCCTCCATCACTATTATATAATGTTTGGATAGGAAGATCTACTGAGACTCCAGAGGCTGCCACCCTTATAACCTCTTCTTGGGCACAAGTTCTTGTTGTGCTGAAAGTAATTGAGTAGAATGAATCTTTGTTTAGTTCCACTTCTTGGGAGATAGATGCCTCATTTCCTAATCTTATCGCGTGAACATCACGTGGAACATTGAAGTAGAACCCACCTGGTTGGGGCCCACCTGATATGTACTCTACTAAGCCATTGATTTCCCACTTAGGGAGGGAATTTTTACCAATGATTACTGTCTTTTGCATGTTTGATGGCTTTGGACCTTGTTCAAAGTTTCCATTTGGGAGAAATCCTGAAGTTTGAAAAAGTTTTAGGTTCAAGTGTTGAGCAAAGTAGTAGATTGACATGCATATGTCATGAGGGGTGTAGTGTGCAATGTGCATGCTAGTAGATGAATTGATCGGAAAGTACAAAAAAGTAAGAGACTTGAACTGGTATAATTGATCAAGAGATCGATTCATTTGAAATGTACATGATCTCTAATGCACAATTTTAATCATTAAGTATATTTGAAACTAATAGTAAATATTAAAAATGACAGTTTGAATATATACATAATACATGATCAAAACAGATCTAACAATATCTTATGTCTTATATCTTTTCTCATCATGTACTTTGGAGTTTTTGAATTTGATTCTCATATTTAAATAGCAAGAGAGTAGATATTAAAGATAAGATATAACAATTTGGTGACCATCTTGATTCTAATAATTATGAAGAACTAAAAAAACATACACATGTAGAAATTGAAGGTATCAAGTATCGACATATGTGTTATATATATACAAACACTCACAATTAAATTAAATGCTATAGTAGTAGAAATGTATATTAAGCAAATGTCTAGTGGTTACATCTTATCAATGATAGTTGTTCACATAGCATATAACTTCAGATTTACTACATTAATTAGTTATTTTTGCCGGTCAAAAACTTTTAATACTCCAATACCTAAACTTTTTTTTTTTGACTGGTCCAATACCTAAACTTTGAAAGGATAAAGATTCGTGTATTAGTGCATATCTTAATTAACTACAATAAAAGTTGATCCTTTTAAACAAAAAAAATCATATTATATATGACTACAAAGATATGATTAATCAAATGCACTTTACTATACCAATCTTTTTTGTATAATGAACCTAAGAAACATGTAAAAAGAGTATATAGAGAAGAAGCGAAACTGACCATCAGGAGTAGTAGCATAAACCAAGGAAGCAATATAATCACTGCTGCTTATCATCACCAAGAGCAGCACAACGTAAAAAGACGATAATGCCATTGTGTAATGCAATCTACGCACACACACCCAGAGAACGAGAAAAAAGAGAGAGATCAGATAGTTAGAGATGAATGTGCAATTGCAATGAAAACTGAAACTAATGATATACAGATATAGTAGTATACAACTACAACAATTATGAGGAGAGAGAAAATTCAGTGTAAGGAATGGAATCATCTAGTGAGTGAGTCCACCAAATTAGGCGTAACATTTGCTAGATTGTCTCCTCCCTAGTATATATTTTTGCCCTCCCTTCTTTTTAAGAGGTTAAGATAATATACAGTTGCTTCATAATTAAGTTATTCTTTAATAATTAATTTCATCTTAATTATTGCTTGGTTTCTGCACCAGTACTACATTTGGGAATTGATAAATATGATTTTATATACATTGATCACATGAAACTGCACCTTGATTTCAATTGCTGTATATAATAAGTTTTTTCTTTCCCTTCTTTTTTTTAAAAAGATTAAAATTATGCAGTGTATATTGCTTTTATATAAAGAATTTGTGTAGCTGTTCACCTGAGAAAATGCTGTTCGGAAAGATGTATATCCTTGAAACGCCATGCGTGCAAATGTGCAATAACAACCTGTCTTTCTCTTCGCTTTTTTTTTTTTTTTTTTGTTTGTTTGTTTGTTTTGTGTGTGTCACACACATAGGAAGTGACTGTTTACACTAGAGGTGGTAATAATGAGCCTGACTTGTTCATGAACAATTCGCGCTCAGTTAGGTCACAATTCGGTCAAAACTCCACTCATGGTGGCTCGACTCAGGTTCGGGTTCTACTTGAGACCTTAACAAGCCAATTTGAGTTATGTATGTCAAGCTCGACTCGAAAAGCTCGTGAATAGCTCAATTATTCTTTTATACACAAAATAATATGTTTTATATATATACATGAATATATTTAACCTAGATATTACACAATAATAAGTTAATAGCTTCATTGCAAAAAAAACCTACAAATCTCAAAAATTTTAAAAAGAAAAAGAAAATATGTAAACAAGGGGTGATAATGAGTCAAGCCTGTTCGTGAACAAATCAACCTCAGCTTGGTCAACGTTTCGTCAAAGCTCGGCTCGAGCTCGAATAAACATAAACGAACACGATCTGAGTAGAACTTACTTTGGGCTCGACTCGACCGAAGCCTAGTTTAGACCTTGCAAAGTTGAACCGACTAATATGGCGGGATTTAATTGAATATTTCACTAACATAACGTTAACCCAATTTACTCCTATATGAAAATTGATATAATTAACAATCGACCTTTCCATGGATAATAATCAAGAGTTTGACCCGATCGACCTGCAGATTTGTTGATCCGAACTATACTAATGAAGTATCATGACTTCGATACCACCCAATTGAATAGACACTTTCCATAGCTATTATGCCTTTTACTAACAAGCAAAGCAAATATAGTTATAGAGGTAGTGTGTGTCGGTATTATATTGGCTTAAATTGTAGCACCCTAACTCCTCACGGGCTGCAAATAGGCACAAGTTCGTATTTGTTTACACTAAAAACGTATTGTGAATAGAATTAGCAAAAGTAGGCCTAGGCTAATTGGATGTGAGTATGATGAATGTTGGGTTGAATCTCCAAATAGGCCGTCACCTGCAGGACAAGAAGGCTGACCCGGGGGATTTCGATCTAACCCTCTCCAATGCTTAAGTGGAGAGAATTGCCAAATCTAATCAGATGAAGTTACCTCTACTTTGGTGCCAAATGGAGTATATATAGTGGGAAGTAGGTATGGGAGGCCTTGGGCCGGTCCCTTATAAGTCTTATTTATTTGCACTTTCTAAGTCATAACAGACCTAGGCCTATATTTAGACCCCAACAGTATCTAAGATTAACAATTGTACCTTGGAACTAACATATATCAGTATGATGCATTTGTTTACACTCATGTTCCATCGTCATGCATAGAGGATCAAGGTTGGCCTAATGGTTGTAAGGCCCTCCTTCCACCTCTGTGACAGGTTTCGATCCTCACGCCTTGCAAGAAGGATAACTAATTTCCCCCCTTCTTGCAAGGGAATTCTCCTTACCCTAAAAACAGAAGAATGTTCCATCACCATAGTTTGGAAGACGAAGACCTTGACATAATCTCAAAAGAGGCTCTTAAGGACCAATTCCATTGATACAAAAAGAAAAGAACACCCACATACAAGGCCCTGGCCTTGCTACGGTTCTTTAGATTGCTCTTCCGTTGGGTCGCGCCAACTAATGCCACGGTATGTTTCATCATTGGATCCTTAAATGGGGAGACACGATTATGTGTCTACAAATATCAGTTGGTGTAATAATGATAAAGTATATAAAGAGTTGTAAAATGATATTGAAATAAGGTCAAATGATGTAAGTTTGCTGGAAAATGTCATAAAAGTGAAAGATAAGGACAATGTATATAAAGAGTTGGCAAATGATAATAAAATAGGAGGAAACGATATAAGTTTGCTAAAAAAATGACATAAAATGACAAAGAAATATCATACATAAGGTGTTCATAGAAAATAATAGAACATGGAAAATGACACAAGTTTGCTGAAACATGACACAAAAATGAGTTATAATGATATGGTACACGAGGAGTTGATAAATAATAATAAAATATGGAAAAATTATACATATTTGCTGAAAAATGACATAAAAAGTGTAATAATTCTATAATACATAAAGAATTGACAAATAATAATGAAATACAAGAAAACGATACAAGTTTGTTGAAAAATGACATAAAAATGAGTAAAAATTACACAAATGAGTAATAATAGTATAAGGAGTTGACAAATAATAATGAAATACAAGAAAATGATACAAGTTTGTTGAAAAATGACATAAAAATGAGTAAAATTGACACAGAAATGAGTAATAATGATATGGTACATAAGGAGTCGACGACTAATAAGAAAATAGGGGAAATGATACAAGTTTGTTGAAAAATGACATAAAAATGACACAAAAATGAGCAATAATGATATGGTTCATAAGGAGTCGACAACTAATAAGAAAACAGGGGAAAATGATACAAGTTTGTTGAAAAATGACATAAAAATGAGTAAAAATGACATAGAAATGAGTAATAACGATATGGTACATAAGGAGTTGACAAATAATAATAAAAACATGGGAAAATGATACAAGTTTGCTGAAAAATGACGTAAAGATGAGTCAAAATGACACAGAAATGAGTCATAATGACATACGGGAAAATGACATGAAACAACTCCAAAATAATATAATTTTGCTTAAAAAAATGTCAAAAAAGGTAGTAATAATGACATGAAAGAGTTTTATAAATGACATGTAACAACTTTATAAACAACTCCAATATGATATGAAATACGCTAATAATGACATAAAAATAAGTATTAATAATATGAATTAGTTCATACGTGTGAAATGTTGTTACACAATAAATTATGGTGTAAAATGTCACACACCCAAGACGCACTCAAAAAGATTCTTATAAGAAAAAAAAAAAAAAGGAAGAAGAACACTATACGTAATATAACTTCTTCAAAGGAGTAAATTTTTTTTAAAGCAGGAAAGATAGATGAAGCATAATGACCTTCTTATCTAGTAAACTGACCAAAAGCTAAACGTTATAAAAAAATAAAAAGAAAACTAGAGCTAATATCCAAAAATAATGTACACGAAGCATAATGGTCTCTATCGGAGTAATTATGGTTTGAACTTTGTAGGAGCTCACAAAAATATCTAGGAAAAATTGTTTTAAATAAGTCAACTTTTGTGCGGTCTTTCCATTTTAAGTCTACTTTTTGATTATCCCTGATTGAGTTAGGCTTGTATGTCTGTTTTCTTGTATTGAGTTTTAACCTGTTTGTGACTTGTTTAATAGGTTACTTATGATACGTGTTACAATGTCCCACCCCCCACCCCGCCCCGCCTGTTTTAGAAGAAGAGACATTGTAACACGTATCATAAGTAACCTACTAAACAAGTCACAAACAGAGTTAAAAACTCAATAGAGCTGCCTAACTGAATCAGGGGATAATCAAAAGGTAGACTTAAAATGGGAAGACCGCGCAAAGATTGACTTATTTAAAATAATTTTTCCAAATATCTAAGCATGAGATAACATTTCAATGTCTCAAAGGATACCCATAAAAAATCGAGCTAAAATCCTCTAAGAGCTAGATATGAAATCGGCTATTAATCGCATTACTATATTGACATTCATTTACTTAATATTACTTGTCCTTTTCCAATTATCTTGGAGCTGGCAAATGAGCCAAGTCATGTCAGGTTTACAAGTTTAAGAGATGACTCCCGCTGACCTAAATATAGTTGTCATTTGGATAACACGTTATATCATGCACATATGATATTTTCAATATAATCCAACAAGCGTAAAACAACACAAAATAACCTTGTAGCCTAATTAACTCGCTTACATTATGATGTTATCAGTTCTGTACGAATAATCACAATAGGGAAAAAAATAATCATAACTCATATTAGATAAATGGATTATTATGTCGAGTTAAATCATCCAATATATGAGTTATATTTAGCCAATTCACTTATTTTAATAGGTGAAATTCATAATTTAAACCACTCTAATTTCATATCAAGTTTTATCACTATTCCTCGAGTTACTTTCAACACCTATCTTTATCTCTTACATTGAGCAATTGGTCGGGCCTACAACACCTATCTTTTATGTCCTCTGTTTTTTTTTTTTGATAATTATGTCCTCTGTTTTTTTTCTTTGATGCAAAGGATGCTCTAATATCTATCTCTTAGATTGAGGAAGTGACCAAGTACTAAACATAAAGTTGGGCTACCAACCTACCTTAGAAATCAAGGACTAATCAACAAAGTTGTGCTCAGGTCTCAAAAAGTGGGGCAAGTGGATTGACACTGACTCATATAAACACAACAAAAAGTGAGAAATTAATTAGAACCAACCCATGAACCAAGTTGGAACCTCCCTCCATCAACACTAGCAGTCTATCACTACCTCGATAAATTACTGGCTTAGTGGCTTTATAAAGTAACGTATGACATTTGATTTATTTGGTAATTCGTGTATTTATGTCTTATTTGTAAAATAATTATTGAACGAATTTTATAATTACCGAAATTATTTTTCGTGAAGCATGTTATGGGTGTAGTATATTTTTCATGCCTTAGAATAATTTTTGTCTACTGTTTACATGTTTATTTAATTGATTTATCTATTTTTGCATTTTCGTGTTTCTAGTATTTAAATCGTGAATATTATATTTGGGAGCCTAAAAATCTATTTCTTTGCATAATCTGTATTACCGTGGGTTTATGCATGTTATGTGAATTTTTTGGTAATTTTTGGGCGTCTGTTTCTATTTTTTAATTATTATATTGGCTTTCTTGAGTATTCTGTAAATTAACGTTTAAAATTACTTTTAGAGATCGAAAATTTGAAATAAAATTTGTACCATGTCAGTAGAGTCATAATAGTCGTATGATAATTTTTGTGGTATTTTACTGATTGTTTTTATTAGTTATATAAGTTTTATTGTGTTCTTGTTAAGAGTTTGAGGATGTTCTTTTAAATTATTTAAGGGTTTAATAATCTGAAATAAATTGAGACCTTTTATGTTCTTGGAAGTTGATGATTTGTAGGTCACTGTGGTTATAAATGAGTATCATTATATTTACTTTTAGTCCTTGTAAAATGATTAATTGTGTACGTTTTGCTGATTTAATGAGCTTTGGTATTAATTGGTGGTGGCGTCAGACGCACACTGATGCGTCAGACGCAAGATGGTCCGTGCAGCAGACGCACAGGTTGGTGCTGAGCGTAGTTTTGTGTTGTGTGATTTTCGTATGTGCTTGTACGTATGTTTTACTTGAAGTTGGTGATCTTGTATGATGTGATTCATTTCTGGTTGATACTTTTGGTGTTGTAAACTCTTTAATTGTCGTTGTCTGTGCTTTGTGGTGCGCAAATTATTTGTTGTTGAAACATTTGTTGTAAGTTTGTAAGTTACTACTTTGAAGAAATTTTAAAGAGGTATCTTTTGATGAATTATGGGTATGAGGCCGGGTGGCATCCCTTTGACGAATATTTTTGAGATGAATGATACTTTGATGATATTTATGATTTTATTTTGAGATAAGAACATCCGGTGGGATAGATGTAGTCCCCGGTGAAGAACATGCCAACCACCTGGTTTGCGAACTAGGGGTACACCTGGGTTTATTGTTGTCGTCCGAGAGGTCAGGGAGTTCTGCGTGTTCTACCCTGCATCGGGAGTTTGACCATTCTTAGACATAGGCAGTGGGGAACGTAAGCCTATAGACTGACCTGGAGATTGCGATCTGACAAACCTTAGGAAGTGAATTGCAATTCACTGGCGTTCGGTTTCTGACTCAATAACTGATTTATCTATGTTTTTATTATTATTGAAGTACCCTTGAGATGATTTATCCATTTTATCTTTTGTATTACTTGAGAGCTTTATGATTTTGGATGCATGACATAGTTGTCTTGATCTTATGTTTCCTATCTTATTAATCTATGTCTGAATTGTACTTTGATTTCTTTTGTTCTGGGATAACTACTAGTTACTCCCCAGTGATTGTCCCCACTGATTGTGGATGTTTGTTGATATATTTTGCAGGTGATGTTGATGGGAATCTTCTTTGGTTTTGGGCTCGGGTTGAGATGTGAGCATTAAAATGTTGGATTTTTTAGGCCTTGACTTTTAGTTAGTTGAAGAGTTAGTTTTATCTTTTGGATATTACCCTAATTAATTTATTTTATTTATACTATTTATTTATATTGGTTTTATCACTTAGTTATTTAAACGCAATTCTTGTAGTAGTGACATTCCCAGAAGATGATGTTTCCGCCATCGTCCTATTAATACTATTATTATTTCTTTCTTTTTATTTGTGAAATTACGGGGTGTTACGGTTGGTATCGAGCAAAAACGCTCCTAAACTACGAAAAGAGTTGCTAATGATTCTTTAGAATTATTAGTTAGCCATAGGAGATAAAATTTGTTTAGAATTAAGTTTAGTAGTTTCACTATAATGAGAGTGTGATGGGTAGAGTAAGTAAAGGGAAGCCTTGTGGGAATGTGGTGTGCTCTCATGCTTTTGGAGCATATGTTATATGTATAGTTACGTGTATTATTGGTGGAATTAGTCAACCAAGTTTGCTAATCTTATTTGCAGGGCCGCTTACATGTAATTTATTTTCTCTTTTATCAGAGTGCGCAGCGAAAGCGAAGTAATTTATAGCTATCTCGGTTTAGTTGTGTGTTTAATTTGTTTTGTGTTTTGCAATTTAAAAATAAAATTTTATTTTATTTTATTATAGTCATGTGTGTTGCATTGCATTTATTTTATTTACTGGTTGCTTGATAGTGTATGTTATTATGTGAGATAGTATATACTTTCTATTCTTTTTCAATTAAGTGTTGTTTTATGTGAGTACTACGTATCTGTTTTATTATTTACAAAACTTTCTAGTTTGAATTTATATTCCAAATTATATTTTAGATCTTTGAACTTAATAAATTTTATACTTATGTTAGAGTTATTTTCTGACTTTCAAATTTTGTTATTGCTAATATTTTGACATACTCTTTTGAAAAATATTTAAATTCAATTGTTTTATAATGGTTTGGAAAAAGAAAGGGGTTTTGAAATTGTATTTCAAGATATTCTTCAAATTTCTCTTACCGTCTTTGACCATCTATATTTATAAATATTTTTCTTTTAATATTTTTATCCTTCATGCTAATCCTTGTTCAGCCTTTAATTATGGTAATAAGTTTTGTAGTCTTTGAAAATAAAAGTACTTTAATGAGTTGTTTTGGTGTTAGATTGAAATGTAGACGCAAACTATTTTGTTTTAAAGGTTAACATTCAACAACTTTTACTTTACTTACTTTTCTTATTAGCATTATTTTTTTCAAACTCAAATGCGTGAAAGGATCTCGTTTGGTATTTGTTGTTTCTTGTTTAAATATTTAGTGTTTTCTCATTTCATAGAAAATTTTTGGTTGTTTTCATTACTTCTTATTTAATTCTCTGATTTTGACTGATCTGTTTTATATTATTTGAAAACGAAATTTATATACTCAGTCTAAATTTTAAACTTGTTGGAGTTGATATTAAGTCATAATGGGTGATTCCTTTGACTTGTATGTAAATTTGATAAGTCTAAATTTTAAACTTGTTTGAGTTGATATTGATCATAATGGGTGATTCCTTTGATTTGTATGTCAATTTGATAAGTTGACACATTTTATCTATTTTGGTTTAATTTCCTTTTTCAGTTGATATTAAGTTTATATTGTGTGATTCCAGTAAACTCTAATGTCGATTTGATAAGTTGGCTTTCAAATATTGTTTTGTTGATACTAGGTTGCAATGGGTGGTTCCATGCACATTTGTGTCGACTTGGCAAATTTTATAATTGTTGTTAATAATTTATTACTTTATCACCTATTTATTATTAGTGTTTCGTAGTTGTGAAATTTATTTTAAAGTTTTCAATTTCTTTTACGAACTTTTGCTTCTTCGTTTCCTTTCTAAAAATATTTATTTGTATGGTCGGATTTATTCTTTTATAATTTTACGTAAACATTTATTCCTGCTTCTTTTACAAAATTACCTATAGTTTATTGTGCAAAAGTTTTTACCTTAAACTTTCTAATACTTGTCTTTGGTTCTTTCACATCTTATAAAATGATTGTTGTTACCGTGCTTCTTTACTATACAACTCTTTTGGTCTTCCAAAATAAAATATATATTATTTGAGTTATCAAATTTTATACCTGCACAGTTGTTTAGTTAACTAAAATCCATCGATTTCTGTTTTCTTAATGTTCTTTATCTAGAGTATTTTCTTTTGTCTCTTGGTTGTTTTGAAGTTTCTAGGACGAAACTCTTTTAAGGGGGAGTGATTGTAACATCCCGTAATTTTCACCCTTTATTTTTGGTGTTTGTTTACATTAAAATGATATTTTTTATAAAAATAAAATAGTTTATTATAAAAACTATTTTTAATGTGTATAATTGTTTAATTGTGGTATTGTGTTGTTGGGTAAATTAATTTAAAGTGTATATATTTATTTAAGTATTTTATTAGTTTCGTTATTTATTTAGGCGTTTAGGATGCGGTTTTGTCGCGTAGCGTTTTTGTAACGTTGTTGGATCGATCGACTTAAGTGATGAAATGGTACATCACGTGTGGCGTATCATGCTGGCCGAAAATCAGCAATTATGGTGTGGAGGATGAAGAGTTTTGGTGCTCATTAAGCTAACCTTTGGATCTCTTGTAAACCCCTATTTAATTCCCCATTAACCCACCTTAATGCACCCTTAAACGTTTGCTTAATGAGGTGAATAATCTCATTCTTTTACTGCAATTTAACCCCCTTCATAATGCTGGAAACAAGTCAGGAAATTCGTGCATAACAACTCTTCTTCTTCTCTCTTCCGCATTTTCGGCTATTTCTGCACCCCTATTTTGTTTGCATCATATCACCTTCGTGTCTTATCCGAATTAGACGTGTGAGTAGTCAAAATCCATCTACTCAGAAAGGTCTTACTCGTGGTATAATTTGTTTTTGAATAAAGGGAAATACGTGACTGCAGTTTTCGTTTCCATCAGACGAGTCTTCCGGTTTTTGTTCCCTATCACACCTTCAGGAAAATAACCGTAACTGGAAATCTAACCGTTGGATCGTCCTAACAATTGGATAGCACGTTTATAATATCTTGTTCTTCACTTTGACTAGAGTGATTTAGAATCTGAGCTTTAGATCACCGGGAATCATGGTTGGAACAGATGCACGAAATAAGATTTTTTCAACGTTAAAGAAGAAAACGCCTAGTGACTTGTTGCTACAATTATCGTTCATGGAGCAATTGGATTGCACGCATATTTTTTAAATCCCTTTAGACTCATCTCTCCTCCCGAAGTTCTAGGTAACTAGTAATTATCTTAGAACGATAGTAATTAGGGTATTTTTCGGTATTAGATTATTATGCTAGGAAATTATTTAAAATACTTTTTGTATGAATTTAATGATAAAAATTTACGTGAGTGTTCTTATTGTATGCTGTGTAAATATTATGTGCAGAAAAATAATTTTCGTTTGGGTTTTCTTTTTTATTTGATTTATTTGGTAATTTGTGTATTTATGGCTTATTTGTAAAATAATTATTGAATGAATTTTATAATTGCCAAAATTATTTTCATGAAGCATGTTATGGGTGTAGTATGTTTTTCATGCCTTAGAATAATTTTTGTCTACGTTACAGGTTTATTTAATTGATTTATCTATTTTTGCATTTTCGTGTTTACTAGTATTTAAATCGTGAATATTATATTTGGGGGCCTAAAAATCTATTTCCTTGCATAATCTGTATTACCGTGGGTTTATGAATGTTATGTGAATTTTTTGGTAATTTTTGGGCGTCTGTTTCTATTTTTTAATTATTATATTGGCTTTCTTGAGTATTCTGTAAATTAACGTTTAAAATTACTTTTACAGACCGAAAATTAGAAATAAAATTTGTACCATGTCAGTAGAGTCATAATAGTCGTATGATAGTTTTTGTGGTATTTTACTGATTGTTTTTATTAGTTATATAAGTTTTATTGTGTTCTTGTTAAGAGTTTGAGGATGTTCTTTTAAATTATTTAAGGGTTTAATAATCTGAAATAAATTGAGACATTTTATGTTCTTGGAAATTGATGATTTGTAGGTCATTGTGGTTATAAATGAGTATCATTATATTTAATTTTAATCCTTGTAAAATGATTAATTGTGTACGTTTTGCTGATTTAATGAGCTTTGGTATTAATTGGTGGTGGCGCCAGACGCACACTGATGCGTCAGACGCAGGATGGTCCGTGCGGCAGACGCACAGGTTGGTGCTGAGCGTAGTTTTGTGTTACGTGATTTTCGTATGTGTTTGTACGTATGTTTTACTTGGAGTTGGTGATCTTGTATGATGTGATTCATTTCTGGTTGATATTGTTGGTGTTGTAAACTCTTTAATTGTTGTTGATTGTGCTTTGTGGTGCACAAAGTATTTGTTGTTGAAACATTTGTTGTAAGTTTGTAAGTTACTACTTTGAAGAAATTTTGAAGAGGTATCTTTTGATGAATTATGGGTATAAGACCGGGTGGCATCCCTTTGACGAATATTTTTGAGATGAATGATATTTTGAGGATATTTATGATTTTATTTTGAGATAAGAACATCCGGTGGGATAGATGTAGTCCCCGGTGAAGAACATGCCAACCACCTGGTTTGCGAACTAGGGGTACACCTGGGTTAATTGTTGTCGTCCGAGTGGTCAGGGTGTTCTGCGTGTTCTACCCTGCATCGGGAGTTTGGCCATTCTTAGACACAGGCAGTGGGGAACGTAAGCCCATAGGCCCGACTCGGAGATTGCGATCTGACAAACCTTAGGAAGTGAATTGCGATTCCCTGGTTGACTCAATTACTGATTATTCTATGTTTTTATTATTATTGAAGTACCCTTGAGATGATTTATTCATTTTATCTTTTGTATTACTTGAGAGCTTTAGGATTTTGGATGCATGTCATAGTCGTCTTGATCTTATGTTTCCTATCATATTAATCTATGTCTGCATTGTACTTTGATTTCTTTTGTTCTGGGAGAACTACTAGTTACTCCCCACTGATTGTGGATGTTTGTTGATATATTTTGCCAGTGATGTTGATGGGAATCTTCTTTGGTTTTGGGCTCGGGTTGAGATGTGAGCATTAAAATGTTAGATGTTTTAGGCCTTGACTTTTACACTAGTGGAAAAAAACGAAAGGGCTGCGGTGCAAGGGCTGCGTTTTTTGAAAAACGCAGCCCTTAATAGTGAAGGGCTGCGGTTAGCCCAAAAACCGCAGCCCTTTTAGTGAAGGGCTGCGGTTAGCCCAAAACCGCAGCCCTATAAGTAATAAAGGGCTGCGGTATTTGGGCTAACCGCAGCCCTTTAGCAGCCCAACAATATAATGAAATAAACCCCTCGCTTGATTCCCATTTTAACGCGAGCCGGCCCTAATTACTCAACCCCATTTATCTCTCCTCCCTCCCTTCAATTGCAAACCATCAGCGCATCTCTCTCCTCTCATCCTTCTTCGCCGGTGAGGGTTCGCAACGAGGCCTTCTTCTTCGCGATGAATATCTTCGCGACGGATTATCATTCGACGTTGCTCTCTCTTTGTGACAGACGATTTTCTCTCTCCTGCAACAACTCTCAAGTCGCGCTTTTCCGCCCTAAGGTTGACGAGATCTCGCTCCTCACATCAACACTTCATCCTTTTCAGCGGTACTCTTACTTCTGCTAATTTTTTCTTTGAATTTAGATTTTTTATTTTCACTTTTGTTATTAACACTTTCTCTCTCTTCTCTGCTTCAAATGATGTCGAAAATTTTCGCCCGAAAATTAAGCGCAATCGTGTTGTTCAATATGTAACCGCTGTAAAATTTGACCAGATTAGCTTGTTTGGTGAGTTTAAATTCGATTTATTAGGGTTTTGATTTTCGATTATTATGACTTAATGTGAAAAAATGAGTTAGAATTTTGTCATTTGTGTGTGTTTGCTGGAATTAGTGCCAAATTAGTCCTGGATTCTTGATCTCTTATCCATAATGTGGTTGTTTTGGACTTGTACTGTCGCTTGCCATCTATTTAATCGAATTATGATTTAATCGTGTTGTTAAAGTTGCATTCGCTGTTAAATTTGACTAGATTAGCTTGATTGGTGACTTTAGGTTCGATTTAGGGTTTTGATTTTTGATTATCATGATTTATTTTGGGAAAATGAGTTTGAATTTTGTCATTTGTGTGTGGTTGCTGGAATTATTGCCAAATTCATGATCTCTTATCAGTACTATGGTTGCTTTGGACTTGTGCCTTTAATCTGTTTCATTGTCTAGTAGTAGTAGGCAATGGACTTGCGATATTACCTGGATTGAATTTATCTTCTTTTTTTTTAAATTGTGTGCCTGTTGGAGCTAATATATTTCTCCCATAATTCTTTTGACATGGTTTTTCCATGCTTTCCATATGGAAATATCATTCCTACTGTGCCTAGCATTCTCATGATATTACCTGGATTGGATTAATCTTTTTAGAGATGGTTGAAGAGATTGGCATAATCCTTAAGTCCTTATATATGGGATTGGATGGGGGTTCTAGGGGGGCTTTACCTTTGTGCTACAAAATAGAGCTTGTGTCACTCGCTCATCGGTTATCTTTCGCAAAGGTGAACCCCCTCCTATTGAAGCATATCCTTCTTTGCTGTTAGGGGCTCTAAGCATAGAGATCAATTGAGCCAGAGGTCTTTGTAGAAAACGGAACAGCATGGGAAGGCGAATGATATCCTATTTTAAGTTGTTAAAACAAACATATCATATAACTCTAATAGCTTGATCTACCTTGAACCGCTAAGAATGTTACAATTTTATGACAAATATAAGTAGAACGATGTATACACATCTAGATGAGAACTGAGAAGAGACATTTATGAGAAACAGGTTAGTCTATCGGTTGAGAAACAAGTTAGTCTACCATATCCTTGATGATGAAATTTTGAATTCTATTATGTTGCTAAGGATGGGTTGTTTTTTATGGGTTGATGTATTTTTTTGGAGAATTGGAGTTTTGGATCTGTTTGTATTTTGAATTGTTTGTTTGAAATGATAAGGTTTGCCCTTTTCTTTTCTATTTTGTGGTGATTGATCTTTCATGTGATGGGTTGTTTTTTATGGTTGAATTATGATATTGATAGTTGGTATAGCAATATTGAAATTGGATTAGATTTGAAGCGTGTAAAACCTAAAAATGGTCATCACAATGTAGGACTAATTACGAATTATTAAGCTAGTTCGATTTCCACCCTCTCCCCCAGCAAACATCCACCACATGTACCCCTCACCTGCTGTGATTGAATCCCCCTAACTTGCTGCCTGCACTCACCTTGCTGTTGTATAGTCCCCCCCCCATATGCTAAATTGGATGCATTTTTAAGGGCAACTTAATTGAATATGCTAAATTGATTGCTTTTTCGGCATGGCATATCTTGAAAGTAATTTGTATCTAGGTTCTCATCTTTTTTGATTGCTATTATTGATAAGTGTTCTTTGAATGTTGCTGCTTGTAATCTTTTCGTTTAATAGCTTTATATATATTTCTAATTTTGCACTTAGGTAACCTAAGAATGTTTAGAGAAAGGAATAGCCGTATGCAAAGATGGTGTCAGCTTCAAAAAAATTGGAAATACAATCAGGTATTGGCTTCAAAAAATTTCAGTACTTGGGCACTTCCTGTATGTGAAGACTGTGATTTCTGGATTATATATGTGAATTCCTGTAATGTCTATATAGTAGACTATGTAGTTCGAGAGTGGTAAAACTAGTACTTGTCGTTTATGAAATATCTTGTTAGCTCACAAGCAGCTGTCAAATTGCCAATATTATTCTCTTATTTTTGTAATCTTTCTGCAAGCATCTTGGTAAAACAAACTGCTTTGTAGTATTTTTCAACTACTTATTCTTCGAAAATGTTAAATTAAATCTTGATCCTGGAAGGCTAAATGCTAAAGTGTGCAGTATCTACTTTTTAAAACCTTGGTACCAGATTTACAGGTTGTTTGCATTCTCCCGAGTAGTCTTCTATCTTATATTTCATTTTTTGTTTACTCTTCTCCACAAATTTGCTAATTTAGTTGTCATCTTCAAACTAAGGGCCACTAAAATCAGATGTTTTTGAGTTTTGATTGGTAAAACCTGTGCATTTTTTACTACCTTGAGAGAAGAATTTCCCTAAAATTTCCCTTGTACCTTAATGATTAAAAGAAACTGTGCAGTCTTTGTGTTTAAAATTCACTCTTTTATGCCAGATATGTAGCTATAATTTTTCTGTTTTTGTCTAATGTCTTTTCAATCGCACTTTACGGTGACCATGCTTGCAAAGCATAATTATGGTGTGGTGGATCGATTTGTTGGCCATGGTGTTGGAACTGTATTTCATTCTGAGCCCGTCATATACCATCATAGTAAGTATTTTGCATGCCTTGCTTTTCATACACTGCAAAAGACATTGGTATGATATTTTTGCTAGCTTTATCTGTACTTATTAACAAGACTACAAGAGTAATCTATGTAGCTATAGCCTTTTAGTTTTATAAAGTCTTGTATTAAGATATGATTATTTAGTGTGAATATATCTCATTGTTACCTGGCAACCCCCCTTTTTGCAGCAGAATATATTGCTATAGTGTGTATAGGGCGATTGAAAATGGCTAACTATCAGGTAAATGTGTTCCATAAGGATTAAGGTGATTTGGAAATAGAAACATTGGATAAAACAAGTTATCACTAGTGGAAAAAAAACATTGGATAAATCTGATAATTATCTTGTGGTTTGTGCTGCTTTGAATGCTGTTTGCCGGTTGATCAACGAGGAGACGATACTGGCCGTGTTGCCTTAGGTTGTTTGAGAATTACGTAAGTAGATTCAGTGAATTGAAGAGTAATCAAAGAATGTTGAAGTGAAAATGAGCTATATATATTTAGTAGTATATCCATTGATAGAAATTAAGTATGTCCTAACTGTGTGACGCGGCTTTGCCATGAATTTCTGGCAGAATTTCGTGTGCAGAGCTTCTTTTGTTGCATGATATAATGTGATGGTATGCACCTTGCAATCTTGATCAATTGAAGTGAAAAGTGAATATCTTTCTAGGTTTAGGAATGCATGCTGGGAAATACCATTGTTTTAGAGTTATGTACCATGAATCTTCATTATAACACATTTTGCTGGATTCAACTATTGATGTGTGAGTGCATATGATTGAGGTAGTCTCTTGAATTGTGCCCTTTTCTGCTAAATATTTGCCAAATGTAAGTGGATTCTGTTTCACTAGTACTAAATGTTTTTTCTGCCAAATTTGAGGTAGAAGTTCAATTCTTCCTATGGTTAGAAGCTGTTTGGATCTTGTTGTGAGATGCATAATGATTAAATATTGGGGCTGGATACGGTGCTTGCATTGTTTGGCGTTACATATTAACTTGTAATGTATATATGGAGAATGAGAAAAGGTATGTCTTATTTTCACTCTTTTTTGTTTTTTACTGAGTTATATTTTAGAAATTAGAACCATTTTATCCGAAGTTGATTGTTCGAGGATGAACCTTATTTATCCCCTTTTCCCCCTTAGTTGAAGATGATTGTTCGAGGAATTAGTATGGGCATTGTAGCCCCCTTTGGGATCATGGTGTTGGTTTTGTTCAATTGTTTATGGCCGTTATTGCTTGCTTCATGCTTAAAATTTGGTGAAGTTAGTTAGTTATTGATATTTGTGGGATTTCTTGGCCTAATATGCATCTAAGTGATTGTTTTAGGGCTTTAATTGTTTGATCCATGGTTAAGTGATTGTTTTTTAGACTTTATTTGCTTGATCATCTATCTAAATCATATGAACATGAAGATTATGGCTAAACTGTAAATCAAACAATACCAAGCCATTCTCTAAATAATTTGACTTTTGCACTTGTTAATGCTAATACGGTACTGATTTTCTAAAAATTATTAAACTACGAACAATTGTTTGATTTGATTTTTTTTTTTTATTTCGTAAAACTGATCATCCAACTACATGATGAGGTTTTTATGGCACTCATATATATCAGCATATGCGATATGCATAGAAAACTGTATGTCACATATATATGGATACCAAAATAAATCATAAGATTTGGCCAAATGATAAATAGTTTTTCAGTACTAATGAGCTAAGTATTTCCCATCCTATTCTCTAACATGTTTTTGGCCAAAACAATCCTTCATATAATGAGAAGGCCAATAGTCAAAATCAAACACCCCCTGCACACCCCCCCTTCCCACAGCTCCTCCTTCCACGACCCTGCACTCACACCCCCACACACACCCTCGCCATGCACACCTCCCGCCATGCACACACCCCCTGCCATGAATAGACCCTCCAACCCCCCACCTACCGATGTAGCCCTCGTCTCCTACACAAAGCACACCACCCCTATGCGGACCCCCCGCTTTGCACACCCCCCGCACACACACCCCCAAAGAACCCCCGCACACACCCCCTCCCATGCACAACCCCCTTGCTCCACATCCCCCCACCATGCACACACCCCCTCGCCATGCACACACCCCCCGCCATGAATAGACCCCTCTCGCTCCAACCCCCCCCCCCACCTACCGATGTAGCCCCCGTCTCTCCTACACAAAGACACCACCCCTATGCGGACCCCCTGCTGCACACCCCCGCACACACACCCCAAAGACCCCCGCACACACACCCTCCCATGCACAATCCCCTTGCTCCACGACCCCCACCATGCACACACACCCCCGCCATGCACACCCCCCCGTCATGCATAGACCCCTCTCGCTCCAACCCACCCCCCCCACCTCTGCTGTAGCCCCTCGTCTCCTACACAAAGACACCACCCCTATGCACACCCCCCTGCTTGCACACCCCCGCGCACCCCCTCCCCTAACAACCCCTGCACACACCCTCCCATGCACAACCCCCTTGCTCCACCCCCCCACCCCCTACACCGCTCCTGCACACAACCCCCATGCACCGACCGCCCGTGCTGCACACCCCTGCCATGTTCGTGTACCGTTAGAGCCACTTAACCATATCTTTCTGGAAGACAAATTTTCCCCTACTTGTGTTTAAAGACCTTATTGCTGTTTCTCATGTCTTAATATTATTTAACGCTTTGCAAATCTATTTATTTCGAGGTTATTTTTGGGAGCCAAGAAGACAATTTGCAGCTTTGGAATGTTGAAGAAAAATCTATAGGATTTTAAGGGATGGAATGCACCCATTTCTTGTTGTATCTCGTCTTCATAATGTAACTCGGTCAAAATTTTCTTTATATTTGTATGAATAACATGAATTGCAATGAAAATTGATACTTGTATATATATGTAACTGTTTTTGGATCATTTAAGACTAAAAAATTCAAAAAAAAATTTTTTTTTTTTTTTTTTTTGGGTCACAAGGGCTGCGGTCAGGGGAAAAACCGCAGCCCTTAGTGGATTAAGGGCTGCGGTTAAGGGCCAAAACCGCAGCCCTTAACTCGCCAAGGGCTGCGGCTTTTCCCCTTAACCGCAGCCCTTAATCCACTAAGGGCTGCGGTTTTTCCTTGACCGCAGCCCTTAACGCACTAAGGGCTGCGGTTAAAAACCGCAGCCCTTCCTAGATGCCAAGGGCTGCTAGTCCAATGGCTGCGGTCAAAAAACGCAGCCCTTGGGCCCGTTTTGACCGCAGCCCTTGGGCTTTTTCCCTCTAGTGTTAGTTAGTTGAAGAGTTAGTTTTATCTTTTGGATATTACTCTAATTAATTTATTTTATTTATACTATTTATTTATATTGGTTTTATCACTTAGTTATTTAAACACATTTCTTGTAGTAGTGACATTCCCAGAAGATGATGTTTCCGCCATCCTCCTATTAATACTATTATTATTTCTTTCTTTTCCGCTTTGAAATTATGGGGTGTTACAGTTGGTATCAGAGTAAAACGCTCCTAAACTCTGAAAAAGAGTTGCTAATGATTCTTTAGAATTATTAGTTAGCCATAGGAGATAAAATTTGTGTAGAATTAAGTTTAGTAGTTTCACTATAATGAGAGTGTGATGGGTAGAGTAAGTAAAGGGAAGCCTTGTGGGAATGTGGTGTGCTCTCATGCTTTTGGAGCATATGTTATATGTATAGTTACGTGTATTATTGGTGGAATTAGTCTACCAAGTTTGCTAATCTTATTTACAGGGCCGCTTACATGTAATTTATTTTCTCTTTTATCAGAGTGCGCAGCGAAAGCGAAGTAATTTATAGCTTTCTCGGTTTAGTTGTGTATTTAATTTGTTTTGTGTTTTGCAATTTAAAAATAAAATTTTATTTTATTTTATTATAGTCATGTGTGTTGCATTGCATTTATTTTATTTGCTGGTTGCTTGATAGTATATGTTATTATGTGAGATAGTATATGCTTTCTGTTCTTTTTTAATTAAGTGTTGTTTTTTATGTGAGTACTACGTATCTGTTTTATTATTTACAAAACTTTCTAGTTTGAATTTATATTCCAAATTATATTTTAGATCTTTGAACTTAATAAATTTTATACTTATGTTAGAGTTATTTTCTGACTTTCAAATTTTGTTATTGTTAATATTTTGACATAATCTTTTGAAAAATGTTTAATTTCAATTGTTTTATAATGGTTTGGAAAAAGAAAGGGGTTTTGAAATTGTCTTTCAAGATATTCTTCAAATTTCTCTTACCGTCTTTGACCATCTATATTTATAAATATTTTTCTTTTAATATTTTTATTTTTCATGCTAATCCTTGTTCAGCCTTTAATTATGGTAATAAGTTGTGTAGTCTTTGAAAATAAGGGTACTTTAATGAGTTGTTTTGGTGTTAGATTGAAATATAGACGCAAACTGTTTTGTTTTAAAGGTTAGCATTCAACAACTTTTACTTTACTTACTTTTCTTATTAGCATTATTTTTTTCAAACTCAAATGCGTGAAAGGATCTCGTTTAGTATTTGTTGTTTCTTGTTTAAATATTTAGTGCTTTCTCATTTCATAGAAATTTTTTGGTTGTTTTCATTACTTCTTATTTAATTCTCTGATTTTGACTGATCTGTTTTATATTCTTTGAAAACCAAATTTATATACTCAGTCTAAATTTTAAACTTGTTTGAGTTGATATTAAGTCATAATGGGTGATTCCTTTGACTTGTATGTCAATTTGATAAGTCTAAATTTTAAATTGTTTGAGTTGATATTGGGTCATAATGGGTGATTTTTTTGATTTGTATGTCAATTTGATAAGTTGACACATTTTATCTGTTTTGATTTAATTTCCTTTTTCAGTTGATATTAAGTTTATATTGGGTGATTCCAGTAAATTCTAATGTCGATTGATAAGTTGGCTTTCAAATATTGTTTTGTTGATACGAGGTTGCAATGGGTGGTTCCATGCACATTTGTGTCGACTTGGCAAATTTTATAATTGTTGTTAATAATTTATTACTTTATCGCCTATTTATTATTAGTGTTTCGTCGTTGTGAAATTTATTTTTAAATTTTTAATTTCTTTTACAAACTTTTGCTTCTTCGTTTCCTTTCTAAAAATATTTATTTGTGTGGTCGGATTTATTCTTTTATAATTTTACGTAAATATTTATTCCTGCTTCTTTTACAAAATTACCTATAGTTTATTGTGCAAAAGTTTTTACCTTAAACTTTCTAATACTTGTCTTTGGTTCTTTCACATCTTATTAAATGATTGTTGTTACCGTGCTTCTTTACTATACAACTCTTTTGGTCTTCCAAAATAAAATATATATTATTTGAGTTATCAAATTTTATACCTGCAAAGTTGTTTAGTTAACTAAAATCCATCGATTTCTGTTTTCTTAATGTTCTTTATCTAGAGTATTTTCTTTTGTCTCTTGGTTGTTTTGAAGTTTCGAGGACGAAACTCTTTTAAGGGGGAGTGATTGTAACACCCCGTAATTTTCACCTTTTATTTTTGGTGTTTGTTTACATTAAAATGATATTTTTCGTAAAAATAAAATAGTTTATTATAAAAAATATTTTTAGTGTGTATAATTGTTTAATTGTGGTATTGTGTTGTTGGGTTAATTAATTTAAAGTGTATATATTTATTTAAGTATTTTATTAGTTTCGTTATTTATTTAGGCGTTTAGGATGCGGTTTTATCGCGTAGCGTTTTTGTAACGTTGTTGGACCGACTTGAGTGATGAAATGGTACATCACGTGTGGCGTATCATGTTGGTCGAAAATCAGCAATTATGGTGTGGAGGATGAAGAGTTTTGGTGCTCATTAAGCTAACCTTTGGATCTCTTGTAACCCCACCTTAATGCACCCTTAAACCTTTGCTTAATGAGGTGAATAATCTCACTCTTTTACTGCAATTTAACCCCCTTCATAATGCTCGAAACAAGTCAGGAAATTCGTGCATAACAACTCTTCTTCTTCTCTCTTCCGCATTTTCGGCTATTTCTGCACCCCTATTTTGTTTGCATCATATCTCCTTTGTTTCTTATCCAAATTGGACGTGTGAGTAGTCAAAATCCATCTACTCGGAAAGATCTTACTCGTGGTTCAATTTCTTTTTGAATAAAAGGAAAGACGCGACTGCAGTTTTTGTTTCAATCAGACGAGTCTTCCAGTTTTTGTTGCCTATCACACCTTTAGGAAAATAACTGTAGCCGAAGATCTAACCGTTGGATCATCCGAAAATTTGGATATCAGGTTTATAACATCTTGTTCTTCACTTTGACTGGAGTGATTTAGAATCTAAGGTTTAGATCACCGGGAATCATGGTCGGAACAGAAGCACGAAATGAGATTTTTTCAACGTTAAAGAAGAAAACGCCTAGTGACTTGTTGCTACAATTATCGTTCATGGAGCAATTAGATTGAATGCATATTTTTAAAATCCCTTTAGACTCATCTCTCCTCCCGAAGTTCCAAGTAACTAGTAGTTATCTTAGAACGATAGTGATTAGGGTATTTTTCGGTATTAGATTATTATGCTAGGAAATTGTTTAAAACTCTTTTTGTATGAATTTATTGATAAAAATTTACGTGAGTGTTCTCGTTGTATGATGTGTGAATATTTTGTGGAGAAAAATAATTTTCGTTTAAGTTTTCATATTTATTTGATTTATTTGCTAATTCGTGTATTTATGGCTTATTTGTAAAATAATTATTGAACGAATTTTATAATTGCCAAAATTATTTTTTGTGAGGCATGTTATGGGTGTAGTATGTTTTTCATACCTTAGAATAATTTTTGTCTACTGTTTACAGGTTTATTTAATTGATTTATCTATTTTTGTATTTTCTTATTTACTAGTATTTAAATCGTGAATATTATATTTGGGGGCCTAAAAATCTATTTATTTTCATAATCTGTATTAACGTGGGTTTATACATGTTATGTGAATTTTTTGGTAATTTTTTGGCTTCTGTTTCTATTTTTTAATTATTATATTGGCTTTCTTGAGTATTCTGTAAATTAACGTTTAAAATACTTTTACAGACCGAAAATTAGAAATAAAATTTGTACCATGTCAGTAGAGTCATAATAGTCGTATGATAATTTTTGTGGTATTTGACTGATTGTTTTTATTAGTTATATAAGTTTTATTGTGTTCTTGTTAAGAGTTTGAGGATGTTCTTTTAAATTATTTAAGGGTTTAATAATCTGAAATAAATTGAGACCTTTTATGTTCTTGGATGTTGATGATTTGTAGGTCACTGTGGTTATAAATGAGTATCATTATATTTACTTTTCGTCCTTGTAAAATGGTTAATTGTGTACGTTTTGCTGATTTAATGAGCTTTGGTATTAATTGGTGGTGGCGTCAGACGCACACTGATGCGTCAGACGCAGGATGGTCTGTGCGGCAGACACACAGGTTGGTGCTGAGCGCAAGCTCATGCGCCGAGCGCATAGTTTTGTGTTGCGTGATTTTCGTATGTGCTTGTACGTATGTTTTACTTGGAGTTGGTGATCTTGTATGATGTGATTACTTTCTGGTTGATACTGTTGGTGTTGTAAACTCTTTAATTATCGTTGCTTGTGCTTTGTGGTGCGCAAAGTATTTGTTGTTGAAACATTTGTTGTAAGTTTGTAAGTTACTATTTTAAATTTTTTTTGAAGAGGTATCTTTTGATGAATTATGGAAGGTCGGGTGGCATCCCTTTGACGAATATTTTTGAGATGAATGATACTTTGATGATATTTATGATTTTATTTTGAGATAAGAACATCCGGTGGGATAGATGTAGTCCCCGGTGAAGAACATGCCAACCACCTGGTTTGTGAGCTAGAGGTACACCTGGGTTAATTGTTGTCGTCCGAGAGGTTAGGGAGTTCTGCGTGTTCTACCCTGCATCGAGAGTTTGGCCATTTTTAGACACAGGCAGTGGGGAACGTAAGCCCATGGACTGACAAGGAGATTGCGATCTGACAAACCTTAGGAAGTGAATTGCGATTCACTGGCGTCCGGTTTCTGATTGAATAACTGATTTATCTATGTTTTTATTATTATTGAAGTACCCTTGAGATGATTTATTCATTTTATCTTTTGTATTGCTTGAGAGCTTTATGATTTTGGATGCATGTCATAGTTGTCTTGATCTTATGTTTCCTTTCTTATTAATCTATGTCTGAATTGTACTTTGATTTCTTTTGTTCTGGGAGAATTACTAGTTACTCCCCACTGATTGTGGATGTTTGTTGATATATTTTACAGGTGATGTTGATGGGAATCTTCTTTGGTTTTGGGCTCGGGTTGAGATGTGAGCATTAAAATGTTAGATGTTTTAGGCCTACACTTTAGTTAGTTGAAGAGTTAGTTTTATCTTTTGGATATTAGTCTAATTAATTTATTTTATTTATACTATTTATTTATATTGGTTTTATCACTTAGTTATTTAAACGCATTTCTTGTAGTAGTGACATTCCCAGAAGATGATGTTTCCGCCATCGTCCTATTAATACTATTATTATTTCTTTCTTTTTCGTTTTGAAATTCTGGGGTGTTACAAAAATGTCTCTAAAATCCTAAATAGTCTTTCTCTCGTTTCCCATAACACGAAATAATCACCTGCAAAATATATCAACAAACATCCACAATCAGTGGGGGAGTAACTAATAGCTCTCCCAGCCCAATTAGGATCCATATAAGAGTTATAAAAGCCTTAATAATTAAGTCAAACAAAAACATCTCAATAGTAAACTTCAGATAACCAAATAAATACTTAAACAAAGATAATACAACATGCTTAAAAATAAATAGAATAAAGATAACAAAATAAACAAAATGGATAAACAACTTATATATATAAACTCAAGTATCAATACCATAAACCATCAAAGTTTAAAGTAATAAAAAATAGTAATTAGTTCGAGAGAGAGAGCTGAACGCTAGTGGACAACCCACATCCTATGGTAATGTCAGACAACCTCCAGACAGCCTATGGGTTACGTTCCCTACTGCTTGTGTCTAAGAATGGCCATACTCCCGATGCGGTGTAGGATTACGTCCCCACCGACCTCTCGGACAACAACAAAACCAAGGTATACATAGGATTACGTCCTATCGTTTGCATGTTCTTCACCTCGGGATTACGTCCCTCCGGATAATCTTGCTCTCAAACAATAATGATAATAAAATAATACTCAATCATCAAATTACACGGATGCCCTTAAGGCCTTACACCAAATCAGGATCGGAGAAATCTCGGATCGCAATCCGCAATCCAAGAATTTCAAATTAAATAACATTCTTCTCAAAATAATAATAATAATAATAATAATAATAATAATAATAATAATAATAATAATAATAATAATAATAATAATAATAATAATAATGATAACAACAAATAATAACATTATCTCCAAAATACAATTAACCAAAACCATCATAAAGTAACAAAAACACTCATAATATGTATATTTATAATTTATAACAAGTCATGCATGCATAGAACAACAACAATGAATCATCAAACAAGCAAATAATAACATCACCGTATTTATAAAACTGTAAAACATAACTTACTTATTCATATAAATAAAAACTTAGCTTACAGCAAGACATACAAATACTTAAACAACCAACATGACTTATGCGAACAGAAACAACAGCCTCCCAGCAAGCAAACGAGGAAGAATAACATCTCACCTCTAACTACAATCAATCTATCATCCATCAACAAGCAACTTTAAGTCACCAACTTGCAGTGATCATGCGCTAAATTTGATAAAGTCTTTTATGCTAATACTGATCTTGTACCCACTTAATCACACAACAAACCATGAAGCAAACAAACCAAAAAGAACTTGGACTATATATGCTTACGAAACGTAAGATAGCTACCAAAAACATAATAATATCTAACAAGCTACAGAATACACAAACAACCATATAATCATATAATTAATTATGTATTGTTCTGTTCCAACCATGATTCCCGACGATAAATCGCTCTGGTCACAGTGACTAACAATATGTTCTCAACATGCTGTCCAAATTTGAAGACGATCGAACGGTTAGATCTCCAGATATCGTCATTTTCGTGAAGGTGTGACAGGGAAATCCGGGATGAACTTTACTCTTCTTTTTGTTTTCTCTTCCCCTCTTGAAATGGACGAACGAAAAGGAGGATTATGGACAGTAAATCATGCTGTTATAACAGCTCCAAAGAAGGATAAGAAGAGATATTGAAAGGGGGTTACAAAGCCAAAATAAGGGAATTAAAGTGGGGGGTTACAAGGGGGTTATAAGGTAATCAAAAGGTCTCTCCAATGCTTCAAATATACTGATATTGTGGATAGCTTTTAGGAGCTTGAAACTTCACATTAAAAAGTCGTGCGCACGGTCCATACGAGTTCAAATCGAATAAATAAAAATACTAGCTCAAACGCGTATTTCTAAATACTAGAATATATATAATTTCTCATCAAATAAATAATATAAATATAACATTTTAAAAGTTGAAAAACAAATAACATAAGATATAATATTTTTAAGAAGTAAAATATTCTAATTTTAACGGAAAATAATAATGAAGGGTAAAATAACACGAAAATTTAGGAGCGAAATTTCGGGGTGTTACACTAGGAAGGGTTCACTCCTTGAACTATCAAGTAACAATGCTCAAACCCTAGGCAGAGCCAGAAAGATACTCTTTTACTAGCAATATTACTTATAATAGAAGAATCTAGAACTAATTTCTTACATACTACCTCTATTTCTTATTAGTTCACCCACTTCTTTGGGCACAAAGTTCTAGCAGAAACAGGTATGTGGGTCATAAAAGAGAAGAGAAAGTATCAATTTATTATATATTGCATTGAAGGTTATTATTGTAGCCCAAGAGAAGTAGAGTGAGAAGGTGAATATAATAACGTAAAATTGGTAGGACCATTCTAAAAATACAAAAAAAGAAGTGGGTAAACTAATCAATGACAACCCAAAAAGAAACGTTGGTAAACTAATAAAAGCCAGAGGTCGATGTAGAAATACCCTATGAAATACTGATAGATGGGGCAGATGACCCTATTACGACAATAGTTGAATGCCCATATCCTAACCTAGAGGATCACATATGAGAAGCAACTTATTTTCAAGAAAGAGTTATTCTTGCTCCAACCAATGAAATTACGGAGATGGTTAATGATCATGTATTGTCTCAATTGCCAGGGAGAAAGAAGTTATTGAGTTCAAATGCAATTTCGTGGAGGAAGAAAATTTTGGAGTTCATGAGATGTACTCTACTGAGTTCTTGAATACAATTAAATGCGGGAGATTACCAAACCATAGTATAAGACTGAAGGTAGGGGCACCTGTGGTGCTCCTAAGGAATATTTTGGGATTTTTGTTCTGGACTATGTAATGGTACAAGTTTAGTTGTTAAACACCTCGACGATCGCATTGTTACGATGTTGTAGTTTCTGGAACTAATGTGGGCAACAAGGTTTTTATTACAAATGACACTGACTCCATCAAACGCAACAAGATTTGCCATCATGTTTCAAAGAAGACAATTCCCTTTGGTTGTGTGCTATGTAATAACGTTTAATAAAAGCAAAGGGCAGTCTCTTTATCACTTTGTCCTATATGTCCCACGACCAGTTTTCAGCCTCATGAAACATTGATAGGTGGAGGAGCTGACCATATTTATGCAATAGTCAAGAGTACATATCCTGATCTAGAAGATCACATATGGGAATCAACTTATTTTCAGAAAAGAACTATTCTTGGTCCAACTAATGAAATTGCTGACATGGTTAATGATCATGTGTTGTCTCGATTGCCAGGTGAAGAAAGAACATACTTGAGTTCAGATGCAATTTCAATAGAGGAAGGGAGTTTTTGGAGTTCATGAGACGTACTCTACTGAATTTCTGAATACAATCAAGTGAGGGGGATTACCAAATCATAATATAAGATTAAAGGTAGGGGCACTGGTGATACTCCTAAGGAATATCAACCAGACTTTGGGCTATTTAACGGTACTAGGTTAATCGTTAAGCACATTGGCAATCACATTATTGAGGCTATTGTTGTATCTGACAGTAATGTGGGAGACAAAGTTTTTATTCCTAGGATGACACGTATCTTATTAGACGCAACAAAGTTCCCGATCAAATTCCAGAGAAGGCAATTCCCATTGGTTTTCTGTTCTGAAATGACGATAAATAAAAGTCAAGGACAGTCTCTAACGCATGTAGGCTTATATCTCTCCCGGCCATTATTCAGCCACGAATACTTTTATGTGGCTGTATCAAGAGTTACAAGCAAAAAGGGTTTGAAAATTTTAATCTGTAATAAAGATTGTGGCAACTCCAATGTTACCACTAATGTAGTTTATAAGGAAGTATTTCATAATGTGTAATAAGTATTCCGAATACTATTTTAGCTTACTTTTTTTTCAATTTTTTTCATTGTCATTCATAATTGTTTTTTCGTCTAATGTGTTGTCTATTAGATGTGAATTGCGTCTTTCTAATTATATGTGAGTTGTTCTTTCCTTTATATGAATTTCATCATTTGAATATTTTTTTCATAATATCTCTTATTTCATGATAAATAATTAATCAAATGAACTCTATTAATTGACATCCCATGCATTCTTGCACGGCTTTAAAAGCTAGTTTCATTAAGAATCATAATTTTGTCATCCTCTAATTAACCGAGACCAATTCTATATGTGTCTATCCTAATCACTTATTAGCTTCTGTTTACCAAATGAATCTATATATATATATACTAATACATTAAAAAGCGTTCTTAAGTTGTTTCACGCGCCTACACAAGACTGTCCCTTTAGTTGTTTCATTCAATGTCATCATTATGCACATTAAAAAAAATATAGAAACATGCTCTATATAAGATTTGACCACGTGATCTCAAGTTTAGATAATAAAGTTCTAACCAATAAGCTATGCAACATTCGATGATATATTTTAACATGCACTAGTAGAGAAAAGTTGATTTGCGTCGGACCTGGGACCCCTATCTGCGTCGGACATAGGTCCGACGGCACAGGTCTCGACGCACATTTGAGAGATACGATCTGCGTCGGACTGAGTCCGACGCATATATGGTCACCATCTGCGTCGCGTATTAGTCTATGTGCGACGCATATCATCATTTAATATTAAAAAAAAAAAAGTGAATCTGCGTCGGACATGAACTCCATCCGACGCAAAAGTGACTTTTTTTAACAAAAAAAAATTAATTTCGTGAATCCATCCATATTTTAGGTTACAGGACTACTCGTAATTTCTTGTAATTTCTCGACATGAACATCAACTATTAAAAGAACATGAAGATTTGCAATTGAAAGAACGTGAACAATTGAAAGAACATGACGAAAATATAAAAAAATATGAAAACTATACAAATCGTCAAAATAAAATAAATTAACCAAAAAAAATTAAAGCACTTGTACAGCCAATAGAGAATGAAAAAATCTGGAATAATATGAATTGTTCAGCGAAATCCTAAAACAATCGAAATATAAAAAAATCTGGAAATCCTAGGCTAAAACAACCGAAATATAAAAAATTGAAAATCCTAAAACAACCGAAATCTAAAAATCTGAAAATCCTAAAACCATCGAAATGTAAAATCTTGGTCTGCAATTTCTTCTCTTCCTCCTTCAGATCTGGAAATTCAATAAATTTCATTTTAATATATACCAGAAATTAAAAAGAAAAAATACCAGAAATTTATTTTTAGCAAAACAAAGAAATTCATAATTACAAGAGAATTGAAAAGAACTTGAATAAGATGAATAAGATTTTGGAGAAATCAGATCTTGGAAAATGGCAAAAAAAACGAAGAGAATTACCGAAGTTAGAGGAGAGAGAATGAGAGAAGAAAGAAGGGAGACCGAGAAATTCTCACCGGAAGTTGCTCCTCCATTTCGTTGCACCGGAAAATTGCATCTCCTCCTCCTCCTCTGTGTCACCGGAAAATTGCGGAGAAATCTCGGTGTTGAGTTGATGAGAGTTGCTGTGTCACGGTTGTTGGTGTTCTTGTTGATGAGAGTTGAGAGAGAAGTCGGTTTGATCTGAGAGAATGGAGAGAGAGAGACATGAGAGAGAGAGAGAGAGGGGCGCTAGAATGAAGTGTGAGGGAGATAGAATGAAGCTAGGGTTCTTAAGTCAGGCGGGCCTAATGCCATTATTTGGATGAAAATAATACTTGGGCCCAAGTGATTTGCGTCGGATGGGCCTAGGGGTCCGACGCAAATCGGCCTTTTGCATCGCTCCATCTTCACGTGCGACGCAGATAAGGCCATATTCCTTTCCACCAGGATGCAGTTATGTGCGTCGCACCCTCATGATGTGCGACGCATATGGTCTATATGCGTCGCATGTAATGGTAGTGCGACGCACATCGCTCGTACCTGGTCCTTGTGCGTTGTTGTTTTGCGTCGTTCCCAAGCACACATGCGATGCAAATTTGGTTTTTGCGTCGTTTCTATTAAAGTGCGACGCACTTGAGGGGACGCAAATCATCCTTTTTCTACTAGTGATGAAAATGTTAATAATCCGAGGCATCGCCCGGAACTAAAAACTAGTTTAACTCCTATTTAGGGAAGGAGTTGGTTTGTGGATTCCCACTTAAAATATACTTTAGTTTACTTACTTTAATTTGAAAGAAAACATAAAATGTGTCTTTGAACTAATCCAATATATTTTACGTGATTTCATATAAACAATGGCATAACATAACACATATCTTCAACCTAACTAACAAAGCATGGTTAAGGCTACCAACAAACACACCATATCATACTAGTGGTGGGATCCCAATGAATGTTTCTGGCGGAGAAAATTTATTTGATCGAGTTACATTTGAATTAAAACTTGTTAAATATGAGTGTGGGCCTTATAAGTCATTAAGAGAGATGTCCACTTCACAAAAACCGATGAAGTTTAAAATTATATAGCAATAAGAGAAGCAGCTCCTTAGCGGCCTAGTAAAGTGATTAACTCTCTTATCTTTTATTAACGTGGGATCTCACATAGTCATATGTGTTATTTGGGAAGACGATGCTTCAACAAAACTAACTACAGGATAATTTATATTTTATAAAAAAAAATATAATAAATAACCAATGAAAATACTACTTGTTAAGCGAAATGATGGCATCATCTTGGAAGGTGGAGTTAGAAAGTAGGCGAGGTGTACATGTCCCAACTCATGGAAATATATTATTATTATAATATCTTATAATAAAGCCAGAAAAATCTCATGGAAGATCGTCACTAATGGACATTCATGTTGACTTCTTAAGTCTCATCTCATCTACCTTTTACTCCCGCAAATTTGGTGGCATTTTGCATAGAGTACGTATGATATAAACTCACGTTGAGCAAGGGCCAGAAGAATGGTAAACCACACACGCGCTGGTCGGGCCGGGCTCGGGCTCGGGCTCATGGCGAGCGCGGCGCGGGCGTGGGCTGTGGGTCTGCGGCCTGTTTTATGATCTGTTTCTAATTTTACGGCCATTAAGACCATGCACGGGGTCGGGCCACTCTTACCAAAAAAAAAAAAAAAGGTATGATATAAACTCACGTCTCTGTTCAGTTTTTTTCTTTTTCCTTGTGAAGAGTCCAAACTAGCGGGCCGAACGACTATTCATATAATCCTTCATATATAGTAGTATCTTACATAGCAAAATACAGTAGTATATAGATAGGAGAGGATAAAATAGAGAAGGAAAGAGGAATAGAGAGAAAAAGATGGGAACGTATTACCAAACGCCAGCAGTAGTACTTCCTGAAGATCAAGAAGACAACGTAGTTAAGCGACAGTCTTCCCATGATGGAAAAGAGCTTGATGCTGGTGCTCTCTTTGTTCTTCAATCTAAAGGTATGTTCCTTTATTTTTTTTCCAAATAAAACTAACTAGGGTGCGAACTATAAATAGAAATATAGAAATTTTACATGATCCGATGAAGGTTTGAGTATTGAAATTTGTTCTAGTATAGCCATAAGTAGCAACTTCTAGATTCGGACACAAACTCTATTATACTCATGGTGTACCTAGTTAGATTTTTATTAGGGGTCCTAGTACAGGAAATTAAACATTTTGGCTCCGTTTGGTAGGGCGTAAAACATTTTCCTAGAAAATTGTTTTCCTCTATTTTCAATTTTACATTGTTTGGTTTGCAAAGGAGTGTAAAACCATTTTCCCTTGGAGTAAAATTGCTCTTTCAATGATGGAAAACCATTTTCCCTTCAAAATAAAGGGAAAACTGTTTTCCTTCTCTCTCTTGTACACTCCTCTCACCATCTCCTTACTTTCCCTTTCATTTTCCTCTCATTTCATTATTTTCCTTACATGAAACCAAACAACGGAAAACTAATTTTGAAATTGTGTTTTCCATTGTAAACTATTTTCCATGAAAATCATTTTACACTGAAAATGTTTTACGCCCAACCAAATGGAGCCTTTATAGGTTAAGAAGTTTCTAATTTTTGCTTATTTGGTTGATATACGATAGGAAAAGTTTTTTTTCAACCCCCAAAAATAGTTCGTTTAATTATAGTGGAAAATCTTTTCTTATTTTATTGAGAGAATGTAGCATTTTCGTTTATGATTTACCTCTTTCTGTTTGTTCCTTCTATATTTTCTGGTCCTCTCTCCGATTCCTACATTTTCGTCTTTTTCCTTTTCTTTTTCTTCCTTCTATTGTTCTATCCCTTTCCCTACATTTTCATATTTTCTTTGTCTTTTTTGATTAATACAAGAAATCAAATAAGTAAACATTAATTTATATTTTTTTCTTTTTCATAAATGTTTTTCATTGTTACCTGTCTATATAAGCCTTAAAATTATATCATTCTCCTTTATTTTATAATTTGAACCGCTGCATGTAAGAAAATGGACAAGATATAACTAAAATCTTAAGTAGGACGGGTTGTAAAATAGTAAACTAGTATTTAGGCCCGGGCGATACCCCGGGTTTCTCTGTGCTACAATTTAGTTGTAGTTAAATAAGTCATCTCATACTCATTTAAAAAAGTCATCACATTCATTATATGGATTTCAAAAGTTTTCCATTCATATATCATCATTAATTTTGATTAAATAAACAATAATAGTATGACGGAGTGATGGTTGGATCTCTTTCTTTCATACTTGAGGTTGTGGGTTCGAATCTTCACATTAATAATGCTTCTTTTTTTTACTATATGAGAAAGGCGTGGATAGAATGTTATTGAATGAGGTATGGTGACACGTGGCACGTATACGTTCTTAGGAACGCTTTTTAACATATTAGTATAGATAATTAATGACTTTACCTACTAATAAGATTTGTAAATAATAACACATATTCTAATAATTTTGACATAAGAGAAATTAACAAACACTTCCTAATCTATATACGAATATATTAGAGAAATTCTTTTACATCACAACCATACTAATCTAGATATCCATAGTAGTTTGGTAGATAATAAAAGAAAGAAATTTTATCACTTATATTACGATCGGGTTACCTTTGGATCGGATTAATTTCGGATTGGGCAAGATCATATCGGATCATTCGGATTTCGGATGAGTTTCAGATCAAGATTATTTCGGACCGGATTCGGTTCGGACCGGATCGTTTCGGATTCGGATCAAGGTTCAGACCGTCTGGTTCGGACCCAGATCAGATATTTCGAACCGGATTTTCGAATCAGGACCAACTTTAATTTGCCAGGTCTTAGATTCACATTTCACAATATATGAAAATTTTGGCTAGCTAACATCTTTATTATTCCATATTCCTAATAAGTTCGGTAGAATGGAAACATGGAGACAAACTACTACCACTATCTAGTACCTAGATCACAACCTCACAAAGTGTTTTTATTTCAAAACAAAGTTGTACAGTACTTCATTTAACAAAGTCTGATGCTTAAGATAAAGATGTAGTGCTCGTCAAAATCAGTGTAATTACATTTTTATCCCTTAATGAATTATATTTGTAAGTTGTAATAGGTACAATCAATAAAAAGACCTTAAAAAATAGTAGTTAATTGGGTCAAACTTTTGTCTTCAAAAACAAAATGTTATCGCCATCCATCACTTCTCTAGGGTCAAATTTACTGTTTTCAATCATTTAATCTAACACGTGATATTGAAAATTTTAGGGAAAAGTCACTGTCCGATATATTAGGAGGAGAAAAAAACTTCTCTAGACATCCTATAATGTACTACTACTAATTATTATAAGGTCAAGTTATCGTTTAAGTATAGGATGAGCAATCATGTTAGCAAAAGTATTCGAAGAACAATAGTAATAGACATATATAGATTTATGTGAGACATGTTCCATGCTAAAATACAAATGGAAATTTATTAGTTACTCACTTAAGACTGATAGACTATGTATATTTGTGTAAAATATGTCATGTAATTTACATAACAAGGGTTATGTTAATAAGCTCAAATATAAATACATAAGCGTTCTATGACTAAACTAGGGTTAACAAAGTAATTTACAAATAACTAAACTACATGACATATTTTACACAAATATACATAGTCTATCAAAGACATCATCATTTGTCTCAGTAAAGGTTTATCCATAATTTTATAAATACATTTACCCTAATCTCATTTTAACCCTGCTTATGCTTATCACTAATCCTAATTATATACTAAATTGAGGTGGATATTGTCTACTATCAACTTATTAATAGTATGACACATTGTATATACAAAAAACAATTATAAGGAATGAGAATTGTGAATTCAATCAGCTAGATTGAATTACAGAAGAATTTAGAGAGAAGTTTAGAGAGTGTTTAGGAAGAAAACAGAATCAAATCTTATTTCTGTAAAATCTGAGTCTAATAATACAAGAGATGAGTATTAATACTACAGCCAAAATAACAACTCTAACTAACTGCATAACAGAATAGAGTTAAACTAAAATTGCAGTAAGTAAGCTCACAGTGCAACCATATAACTTAATATCCCCTCCTCAAGCTGGAATGTCAATCAGAAACAACCATTCCAAGCTTGAGAGTGAGAAATCTGTGCTGAACTGAACCAAAAGCTTTTGTCATGATATCTGCAATCTGCATTTGAGAGCTAACATGCTTGGTGTGAATGAAACCAGACTGGACATTTTCTCGAACATAATGGCATTCTATTTGAGATGTTTAGTTTTATCATGAAAAACTGGATTGACTGCTATATGCTGAGCAGCAACATTGTCACAGTACAATGTAATAGGAAGAGAAGGAAAAATCTTTAAATCATTCAAAAGGCCAACTAACCAAACTAATTCACTTGTAGTATGGCTCATACTCCTGTATTCAGCTTCAGTAGAACTCTTAGATGTCACCTTTTGCTTTTTAGTTTTCCAAGATATGAGAGATGAACCAAGGAAGACACAATAACCAGTTAAAGATCTTCCAGAATAATGACAGCTGCCCCAGTTAGCATCACAATATGCATTCAATTGAAGATCATTAGAAGAAGAGTAAAATAAACCATGATGAAGTGTCCCTTTAAGATACTTAAGAAGATGTTGAGCAGCTAAGAAATGAGGCATCCTGGGATCCGAAATAAAGCGATTAATTTCTTTGAACCGCATAGCTAATATCGAGGTCTAGTCATATTAAGATAGAGGAGTTTGCCAACAATCCTTCTATAAGACTCAGGATCTGATAATTTGTCACCATCATAAATGCTGAGCTTTAGACCTTTAGGAAGAGGAAAAGAAGTGGGAGAACAATTTTCCATAGAACAAGTCTTGAGTAAATCCAAAATATATTTCCTTTGATTAAGGAGAATACCAGAAGAATCCCTAGAGACTTCAATACCAAGAAAATACCTTAAAGGTCCAAGGTCTTTGATAGTAAAAGCCTGATGAAGTTGATCTTTAAGTGTCTGAATAACTTCTAGATTGTTACCAGCTAACAACAAATCATCAACATAAGCAACTACAACTGTGAAATTGGATCCTTGTTGTAGAATGAACATAGAATAATCAAGTTTGGATTGCACAAAACCAAACTGAATCAGGAACTTGGTCAATTCTAGATTCCATTGCCTAGAAGCTTGCCTTAAACCATAAAGGGATCTTTTAAGTTTACAAACTTGACCAGGGAGAGCCTTGGTATAGCCTTGAGGAGGTTGCATATAAAGCTCCTCTTCAATATAACCATGTAAGAAAGCATTATTAATGTCCAATTGATGCAACTGTAAGTCATGAGCAGCAGCTAAAGCCATTAATATCCTCACAGTACTGAACTTAGCTACAGGGCTGAATGAGTGTTTAAAATCCTTGCCCTCAATCTGTCTATCTCCTCTTGCAACCAGACGAGCTTTACATCTTTCAACAGTCCCATCTGGATTGAACTTGGTCTTATAGACCCATTTACATCCTATAGCTCTCTTGCCTTCAGGTAGAGCAACAAGATCCCAAGTCTCATTCTGCTCTAAAGCTAGGATTTCTTTGTTCATAGCCTCTATCCAATTAACATCTTGGCTGGCTTGTTTGTAGTTAGCAGGTTCAGCAGTAGACAACACAACAGCAAGACTAGCAATATGTTCAGGAGTGTATGTAGAAAATATAGGAGAAGAAGAAACAGAAAAGCTATGAGACAAAGACTCAGAAGAAGTTAGAATGATGAGTAGGCAGATCAACAATGAAATCTGCTAGTTTTGTTGGTGGTTGTATATTTCTAGTAGACCTTCTAGGAACAACAATAGGTTGAGAAATAATATTTTCAGATGATATTGGATGATCTGATGAAGAAAGTACAGGTGAATGATCTATAGAAGACATAGACTGATTTGAAAGTATAGGGGAAGAATGTAGTGTAGTAGGAGAATTATGTATAGAAATGGGAGTGGAAGATGAAGTAGAAACATTTGGAGAAGTTGGATTAACAAAAAATAGAGGAATATCAACAGGAGAATCAGCATTAATAGCTGGATTCACCATAGGAGAAATAGGAAGAGATGTAACAGAAGAAGAAGGAGCAACAGGAGCAAAAGGAAAAATATGCTCTAAGAACTTAACATTTTTGCTAAGAACTATTTTGTGAGAAGTCAAATCATAGCATTTATAACCCTTTTGAGCATAAGGGTATCCAAGGAAAACACATTTAGCAGCTCTAGAGGCAAACTTATCTGAAGTCTTGTGTTCAACATAACACAAACAACCTATGACTCTTAAATGATCATACTGTGGTTGTTTGTTCATGAGCAATTCAAAAGGAGTCTTCCAATTTAGGACACCAGTAGGCATCAAATTAATTAAATAAGTGGCTGCTAGTAAGCAGTCACCAATATTTAATAGGTAAATGTGCATGAAGCCTTATTGCTCTGGCAGTATCCAATAAATGCCTATGTTTCCTTTCCATTCTCCCATTTTGTTGGGGAGTGCCAGGAAGGCTCTTTTGATGGATAATACCTTTGTTAGCAAACAATTGAGCACAAGAGTATTGAATTATCTCTGTTCCATTATCACTCCTATCATTTTCAAATGCATACCAAATTGAGTTTCAATGTAAGAAAGGAATTGAGAAATAATAACAGGAATTTGTGTTTTGTTCTGAACAAGATGTGTCCAAGTCACTCTTGTGTGATCATCAAGAAGTGTAAGAAAATAAGAAGCACCACTTAAAGAAGGTTGTCTATAAGGGCCCCACAGATCCACATGAAGTAAAGAAAAAGGAGCAGCAGCATAGGAATCAGAAATAGGAAAAGGAAGTTTATGCATCTTGGCAAAAACACATGCTTCGTAGTCAAGAATACAAGTACTAGTAGAGTCAAACAAATCTGTCATCTTATTCATTTTATGTACAGAAGGATGTCCTAATCTTGAATGACAAACAGTAAAAGATGGTAAAGAAGACTGAGCATGACATATTGTACTAAGTACATTATTAGAACATGATTTTGAAGTAGAACTTGTATAAGAAGCACATTGAAACTTGTATAAACCGAGCTTGTCGATTGCAACAACCTTGGTTTGACTAATTATAAGGTCCTGAAAAACACAGGAATCAGGAGTAAACTTAGCCAAAAGATGATGTTCATCTAATAACCTTCCCACAGATAAAAGGTTATGTTTGAAATCTGGTATTAAAAACACATTTGAAATAAGAATGTTAGGTGTGAGTGGAACAGAAACAATATGAGTAACAAATTTAAGTTTACCATCTGGTAAACCAACCTTGATAGGTTGAGATAAAACCTTGCAATCAAGGAATAATGTCTTATCACACATCATATGATCTGTGGCACCTGTGTCCACAATCCAATCCAGGTGACTATAGCAGGATTTAAGAGTTTCAGCATTAGAAACAAGAATAGTACCGCAAAGTTGATGGAGTGTGAGGAACTCTCACCAACACCCAGATTGTTTTTTCATCATCTTCATCATCTCCTTGTAGACAGCATTTACCAATGATGAATCTACTTTGATCTCGGCGAGAAGACTTAGTTTCATATTCCAAAGGATGATCGGCAACAAAACCATCAACATTAATCTCATCGGCATTAGCTACCATTCTTGAACCTCCTCCAGATTGTTTGCTTCTCGGATTAGTAAACCACTCGGGAACAACTCCAAGTGAGTTTGAAACAACGATCAACAATATGACCCGGGCTTCTTACAATGAGAACACTTCCTATCATGCTTTTACGCCTTAAACTTCTTGTAATCTCTCTTAACACCGGTATGATAAGAAGAAGATGAATATTGATCATGCTTCATAGATGCAAAAGCACCAATCTGAGATGAAACTTGTTGTTTTTCACCAATTTTATTCTGTTTCTCTACTTATAACAGAATATAGTAAGCTCTATTGACTGTAGGTAAAGGATCCATGCTTAGAATATTAGTCTTAGCACTAGTATAATCAAGATTTAGATCAGCAAGAAGTTGAATAAGTTTTTGCTTCTGATCAGCAGCTAGAACTATTCTAAGCAATCCACAAGAACATTTCTCCAATGCTCCACATTCACAATCAGGAAATGACTCTAACAATTGAATTTCATCCCAAACTCTCTTCAATTGTGAATAATACTCAACTATAGATGAAGCATCTTGTTGAATTGAGGTTAATTTCTGATGTAATTCAAACAATTGAGGGGCATTTGACTGTCCATACCTTTCAAGAACTTCTTCATACAATTGTCTTGCAGATTGTTGTAACAAGAAACCTTCAGCAATTGTTTTGTCCATTGAGTTTATAATCCATGATTGCACCATATAATCATTTCTGATCCACTTCTGTAAATTTGGATCATCAGCAGCAGGCCTCTTACATGATCCATCAACAAAACACAGTTTATTTTTGGCGCCAAGAGCCATACAAATCACACGATTCCAGCTTAGAAAGTTATCACCATTAAACTTGTGAGATCCAAGTTGTTGTTCTGGATGATCTCCAGAACCTAAGAAATATTGATCAGCATAACCAATTTGAGCAGAATTGTTTGAATTCTGATTTTTAGATGAAGCTTCAGCCATTTTCAGAGAAATGAAGAAGAATTTTGCTAAGATTCAAAGAATTTTAGCTAAAATTATCAAGAAATTGAATGAATTACAGCTAGAATTCAGAAGAATTTCAGCTGAGACTAACGAAGAAACGCTAAAATTTCAGAGAAAAATGCGGAAGAATTTAAACCTCAATCAATGTATTGATTGAATCTTCGAACCTTTCGGCTCTGATACCATGTGAATTCAATCAGCTAGATTGAATTACAGAAGAATTTAGAGAGAAGTTTAGAGAGTGTTTAGGAAGAAAACAGAATCAAATCTTATTTCTGTAAAATCTGAGGCTAGTAATACAAGAGATGAGTATTAATACTACAGCCAAAATAACAACTCTAACTAACTGCATAACAGATTAGAGTTAAACTAAAATTACAGTAAGTAAGCTCACAGTACAACCATATAACTTAATAAGAATACATCAATACAACATATAACATCAAGTAACTAAAATTTCGAGTAGAAGTTGTGTGATGGGCAATAACTTAATTTGCTAGTTTTACATACACCATTCCAACTTTTGTTTACTACTTTGAAAGAGTCATTCAAGGCTAAAAACTGATGATTGAAACAGGATCATGGGTGCACTGTGGGTACCACTTAACAACATCAATAGTTGCAGGAGCGTTATTGAGTTTACCATACGCGTTCAAATTTCTTGGATGGGCTGCAGGTATTTTATGCCTAATTGCAGGAGCATTAGTCACATTTTACTCTTACAATCTATTATCATTGGTCCTTGAACACCATGCCCAATTGGGTCGTCGTCATCTTCGTTTTCGAGATGTATCCCAAGATGTATTAGGTATGTATCCCCTTCAATAACACCCCCGCCACCCCTTGTCTTTTATTGCTCTCTACAATGTTCGTTATTTTTTTTGGAAAATTTGCCCAAAAAAAATCTTTTAAAAGTTTAATTTTGCGAAAAAAAATCTTTTAAAGCATTCTTTGCAAAAAGAAACCTCAAACTTAATTTTTCCTGCAAGATGAAACCTATTAACATTTTCCGGTGTAGTTTTTGAGATGCATGGGGGTGTGTCTTTGCGATTCTTGGAAATAGGGGGTTAAAGGAAAATACAAGGGTCAACGCCGGAATTGAGAAAAACCACACCGGAAAATGGGAATAGGTTTCATCTTGCAAGAAAATTTAAGTTTGTGGTTGTTTTTTACAAAGAATGCTTTAAAAGATTTTTTTTTGCAAAATTGAACTTTTAAAAGGTATTTTTGGCAAATATTCCTTTTTTTCTATTATTTTACATCATTATGACATTTTTCACATGCTAACTATGTTCGAGTCTCACCTCCCCTCCCCCCATTTAAATAATCATGAGATAAGTATAATATTTTGATTTTTTAATAGCTATAATACTTTGATTTTTTACGTTTTTCAACATATAAATTAGATCAATAATGATTTTAAATTTTAAAAAAAATTTAACATTATAAAAAAATGATTCTTAAAACATACAATATTAAGACGAATCAATACTCCATCTTATTAAAAAAAATATGGTCAGATAAATTTTGCTAAAGTTAAAGGGTTGACCCTAAAAAGAAGAGATAACATTAATTTGTTTAATTGGTGATAACCTTCTAATAATAATTATTTACTTATTAATTATTAGAAGGTTCCAATGATTATATTGTGTTGGCATGAGTCCATGACTTTTCTTCTCTAACTCTAATGTCAGAGCTAGTCAGCTACCACTAACAAACATGCACTAAGAAAATTCAATATAATCATCAACTTGTTCTCAAAGTAGGTTTCCATAAAGATTTTTTTTTTTAAAAAAACACGCATTTGAAACTGCTGATATTTTTGAATAGTGTATTGTCTCTGTTTTTAAATAGATGGTTTATTTTCACTTTTACACTATTCAGAAACTCTATTTTGACCATATTTTTCTACATATGTATAATGTTGGGATTAAAGTTGGAAAAAGAGGGAAGAAAAGGGGTGCCTAATTGGATCGGGTGGGCGACTCTCGTTGTCGCTATTGGTGCCAGTTCGGGCGGGGTTCGCTCGGTCGGGGGACCTTTGTGAGCCTTGGCTGTTTCGTCTCGGGCCCGATCGGGCTAAGGCCAATTTTGCCGTTTTTTGGATTTTTCCATTATTCCCTTGGATCCCTTTTGTAACCTCCCCTTAATTACGTGGTTTAAAGATGATGATCATCCTTATAATGGTGGTTTATTCTTTTCCATAATTCCTATTGATGATGGGAGTTTTTATTTTTCATTATCTTGTGTTTAATTGGATTGATTATGATCATTGGATTCCTTGGAGTCCTTTGATTTCCTTGGGAGGTTACTTCTTCTTCTCTACTCCTATAAATATGATTCATTTTCTGATTTTGATAGATATCTTTTTCTCTCTCTGTTCTTCCTTTCTTCATCTCTTTTGGGCATAAGTTCTAGTAGCTCCATCTCACACCCAAAAGTGCCATTGTGTGTTGAGAGTTGTGTAAACCTTAGGGAACGAATCGGTGAGTACAATTGTGCACCCCGGTTGCACCGAATCTCGTTTTCAAGGCAGTGGTTTGTTTACCACGGCACAACAAGTTCTTATTGTTTGTTCATATCTTGTTCTTCATTCTAGCCTTGAAAACCTTTAATTACAACAATTTGAAAACGAGATATTATGTCGATTGTTTTGGCTAACCCAATGTTGAACAAGACTCTTCTCGACATCTCTAAGTTGGAGCCTCTTGATCGCAAGAACTACAAGAAATGGTCACAAAAGTTGTTGATCTTTTTTGAGCAACTTGAAATTGATTATATCCTCTATGAGGATGTGATTGAAGCAATTGAAGCAAGCAAGACGGTAGCCCCAGATGCCTCCCTTTCGGCGGAAGACCTCAAGAAAGCGGCCGATGCATTGACCAAGAAGGAGAAAGACAACAAGCTTGTTCGAGCTCATATTCTCCATCATGTGAGTGGAATCTTGTTTGATCTTCTTATCACCAATCGATCAAGCAAGTCCATTTGGGACACTTTGCAAAAGAAGTATGGTGCCGATGATGCCGGTAAGAAAAAATATGTTGTTGGTAAGTGGATTAATTTCAAGATGACGGATGACAAATCCATCATGGATCAAGTGCATGACTATGAGAACATTGCCACCGATATCCTTGGTGAAGGGATGAAAATGTGTGAAACTCTTCAAGCCAATGTGCTTTTGGAGAAATTCCCACCTTCATGGAATGACTACAAAAATTCTTTGAAGCACAAGAAGAAGGACATGAACCTTCAAGAGCTTATTGGTCACATGAGGACCGAGGAGGCCAATCGCCTTAAAGATAAGTTTGATTCTCTCTCTTTGAATTCTTCTAAAGCTAACTTGGTTGAATCTAGTGATCCTATGGCTAGAAACAGGTTCAAAGGTAAGAAGAAGAATAATGAAAACAAAGGGAACTTCACTTTTAACAACAAGATTCAAAAGACCAAAGGAGCATGCTATGTGTGTGGAAAGATAGGACACAAGGCCTATCAATGTGTCCACCGCAAGAACAACTCCAATGGTGCCTCCCAAGCCAATCTTGTTGAAAAGGATGATGTGATAGCCGCGGTGGTGGTTGAAGCCAACTTGGTGGAGAACAAGGTGGACTGGATCTTGGACACGGGAGCATCAAGACATATTTGTGCTAACAAGGCTCTTATGACGGACTTTGAAGATGCTACCGATGGAGACTATGTTTACATGGGAAATAGTAGCACCGTGGGAGTTCTTGGCAAAGGGAAGGTCCACCTTAAACTCACTTCCAGAAAAACTTTGTTTTTGAATAATGTCTTGTATGTTCCCTCCCTTAGGAGGAATCTTGTTTCGGATGCCCTTCTCAACAAAGCCGGTTTAAATCTTGTCTGTGAGGCGGACAAGATTGTTATCACTAAGAATGGAGACTTTGTTGGGAAAGGTTACCTTAGTGGAGGATTGTTTGTGATGAATGTTTTGAATAATAATGAAAGTACTTCTTTTGCTTATATTGTTGAGTCTATGGATGTTTGGCATAATCGTTTAGGGCATTTAAATGTTTCTTACATGAAAAAACTAAAGGACATAGACTTATTAATTTATTTTGACCAAATTGACAAAGCCTCTAAATGTCCTATTTGTGTTGAGGCCAAACATACTAAGAAACCATTCAAGCAAGTTGTTTCAAGAAGTACTAAATTACTAGAGTTGATTCACTCGGATTTAGCGGACTTTAAAAATTACACTACTAGTAAAGGAGGGAAAAATTACTACATAACTTTTGTTGATGATTTTTCAAGGTTCACTAAGGTTTACCTTTTGAAAACTAAGGATGAGGCCGAAAGTGCATTTTTAAAGTATAAAGCCGAGGTTGAAAATCAACTTGATCTTAAGATTAAAAGGGTTAGAACCGATAGAGGTGGTGAGTATAGAAAATGGACTTTAAAAGAATTTTGTGAAGCCAATGGAATCATCCATAAGCTAAGCTCCCCTTATACTCCACAACAAAATGGTATTGCCGAAAGGAAAAATAGATCTTTAAAAGAAACTATGAATGCAATGCTTTTAAATTCCGGATTATCCGACAACATGTGGGGAGAGGCGGTTCTATCCGCTTGTTATGTACTCAATAGAGTGCCCCATAAGAAATTGGATAAAACACCTTATGAACTTTGGAAAGGTTATAGACCTAACATGAGTTTTTTGAAAGTGTGGGGGTGCTTAGCTAAGGTTGTTTTTCCAGATTTTAAGAAAACCACTATTGGGTCTAAAACTTTTGATTGTGTGTTTATTGGTTATGCTCATAATAGTGCCGCATATAGATTCATACTTTTGAGTGATTATTCTATTTGTGAATAATCTAGAGATGTAGTTTTCTTTGAGCATACTTTCCCTTTGAAATTATCATCATCATCTTCTATGCATATGAATGAGTCAAGTATTGATGTGTCCTTGGATGTTTCTTTACCTAGTTCTAGTGATCCTCCTCCTCCTCCTTTGGTAGTAGAAGGAGTACAACCTAGGAAGAGTAAGAGGGTTAGAGTAGAGACTACCTTTGGACCGGATTTCTTGACTACTTTTATTGAGACTACCTTTGGACCGGATTTCTTGACTACTTTTATTGTTGAGAATTTTGATGTGAATTGTTTGAGCGAAAATGTTTTTTCTTTGTTTCTCTTAGAAGAAGACCCAAAGACATATAGTGAAGCTATGAAATCCATAGATGTTAGTTTTTAGAAAGAGGCCATTAAAAGTGAATTAGATTCAATCATGTCTAATCATACTTGTGACTTATGTGATTTACCTAAAGGGTCTAAACCCATAAGTTGTAAATGGATCTTTACTAAGAAGAAGAAACCCGATGGCTCTATTGATAAGTTTAAGGCTAGACTTGTTATTAGAGGTTTCACTCAAAAAGAGGGTATAGAATTTTTTGATACCTACTCACCCGTGACTAAGATTGCCACCATTAGGACTTTGGTTGCTTTAGCGGCGATTCATGATTAGTGGTTCATCAAATGGATGTTAAAACGGCCTTTCTTAATGGTGATCTTGATGAAGAGATTTATATGACTCAACCAGAAGGAACACAAGGTATGTAGACTTAGGAAGTCTTTGTATGGTTTGAAACAAGCTCCTAAGCAATGGTATGAAAAGTTTGATAGTACTCTTAGGAGTGATGGTTTTGTCACTAATTCTTTGGACTCTTGTGTACATTCTAAAGTTTTGGATTCCTCTTGTGTTATTATATGTCTTTATGTTGATGACATGCTTATTATTGGTACTAACCTTGAGGTTGTGAATTACACTAAAGATTTTCTCTCTACTAAGTTTGAAATGAAGGACTTAAGTGAAGCCGATGTGATCCTTGGTATCCGGTTGACCAAGATCAAGGATGGTTTCTCAATGAATCAATTTCACTATGTGGAAAAAATCTTGAAGAAGTTCAATTGCTATGATGTGGAGCCATGTAAGACTCCATATGATGCAAGTGTAAAGCTCATGAAGAACAAGGGTCCTAGTGTGTCTCAAGAGCAATATGCTAAGGTAATAGGGATGTGATGTTTTTGATGAATTGCACACGTCCCGACATTGCTTATGCGGTAAGTAGATTAAGTCGTTATACTCATAATCCTAGTAGTGAACATTGGAATGCACTTTATCGATTACTAAGGTATCTTAAGGGCACCATGGAAATTGGTTTACATTTTAATCGATTTCCTAATGTTTTGGAAGGTTTTTGTGATGCTAATTGGGTATCCGATAATGATGAAGTAGTCTCTACTAGTGCTTATGTGTTTATGTTGGGTGGAGGTGCTATATCATGGAAGTCCTCAAAACAACCATGTTTAGCTCGCTCCACCATGGAATCTCGAATTCATTGCTCTTGAGTTGGTAGGTCAAGAAGCGGATTGACTAAGGAGTCTTCTCGCCGACATCCCATAGTGGGGGGGGGAAGATCTTCCTCGGTATCTTTGCATTGTGATTCTCAAGCTGCAATTGGTGTAGCTAACAATATCAATTATAATGGTAAGAAGAGGCACATACGCCTTATACATAGTTCGGTGAGACAACTACTCAAGAATGGAGTCATTGCTTTGAACTATGTAAGGTCCGAAAGAAATTTGGCGGATCCTTTGACTAAGGGGTTGGCAAGGAACCAAGTTCTTGATTCGTCGAGGGGGGTGGGGCTCAAGCCCATGAAGAGTATATAATTAGCATTACTTATATTTCATCCCTATGGCATTTTGTGTTGTAATGCTTGTAGTAGGATGAATTCGTTGAGAATTCTTAATGGATTTATACTTACGTGGTAGGTGCTCTAGCTAAGCATTTGAAAAATCCACCGTTGTAATTTTTGTGGAAGTTGAGTTTGTTTAAACTCTTAATGAATCCTAAGAGATGTTTTGTGCTATTGAGAAGCACAAGGGATTCACCTATATGATTGTGAAGACTCGCCATCTTCTATGGAAACTTGGGCGGTTTCCTAGAGCTTCCATGAAAACTAAGGTAAACGCATGACTTAAAACGCGTTCACTTGGCGGAGTTTACTAGATTTTTGGATTGATGTATGTGTTGTGGGGTGCATGACTTAAATATTAGACTTTCAAGGTTAGCCCACTATTTGATCAAAAGTTTAAGGGTTTTTAAGGTTTTTCCACCCTTGGGCTTGTAAGTCATTGTACCACTTCACTAAATATTTGGTTTCAATTTACTTAAATGTAACACCGGATGTTATGTATTCATCTCCTTTTATGCCCAGAAATTTCCTTTCTTTCATTTGGTATCTTTTCTCACCTTTAGTGGGGGATTGTTGGGATTAAAGTTGGAAAAAGGAGGAAGAAAAGGGGCGCCCGATTAGATCGGGCGCAGGCCGCCCGACCGGCGGGCGACTCTCGTTGTCGCTATTGGTGCCCGTTCGAGAAGGGTTCGCCCGATCGGGCGACCTTTGTGAGCCTTGGCTGTTTCGTCTCAGGCCCGATCGGGTGGGGCTCGCCCGACCCGATCGTGCTAAGGCCAATTTTGCCGTTTTCCGAATTTTTCCATTATTTCCTTGGATCCCTTTTATAACCTCTCCTTAATTACGTGGTTTAAAGATGATGATCATCCTTACAATGGTGGTTTATTCTTTTCCATAATTCCTATTGATGATGGGAGTTTTTATTCTTCATTATCTTGTTTTTAATTGGATGGATTATGATCATTGGATTCCTTGGAGTCCTTTGATTTCCTTGGGAGGTTACTTCTTCTTCTCTACTCCTATAAATATGATTCATTTTCTGATTTTGATAGATATCTTTCTCTCTCTCTCTCTGTTCTTCCTTTCTTCATCTCTTTTGGGCATAAGTTCTAGTAGCTCCATCTCACACCCAAGAGTGTCATTGTGTGTTGAGAGTTGTGTAAACCTTAGGGAACGAATCGGTGAGTACAATTGTGCATCCCGGTTGCACCGAATCTCGTTTTCAAGGCAGTGGTTTGTTTACCACGGCACAACAAGTTCTTATTGTTTGTTCATATCTTGTTCTTCATTCTAGCCTTGAAAACCTTTAATTACAACATATAAAAGCTATACACGATGTTGTTGGATTTGTTTCGACGTATATTTTCAAAATATCAATTTTTATAATTTTTCAATAATGAATAATTAGAGATAATGACGGTCAAACTTATGCATCAATAAGTGTGCAAGTCAAAATGGAGCATCTAAAAACTGTGGGAATGTATTGAAATAAATTGAATATCATCTCACATTCTAAAACATGGTTGCTAAATGCAACCTCACTCTACTAAGTACAACTCTAAAATACCCTTTTCCTCATAACCCATTTTTCTCTCTAACTACTCCTCTCTCCATTTTCCCTCTTCTTCTATCGTCCAAATTGAGACTGATTTTTCCCCATTTCTCCATATTTTTGCATTATTTTTTCTTCAGTTTTGTTGTAACATTCTGGACTTCAATTTATTGGTTATCGGTATTTGATGGTTCAATGAAATGAAATATCAGATTGAATCCTATAAAAAAAATGATAAATCAAAAATTATTTCCCTGTGATGAAATATATTGACAAGATTATGAATAGCAATACGTTTTTTTTTTCGTATATGTCTTTGACACAAGATTGTAACATACTTATAACTGATTTAAGGTATACTACTGTTCAATTATGCAATTAGATCTTTTCATTTCAAAAGTAGCTTTGATCTTGAAATTTTTAATCATGAAAGTAAATGTAAGACTAAGGAATATTTCAGCGATTGGGGAAAGGAGTTGCAATAATTTTTTTTTTATTTCTAAAAGTAACTCAGGTGCATGTAATAAATTTGCCATCATATAGCATATTTGATCCTAACAAAAAAGTAATATAGGAATATGTATGTTTGTTGAGATGAAGCGAGCAACAAAGACCATTGAAATGGATTACCAATTGTAAGAACAAAGCTATCATGTCAATTGTCAATAATACAAAAATCAGAGTATTAATTGCAACAATTAAATGGAGTTCTCTTTTTCTGGTATGCAAAGTTTATCATTATTAGTTAGAACGTCACAATTAAGCCCTGCTCTTTTGGATTTATTTTCAGTTTAATTTCTCGCAGTTCAGTTCAGACACTATCTCATGTTCAGCTTTCTCGTTTTTCAGTTCAGTTCAGTTTCTCACAGTTTCTCCCAATCCAAAATAACGGGGTCTTATTGTATTTGTGTGGGCATGCTTGCCCACGTTTCTTCTCTAATTTGGTAGCACTATCATATATAGCCATACATGCAATAAGAAAAGTCTATCACCAACTTGATCTAAAAGGTGTCCAGCCCAAAACAGTTGTAATTTGATCTAAAAGGTCATACTATACCAATATGCTTTCAGATTCGGATCCTACGCACGCACTGACCAATGACCATATCTTACCTACTATCAATTATAGCTCTTATACATATATTTTATTTGTTTTTTTGAAAAAAAATTTGTCTATATATACTTGGAAAGATGAATTTGCACTTGGTGCGTAAGTTACAAAAACCCTTAATATATTATTGTTTTTTAGATTTTACCAATCCTATCTCAATGGGTGATGTTATTTGGAAAATTGTTTATGAACGAGCATAATCAAAAGATAATTTAGTACATTCACTTAATATGGATCCTATACTAATTCCTATTCTTTATATGATTGAGACAGAGTTCTCCATTTAGCTTTTTTTTTTTTCAAACCTCGTCAATCTATAAGGTGATTTTATGTATCTCTTTTGGAGTCCTAATTAACTTTTTTTTTTGAGGGGAAAAGCAAGCTAGATTAAATTAAGGACAAAGTGTCCATGAGTACATAGGGTGCCACCTCCGGAGGGGGGTGGTTTTCCCAAATCTGTTCAACACCAAAAGGAACTAGCCTTGCTAAATGATGAGCTACAAAGTTGCCATCACGTTTAACATGCGACCAAACTAGAGAATTAAAAGAGGAACAAGAAGCTAAAATATCATGAAGTATAATGTCAAGATCCGAGAGATAGAGAGCACTCTTGGAAAGCCTTCTTATCACCACTTGGCAATCCGATTCAAGAATCACCTCATCAAAACCATAACGTTTGCCAAGCCTCACTGCCATCTGAATTGCTTTTGCTTCCGCGACTTCGGGGCTCCAAAAAGCCTTAACACGACGGGTTGCAGCAAAGATCACATCTCCATTCGAATTGCGCCCCACAACACCTAATCCAACCCATCCAACATCAGCTAGTGACGCGTCAACATTGAGCTTGAGAATGCCACTAGGAGGCGCTTTCCAGATCTTCGAGCTCGGCACACACACAGGCACCTTTGCACCATAAATACGGGCTGAGTATGTCCTGTATTCTTCAACCAGTCGATGAACTCGGCTTGCAAGCACATGGTTTGGAGTACTTTTACCTTGGAAAACCCACAAGTTTCTTTCACTCCATAGACACCAGTCCTAATTAACTTAATTCCCTTTTTCAAAGTGAATTTCAACACTTTGGATTGATACCAATATTAAATGAGGATTAGTCGTCAAAGAGATTGAGAAAAATAAAAAGTAGAATATATTAGGGCTCTGTTATCGTTTTATGTTTTCAATTTTTAGTTTTTCTTAAAAAAAATTTGAAAAAGTAATTTCTAGTTTTCTGTTGTCAGTTTTCAAAGTTGACATGTTTAGTATAAGTGTGACTAATCTTAAATTTATTATACCCCTTATAACATATGGCTTTTACATTTTTAAAACCAAAAACTTAAAACTGACACTGTTACCGAACGGGTTGGGCCCTTGATTATTTGATTAACAATTTCAATTAAACCTTCTAGGAGAAAAACAAATTTTAATATCTTCGGCCCTTAAGGTTAACAATAACTATTAAATATATTTTCTCAAATATCAATTTAGGAATCTATAACAAGTCAATTGATTTTAATAATTGAATCTTTTGAGCTGTTATTAATTGATTTTTTGTTACTTAATATTTTCACTTTTGATTCTTTTTATCAGTCCTAAAAGTTGTATATCCTCTGTTCTGTTTTAAATGAAATGTAGGGACTTGACACGGGGATTTATGAGAGGAGATAGATAGAGAGAAAGAAAAAGAGGGACTCATGTGATGAGGAGAGAGATAAAGAGAAGTGAATACCAAATAAAGTAATGTTACATTTATTTTGAAACTGTCTTAAATAGTAAGTGTTTCATTTATTTAAAACGGATGAAGTATATATTTCTAAAAATAAGGTGCTATTTTTTTTTTTTTGGTGTTTGCACCCGGTTCACCCTTGGGGCTACATCCGGATCGAGGCCAAGTTCGGGGTGGTTAGGTTCCATTCCTCTCCCAACTCTTTATTTATATTTTGTTTTTGGCAACTTACCAAATAGTGTTATTTTCTAATCAAATGTGAACTTCGGTAGGACCAAGATGGGGAAAATATGTAATAGGGCCAGTTCAATTTGCGGTCTGCTATTGCGCAGTTGTTGGCGCTTGTCTTCTGGGTGGCCAGTGTATCAAGGTGAGTGCCTTTTTTTTTTTTTCTTTTATATTACTTTCCCTTTTTTATAATTCTAATTTTTACATCTATCATAAATAAATTTTCCATATCATTTATTTTTATTACATGTAGTTTCTATATTATTTCTACGTATTCTATTCTTTTTTTTTTTTGTCATTCATCTTTTTTCTTATATCATCTATTGATAAAGATCCGATCGTCAACATTCTTTATAACATGCATCATCTAAAATCTTGCATCAAACCATAATTAGACCGATGGTATGTTACAAAATTAGTCAAATGTTGATTACAAGTTAAAAATTTAGGTATGTAAGTCAGCACTTGTTAATTAACAAAAAGATTGCATAAAGTGTCTAATTACAATAAATTATCCTATTATAAGATATTTCAAATATTACTCTTTTCGTTAGTAGTTAGTAGGCACGTTGAACAAGATTATATTGTGGTGCTAACTCAGTGATTATGCAACTGATCAGGCTATTTACCTGTTGTTTGATCCAAATGGATCAATAAAGCTATATGAATTCATCATCATGTTCGGAGGGTTAATGCTAATCCTAGCTCAAATGCCATCGTTTCACTCTCTTCGCCATATTAACATGATTTCTCTACTCCTATGCCTGGGCTATAGTGCCGCTGCTACTGCTGGCTCCATTTATATAGGTAAAACCTTTTAATCTTGTCTTTTCTGATCTTTAAATGTTAGTCTAGCTAATATGATGAATTAGGTTTGGTTGAGTGAAACGAGTTCACTGCCTACTTATAGAAAATATAATGTTTTTTTTGTTGACGGGTATAGAAAATATAATGTTACTCTTTATATGTCTTCCACATATGTGCGATTTTTATGTTAATAACTACATACATAATGAGAAATTGGAAAGAAAAAAAAAATTACATATTTAAGCGTGCAGTTCCATTATTAGGAACATTCGTATAAAACTTTTGTTTACAAATTTGCATTCAAATTAATCATCATTATCAGTTACCAAACAAGTCATAGGTAATGAATACTTATCGGTTTTTTTAAAGTATGTGTGATACTTAGGCCCTGTTCTTTTGGACTTATTTTCATTTCAGTTCAGTTTCTCACAGTTCAGTTCAGTTCAGTTCAGACACTTTCTCATATTCAGATTTCTCGCAGTTCAGTTTATCGCATTTCAGTTCATTTCAACTTCTCCCAGTCCAAAAGAACAGGGCTTTACTTTTATCTTGAATTATGTGTAACACTTACTAAGTTACTACTCCTCACTTAGCAATTTAGCATTACTAGCCTACTAGGACCCTTATCTCCTTAATGGCAATAATTTTATATATATCATTTAAAATAAATAATTAAAAAATAATATAATAGCACTGGCATGATAAATACGTTGTTTGATGCAGGGCATACATCGAAGGGACCAGAGAAAGATTACTCATTAAACGGCGACTCAAAAGATCGTGTGTTTGGTATTTTTAATGGAATAGCCATCATTGCAACAACTTTCGGAAACGGAATCATTCCTGAAATTCAGGTGATCTTTTGAGACCTGATAGGCTGATACTCCATAAGTATCTTGTTACGTATCTCTAATTAGTCAATACTCCATCAAATAAAAACCTTACTAATATATGATATTCTTATGTTTACAATTATAATGTTAGGCAACAATAGCACCACCAGTGAAGGGGAAGATGTTCAAGGGACTATGTGAAGGAATTGTGTCCTTGACTCTAATGCAATTACTAAATATAACATGGATCATATTATGGAGATAATAAATTCATTAAATTGGGTCGCCTATACGTCTTTGCTAGAGAATCTTTATGAAACTTTGGGTTAGGAAATAACTAAAGCCCAATATAATGGATCCTATTAGGCCACACAAAATCTTGGATCAACAAAGAAAACCTGTAGCCCCAGGGGCCCACTAGGGTGGCCGGCCAAGAGGAAGAGAGAGGAGAATTGATTCTCCTCCTAACCTAATTATATCTATATATATTTGGTTAAAGCAATAAGGAAATATACTTAGATATCTTTCATTATTCTTCTCTCTCATATTCTTTCCAAAAGTCACAAAGACTCCATTAAAGTAGAAGAAGAGTTTCTTCCTTCCAACTAGCATTGGTGGAGTGTTGATCCGGGTTGGTGGACCAAGTAGAGGAATCACAATTGAGGTTCTTAATCCGGGTTATTCAAGCTTTGTGGAATTCACGCTTCAAAGGTAAATTCCTAACTATTATGTGATCCTGAATGTATATGCATTGGCATCCTCGTTTTAAGTCTTTATGAATTTGATTCATTGAAATTCCGCTTGTAGAATCTTATAGAATCCCACGGTGGTATCGATTTTAGCCTCTTGCATATAATTTTTAGGTCATAATAATTAGATTTATTTTGATGTGTTCATGACTAATTTTAATTTGATTAAGGGGAGGAATTGAATTATGGATTGAATAAATAATTGGAATTGATTAAATGGAGATTTAATTGCTTAATTTTTCAATATAAAGTGGCCGAATTTGTTGAAAATTCAACCCTAATTTTCGAAATTTAAATTCTGATTTTATTTCGAATATTAAGTTCATATTATTAATCTGATTTTCATGTTTAAATTTGTTTATGTATGAAAATTAATTCATGTGAAAAGAGTTTTATATGAATTAGAGATTAATTTATATGAATAACCCTAAAATTAATTAAAATGTAGATTTTAATTTAATTTTCTGAATTAGGCATAAAATAGTTTATGTTTAATTTAATTAAGATCACTAAATTAATTTTGCAAAAATGTTGTAATTTTAATTTCCTCCAAATTAAAAAAAAAAAAAATAAGGAGGAAGAGGAGCAGCCACGGCTGGTGGCTGCTCCGGTGGTCTGCCGGCGGGCAGTAGCCGAAGGAGGGTGCTCCGGTGGTCGACGAGGGTTAGCGAGAGTGCTGGCTGGGCAGTCGGCGAAGGCCGGTGGCTGCAGCAGCCACGCGTGCGACGCTCGACGTGGGCAGAAGCGGGCTGATGGCCGGCTAGCGCTGGGCGCCTATTGCCGGCGTCGGCTCACGAATGGGGTTGCCGGCGAATTCCGGTGGCTGCGGCTTGACGTGGGTGGCCGGAGTTCTGGCCGTGTGTGAGTTGGGACTGGCAGCCCTTGTGCTGCTAGTCTGGTCGAGCCTCCACGGCGTTTTTTTTTTCAAAATTTTTTTTATTTGTTTTCTTTTAAAAATTCTGATAATTGGCAGCAGATTGAAAAGATTTGTTTTTGAAATTTTGTAAATCTTTTGTTGAGTAAATTAAGCAAAGTCCAATTATGTTAATTGTGTTAATTTTGACTGGGTCATAAATTAATTCCATAATTTTATTCTTTAATCTAATTAAAATTAGTAGGCAAGATATTATATGATAAAATCTTTAGGTGGTTAGGAATTACTTAAATGTTTTATCAACTTACCATAATTAAGAATATTTGATATTTTGATTGATGGCAAGTATATAATATGTGATATTATGATGTGGCTTTTATATATTTTGATATAATTGCTATGTATGACTAGTATGACCCAAATTAAGTTAGAAAATACGATCTGCGTATCGTGATGTATTCTTGTAATTTTAAATACGATCTGCGTATCGTTAAGTATTTTTGTAATTTATTTAATCTAGTTATTATTTAAATTATTTTGATACTTATGTAATCCAAAGACGAAGTCCATCAAGCGAGGCCCATGGATAAGGTGGATGGAGATCCATGAAGAGTCCAAGAATGAGCCATTGATGCATAGTTCTTAGGATTAGGGGGTCATACTTAGATCATTTTATTTTGCATTTTATTATTATTTAAAATGCTTATGAGTTTATTGTATGTTGGTTATCAATTCGCTAGAGTTCACTAATTCATAACAACATAATAAACTTAGGTTCCGCAAATATTAAGGTTAGCTTTTCCAAACATAAAGTGCTTATTAACCCTTAATTAATAATAATAGGTCATGCCTCCGAGGTATTATCATTAATTTTGGGAGATAAGGTAAAATTGCGAATTTTACTACTTAGTTTGGTTATCCTTAACAAAATCATCAAAAGCGTTTTGGGTTTTGAAGCAAGAGATAGTTAAGCATGCGATGTTTACCAATCTAAACAAGAATTATAAAGTGTTATAATTAGTAAAGGAGTTTACTTACCTTGAGAATGTAACGTTAAGATAAGGCCTCCGTCCGCTTAGTGTTGCATGTTAATAGGATCTTGTATTCACTTATTCAAATGGGACATTAAAATTGAATAGGTGATCAACCTAGAAACCTTTGCATGTTTTAGGTTGTTTTATAAACATAATAATGAACTTTGTTTTATTACGTCAAGTAGATACTATGTCTAATAACAACAACAACAACTCCGGTTTCAACATTCGTCCTTTTACGGAAAAGGACGGGCGAATGGTGAAAATTTCCTTAATTGGGAAAGGACCTTAAGACTTGTTTTGAGGTCTGAGGGTCGAGAGGATGTCTTAGAAACCCCACTTCCTGTGATTACTAATGAGTCTGAAAAGACTTTGCAAGAGTTGCATGGATTGTTGGTCAACGCTGAAAGGAACATCCCTAAGATTGAACCAAAGAAAGAGGTTTTGATGGTTCAAAAGGGAAAGGGTTTTAAGAAGAAATGGGCGGGGAAAGAAGGACAAAGGCAAACAAGTTGTCGTTGTTCTTTGAAAAACCTAAGCCAACCGCCAAGCCAAAGGTGGCCGCGGAAAGCAAGTACTTCCATTGTCACAAGATAGGACACTTGGAAGAGGAAGCGCCCTCTATACTTGGAAGAAAAGAAGTCCGGGGCTTCCACTTCGGTGTATATTTGTTATAGAAATCAATTTGACTTCTACTTCTTTATGGGTATTGGATACCTGGTTTGTGGTTCTCACATAGTTAATGATGTGCGGGGACTAAAAAGAAGTAGGAGAGGCGCGAAAGGGCGAGGTAGAGCTTCGCGTTGGAAATGGAGCACGGGTTCTTTGCACTTGCCATAGGAAGCTATAGTCTGCATTTGCCATCTGGCTTTGTTTTAGAATTAAATAATTGTTATTTTGTTCCTTCAATAACTAAGAACATAATTTCTGTTTCAGTTTTGGATTCTGAAGGGTTTTGTTTTGAAATAAAGAACAAGTGTTGTTCCATTTCTTACAATAATATGTTCTATGCCAATGCTAAATTGATAAATGGCTTATATGTGCTTGATAAGTCGTTACAAATCTATAACATAGATAGCAAGAAACAAAAATCAAATGATTCCAACCTAACCTACATTTGGCATTGTCGAATGGGTCATATAAACCAAAAGCGTATTCACAAGTTACAAAAGGATGGTATAATTCCATCATTTGATTTTGAATCATTTGATGTATGTGAATCATGCTTAATGGGGAAGATGACAAAATCACCATTTACTGGAAAAGGTGAAAGGGCCAGCGATCTTTTAGGACTCATACATACAGATGTGTGTGGTCCTATGAGCACAAAGGCAAGGGGAGGATTTAACTACTTCATTACATTCACTGATGATTTGAGTAGATATGGATATATATACTTAATGAAACATAAGTCGGAATCTTTTGATAAATTCAAAGAGTTCCAAAATGAAGTACAGAATCAACTTGGTAAGACAATAAAAGCACTACGATCCGATCGTGGTGGTGAATATTTGAGCCAAGAATTTGATGATCATCTAAAGGGTTGTGGAATTCTTTCACAATTAACTCCACCAGGAACACCACAGTTGAATGGTGTATCTGAAAGGAGGAACCGAACCTTGCTAGATATGGTTCGATCGATGATGAGTCTTGGCGATCTTCCGATTTCTTTTTGGGGATACGCTCTCGAAAGCTGCTGCACACACACTAAATAGGAGCCCGTCAAAGGCTGTAGAAAAGACTCCATATGAGTTATGGAATGGAAAAACTCCAAACTTGTCTTTTCTTAAAATCTGGGGATGTGAGGTCTATGTAAAGCGGTTACTATCAGACAAGCTTGCACCCAAGTCAGATAAATGTCTCTTTGTGGGATACCCAAAAGAGACAAAGGGCTATTACTTCTATAACCGTCAAGAGAACAAAGTGTTTGTTGCTCGTGATGGTGTCTTTCTTGAAAAGGAATTTGTTTCTAGAAAGACAAGTGGGAGTAAAATAATTCTCGAAGAAATTCGAGATGAGCAACAAATAGACGTGGTTCACACCATGTCAGAGACGGCCCGATAAGACGAAAGTCTAGTTCGAGAGATGATGTATTCACCGCATGAACCTCCTACCGTCCCACTTGAATCAAGTGAAGATCTTCAAGGAGTTGAAGAGAACACTTCTCTTGATGCTCGGAGCCCCGCGTAGATCTAGTAGAGAAAGGATTCCAAACAAGAGGTTGGTTGATTTCTGTTAGCGAAAACTCGAAATTATGATTTGGGAGAATTCGGAGCCTACTACCTACAAACAAGCTTTGACGAGCCCAAACTCGAGAAATGGCTTGAAGCCATGAAATCCGAGTTAGACTCCATGTCTCGAGAATAAAGTTTGGACCCACGGTCGACTTGCACGATGGGGTTAACCCTATTGGATGCAAGTGGGTGTTCAAATTGAAAACAGATAAAGATGGAAATGTCTATGTCTATAAAGCAAGGCCGGTTTGCAAAAGGATCTGGGACAAATTCATGGTATAGACTATGATGAGACCTTTTCTCCAAGAGCAATGCTTAAGTCAATTCGGATACTTTTAGCGATTGCTTGCATTTTATGATTATGAAATTTGGCGAGATGGATGTCAAAACCGCATTCTTGAATGGGTTCTTGAATGAGGATGTGTACATGACACAACCTGAGGGTTTTGAGGATCCGGGAAAATCCTAAAAGGGTTTGCAAGCTTCGGAGATCCATTTATGGATTGAAGCGAGCATCTCGGAGCTGGAATCTTCGATTTGATGAGGCAATCAAGAAATTTGGTTTCATCAAAAGCGAAGAAGAGTCTTGTGTTTACAAGAAGTTTAGTGGGAGCAAACTTAGTCTTCTTGGTATTGTATGTAGATGACATACTACTCATGGGAAATGACATACCAATGCTTGAGTCGATCAAGGAATGGTTGAAAAGTTATTTCTCCATGAAGGACCTTGGAGAAGGCCGAGTACATATTGGGAATTAAAATCCATAGAGACAGTCTCGAAGGATGATTGGACTAAGTCAAGAAACTTATATTGATAAGGTTCTTATAAGGTTCAACATGGAAAACTCGAAGAGAGGATTCATTCCCATGTCACATGGCATATCGCTTAGCAAGAGTCGGTGCCCGGCCGAGCCTCGATGAGTTGAAGCGAATGAGTAGCATACCTTATGCTTCGGCTATAGGGTCTATCATGTATGCCATGATAAGTACTCGACCGGATGTTGCATATGCCTTGAGCATGTGTAGCGGAGTTCCAAGTAAATTCGGGGGAAGCACCTTGGATTGCGGCTAAGAGCATCCTTAAGTACTTGAGAAGAACTAAAGGCATGTTCTTAGTCTATGGAGGTGAAAGTGAGTTGGTTGTTAAAGGTTATGCGATGCGAGCTTCCAAACCGACAAAGATGATTACCGCTCTCGGTCGGGGTACGTCTTTTGTCTAAATGGAGGAGCAATGAGCTGGAAGAGCTCAAAGCAAAGCACTCGTAGCGGACTCTACGACGAGAATCGGGAATATTTAGCGGCGGTTGAAGCGGCTAAAGAAACGATTTGGATCAAGAAATTCTTGACATAGTTGGATATCATACCTAGTGCTCCGGAAGGGATTGAGTTGTTTCGTGATAACAATGGTGCTATTGCGCAAGCAAAAGAACCGAGATCACATAACAAATCCAAACGTGTAATGAGGAAGTATCACCTCATTAGGGAGATTGTTGACGGGAAGGATGTCGGGATCCGCAAAGTTCACACGGATGAGAATGTGGCCGATCCGCTCACTAAACCACTACCTCAACCCAAGCATGAGTGTCACGCTAGGGCTATAGGCTTAAAGCAAATGTTAGAGTGGCTTTAGATTGTACTAGGTTTAGAGAAACTTATTACAATGTAGAGACATGGTTTTGCTATTTTATGTTTATGAGAAATAAAATTTTATCTTATTTAATTTTGGTTTGGTATTAAATAAAATGTCCAAAATATATCTTGAATTCAATGGTTTTGTCAAATATGTGATTTGATGAATGAAACACCATAAGTGAACAGAATTCATAGAATATCATAGTTCCTAATCTAAGTCGTTAAATTGGACATAAATGACTTATTAAAGGATTAGCATATAAGATTGATTGATAGCGCCGTTTCATGGGCTATGGGAACATGGAGATGTTTAGTCAATCATATGGACATGTATAGTTGATACATGGTCGAACGGACCTACTTAGAAGTTTCTATAACTTCGTAATTATATTAGTGGATTCCTAAGACATGAGTGGAACACTACTTAGCCTAATGATTGGTATAACTTTGATCTTTGTCAAACGTCATGCCGTAAAAGGGGACTATAAAGGCAAGTGTTCGGGTTGTGCTAAAAGTTGAGTGGGAGTTTTGGTTGCCACAAGATTGAAAAGTCCTCCTATATGAGATAGGATGGGTGTCTTGGCCCCTTGGAGAGTGAAAGTTGAAAAATGCATGGCCGTGCTCAAATGGATTATATGATGATCATTTGTTTGTCAATTTGAACTCGGATTTCAAGGATTAATTTGAAGACTAGTATGGATGACATAGAAATATGATCATACTATCAAATTGGACACTAAGAGACTTAAGGAATTTGAAGATTGCACACTCGTCTCGGACAAGTGGGAGATTGAAGGAATTGTGTCCTTGACTCTAATGCAATTACTAAATATAACATGGATCATATTATGGAGATAATAAATTCATTAAATTGGGTCGTCTATACGTCTTGCTAGAGAATGCTATAGAACTTTGGGTTAGGAAATAATAAACCCAAAGCCCAATATAATGGATCCTATTAGGTCACACAAAATACTTGGATCAACAAAAGAAACCTAGAGCCCATAAGGGGCCCTAGGGTGGCCGGCCAAGAGGAAGAGAGAGGAGAATTGATTCTCCTCCTAACCTAATTATATCTATATATATTTGGTTAGGCAATAAGGAAATATACTAGATATCTTTCATTATTCTTCTCTCTCATATTCTTTCCAAAAGTCACAAAGACTCCATTAAAGTAGAAGAAGAGTTTCTTCCTTCCAACTAGCATTGGTGGAGTGTTGATCCGGGTTGGTGGACCAAGTAGAGGAATCACAATTGAGGTTCTTAATCCGGGTTATTCAAGCTTTGTGGAATTCACGCTTCAAAGGTAAATTCCTAACTATTATGTGATCCTTGAATGTATATGCATGAGATCCTGTTTTAAGTGCTTATGAATTTGATTCATGAAATTCCGCTTAGAGTACTTATAGAATCCTACACTATGTGTGTGTTACGCCGTAGTTTCAGTGACATTCTTGAGTGTGGCAATCTCAGGTTATTGGGCATTTGGAAACCTAGCTGAAGGCCAGATATTGAGCAACTTTGTTGTAAATGGATCACCTTTGCTCCCTAAGTGGTTTATTTTTATCACCAATGCCTTTGTCGTCCTTCAAATGACAGCGGTTGGCGTGGTAATTTTAACTTTTTTTTTCTCCTGAGAAATTACTTTTAATAGTTGTTACATTTAAAATTTCATAGTCTTAAAAGACACAAGCATGATCATTTATATCTTTTATTACGCGTTAAGATAAATTATAAAGATTGATATATTAAAAATAAAAGTAGATTCAAATCTAACAAAATCCAGATAAAAAATTACGATCACGGTTGATTTGCTTTAATTTTGAAAAAGCAGATGTAGCAACTAATACTTTAAACTTCATCTATGCTCTCAAACCAATTCCGATCCTCTGTTAGACCATCTAAACTAAAAATTGGAGAGCTTCCTAAATTATCACAAAGATATGCTTCATATGCAAATGCATATTACATTGAGATTTTATGTAAAATCTGAAAATTTTATAGGTATTTTGAAATTTCCACATAAAAAATAACGAGTGTTTCGGAAAGTTTTACCTTGTTTCTATATAAATGACAAAAATGTCCTTGAGATATGCATTATTTGCATAGCTTGATATACATTACTTAAAAATTGTCGATTGTCTCATAGTTCCTCCGTTCTGAAATAAATGAAACGTTTTTCATTTTTATGAGAGTAATCTAAGAAAAGTTTTTTGTTTGATTTCAGAACGGAAGTATAAGATTTTTTGCCTTCTAAAAAGTTGATTGTCACGATTATCTCTAATATTTAAAGCTTATACTTGTAGATATACTTGCAACCTACAAATGAAGTGCTAGAAGGAGTATTTGCAGATCCAGATAGTGCACAATTCTCTCTCCGAAATGTGATACCAAGAGTCATATCGCGATCAGTCTCAGTTGCCATTGCAACAACGATAGCAGCAATGATTCCATTTTTTGGAGATATAAATGGACTTATTGGAGCTTTTGGTTACCTTCCCTTAGACTTTGTTCTACCGGTCGTGTTATTCAACCTTACTTTCAAGCCTTCAAAACGTACTTTCAGTTTTTGGTTGAATCTCAGCATTGCTGTTGTTTTCTCTATATTTGGCATTATTGGGTTTGTGGCTGCTGTAAGGCAAATCATTCTTGATGCCAAATCATATAGATTGTTTGCTAATGTATGAAAATTTTGTATTCATTAAGATCATGATGATTTTTTTTTCAATTATTATTATTTGAGAGTGTGAGGGAGAATGGCACACTTAAGAGGGTAAGGTATAGTGTACCATATACGAATTGTTTATATACACTTTCTCCGTTGCAAATTACTTGCAACCACGTGAAATGCATGTCATTTTAAGATAGAGGAGAGAAAAAATTGGAAATGTATCCACTTTAATTCCAAGTGAAGGGACAAATAGGAAATTGGACTGTGATCTTACTAAATGTGAAGCGTGAAGCTATTGTGGTCGCTTATGAACTGGCTAGTTATGGACGATGCATGGAGGACTCGGAGGTGGTGCATGTTGGAATTTCGATACGGGTACAGGAGGCTTTCAACAATGACCTCCGCAATGCTAAAGGAAATAACACCATTGGACTGAAGTAGACTTATGCCTAATCTGCTTATTATGGGAACTTGTCTAGACTCTTGTTGGTATCTCATTGGCTATGTAGTTTTTTGGAATTCCATTCTGCTTTTAGGATTTATTGGGCTCATTGGGTTTTCACAACCCTTTTTAATTTAAAATGTTAAGCTCGCCTACTTTCTAAAAAAAAAAGGCACAAATAGGAGGGTGTAGGCGTGTTTTTATTTCGCCTACACGGTGTGAGGGCGTATTAGATTTGACTACCTCACTGTAAAGGTTTTATTGAAAATTGTTTTGAAAGAAGTCGCCAACAATTCTTTAAAGGAAGAATCATAAACCTAATTGGATATGGGAAAACCGTAGGGACAAATTATCTAGTGTAGATTTTCCCGTCCAGACTCCATAGATGGTCAAAATGAACTAAAGATGGAGTTCGGGGGTGAGGGTACAATATAGTCAGGAAATATATTGCCCATTACTGGCCTCGACTAAATATCGATTCATTACAGATTTTATGCCAAAGAATAATCATATAATATTTTAAAGCACCCTAAAAATATTTAGTCTAAGTTGGTTCAGGAAACACATAAGAAGACTATTTTTTAGTGACATGTTATTAGGCAATCAATATTACAGGGAACCTAGCAGGTTGTCCAAATTAATCAGATTAATATTAGAACAGTTCTTTAGGTCTTTGATTAACAAAAATAACATGTGGGTGATAAAAGCATTAAATCAGGACAATCATATAATATAAATAAAATGATCAGGCAAGCATATAATATACAAAGGCAAGAATAAATATAATATGAAATAAAGCATAGAAAAGGGGTTAGAATGTACAGTAGAACGACTATTACTTAAAGATCTGCATCATGAAATAAATTGTTAGTAACTTCAAAGCAATAAATATAATTAATTATTCAAGGATCCTCAGGAATTACACCTATGCGGCTTAGATTGAAGAGCGCAACGATCTTTAGGCGAAGCAATGGTGGAACCAGGAACACAGTATTATTAAGAATAGATTGAAGTATTGAAAGTATTTGAGTGTTTGAGTATTTGGAAATTCGAAGTGTATTGCGGAGATATTCGTAAGTTTATGTATGCGTAAAATAATAAATCAAAAGCCGTTCGTAATTCGAGAAATCACGGATATTTATAGGCAAAAGGAGGTGTGCACCTCACGCAAGCCCTGCGCCAGGCGCATGTCTACGTGGCAGGTGCAGTGCCACACGTCAGGCGCACACTGGTGTGCCTGACGCAGCCAGCCCAATCAGATTTAAGCACGTGTAACTGCATTTTTGAAAAGATAGAAAAGAAAGGTTGCGTCTCACACATGACTTGCGTCAGACACAGGACTCTGTGTGAGTCACAATCCACGTGTCAGGCGCTCATTGGCGCGCCTGACGCGATATGGCCAATGTGCTGGATGCACGTGGCGCGCTGAGCGCAGCCGCCGCGTCCGGCGCAAATTCCAGTTTATTCGTTTTTTTATTCTACGCGTGCTTTAAAGATACCTTCTTTATCCCTAAAATCCCGGAGATGGAATTTTACGGATGTAAAAACTGATTTATTTTATCAAAGATAAAAATATTTATGGAAAATATTTATTAAAATAATAAATGTTTAATTGGGCTTTTAAATGGACTTAAAACATTTTACGGGATTAAAATACAATTAATCATCATGAACAATTAACGGGGCTTTAGAATATCATTTCAAAACACAATTTTGGATTGGTTCTTTAGATTGCTCTTCCGTTGGGTGAAGCCAACTAATACTGCAGTATGTTTCATCATTGGATCCATAAATGGAGAGACACGATTATATGTCTATAGAAGCCCCCACATTGACTGAGGTTCAGGAAACCGATAGTCAAAGTATACGGTGTCGGGACGGAGAACGATTCTAAACGCTCTACAGTTTAGAACTGATCTATATACGTCGGTCTCTGTAAAACAAAGTTAGTATGTAGGACAATAACTACAAGCAATCTGATTACCTGCAGAAGAAGATGTTAGTAGATAGGTGCAAACAACTCAGATAAGCACATAATGATGCAAATAATGCAAACTTAGACTCTCTAAGGATGCATGAGACACTATGCAAGGATTAAGGTCATGTAAAGCTAAGGGAGATGACACGTCATGCAAGATCAGGGTTATGCAAGACTAGAATGTATGAAATGCAATGCAAGGTTGGGGTTTTGCAAGGCTGCAATGCATGGTCAGGATTTTGCAAGGTGATAGAATGATCCGAATTGAAATGCATAGAATGATTTTTGAAAATCATTTTTAGTAAATGATCGGGGTCCGTAAACGAGATCCGCGGATTACAACTCTTAGGGAATTTGATTTGAATTGGAGGAACCACCACACATAGGAAGCCCCCACTTTGGGTGAGCTTGCCTGGAATTAGGCATCTTGAGCCTTGATTGAAATGTAATTGATCTGTCTTAAACGTTGAAAGTTGTCATTGGGGATTCTTCTTTGGGAAGTGATTTAGGCAAAGTCAAATATCGCCAGAGACCATGGAATTGTCGAAGAGTCCTTCGGATAAAAGGAGAGCTTGGATTGAAAAATAAAAGGTTTAAATTTGTGACTTAAATAAATGTAGGTAGGAAAAGGCTTTGACGAGGTTAGGTGTAGACTTGAGTCTATGTCGGGATCTAGAAAGAGATTATGCTCCTAAATTCTAGAAATTCAAATCATTAAACCTTGACTAAATTTATTTTATTGAAGCGGTCGGACCTCGAGATGAGGATTCCTACGTATCCTTGCGGAATCATACCATTCGTAGTTCTAGATCTGATTTCTTTTTTTTATTTATCATTTTTTTTGTGCCCTAACTTTTGCGTAGGCCGCCCTTTCGGGTTTTCAACCTAGCGGGCTTGGACATATCCTGAAAAAGGAGTTAGGATTGATGAAAGGCTGAAGAGTTTAAGGCTTGAGGCTTTGATGAGTGTCTAATTGGTTTGGAATAAGGTAAGGATCATGGATTTGGATTATATGGGCTAAGGATTAAGGGTTTAATGAATTTAAGGGATTTGAATGAGGGGTAAAACTTGTGTGCAAGCCCCCTAGCTTGACTTTTTATTTCTTGCCTTTGGCTTTTTCTTTTTGTCTTGTGCGTTTTCTTACGCTTTCGCTCTTTTCTTTCGCACTTTGATCTTTTTCACTTTTTATTGTTTTTGATTTTTTTTTTGCCTGACATTGATCTTTTTTATGTAGTAAGGCTTGCACACAAGTTTTGTTTAGGGTATTGGAAGGCTTGAAGGCTATTTGTGGAGCTTTGAGTAATGGAGGGATTATTTGGCTAAGTATCATAGAAGATGATGGAAGAAAGAGGGGAATAACTCCTGATCCAAAATATGTCCATTTTTCATTTTTTTTTATTTCATATCTCTTTTTGTTATTATTAGTCAAGTTCATTAGGTGATTTAAGTTTCATCATTGAATTAGAAGCATAAATGAAATGATGGAAGACCAATGAAAATGAAAATGAAAATGAAAATGCAATTCTTTTATTAATTAGAAATAATTAAATAGAACAAGGCTTATTAAAAATAAAGTCCTAAATGACATAGACTCGACAGGAAAGGAAATGAAGGAGCTAGGGGAGGGACTCTCCGACTCAACCTAGAAAACTAGTGTTAAATGACTAAGCCTCCTGCACTGTTGAGATAATTCCCAAGGGGTGGCTGTTGTTATTGACTTTTGCTGCCGGCGGAATTAGAAGTCTGCCACTATCAATCATATCCTGCAGAGCATTCTTTAAGGTCCAACACGCAGATGTTGGGTGTCCATTCCCTTGGTGGTACTTGCAGTAGGCATTACGATCCCACCTCTTGGATCTATTCTTGGGAGCAGGGTCTGGAGTAGGGCCGAGTGGCTGAAGTGCTCCTTTTGCATGAAGCCTAATGAAGGCTTCTTCTAGGGACATGCCTAAAGGTGTGAATGTTCTTTTAGGCTTTTGATAACCTCTATTTTCAGTAGCTAGGGCATTGACCTCATTGCTTTTGGTGCTAGAAGGGTTATTGTTACTCTTCTTGAAGGAGTTATTGTTGTTGTTACCCTTGTTCTTGTTGGCTTGTACCTCCTCCTCAATCAGCAGGCCTACCTTATAGAGCTTCGTGAAAGACTCTATGGGTTGGAATTTAATATGATCCCCATACTTAGGCTGCAGGTTACGGATCACCAGGCGGACTTGGTCCTCTTGAGATGGCCTGTTAATCATTTGTGCAGCTTTATCCCTCCATTTGATAAGGAAGGTGACGAAATCTTTGTTGGAGTTTTGTTTAGTTAACTCCAACTCACGAAGGCCAATGGGAAGCTGAGTATTATATACGTATTGTTTGTGGAAGTCTTCTCTGATGTAGTCCCAGTCATTCAGCTTGGCTTATTCAGTGACCTGAACCACTTGGATGGATGTGCATCCAAGGTCAACGGAAATACATAAGCAAACAGGTCCTTGCTCATGCCCTTGAGAGCCATAGAGATGGAAAATGCTCTCAAGTGATCATCTCGGTCTTCGACCCCCTTGAATTTTGGGAGGTCACCCAATGTTACCTTTTTAGAGAGCTTTTCCCTCAATTCAGGATCAATGATGTCATGGCCATGAGCCTGACTCTCGAGTGCAGGAATTGACTAGATCAATTGCTCGAGTTTTTCAAACCTCAAATCCGTCTCAATCTTCGTTGGAGGTGGTGGTGGTGGAGTGTCGCCCTGTTCTTCTTCTTCAGTTCGTTTCTCTCTCAGTGCCTTAATCTCTTTGTCTTGTTCCTCAAGATGAGAGTTCATCAGTTGCAGTTGAGCCATGATGGCACTGAGCTGTTCATTAGTACAATCATATAATATGAATAAAATGATCAGGCAAGCATATAATATACAAAGGCAAGAATAAATATAATATGAAATAAAGCATAAAAAAGGGGTTAGAATGTACAATAGAACGATTATTACTTAAAGATTTACATCATGAAATAAATTATTAGTAGATTCAAAGCAATAAATATAATTGATTATTCAAGGATCCTCAAGAATTATACCTATGCGGCTTAGATTGAAGAGTGCAACGATATTTAGGCGGAGCAATGGTGGAACCAGAAACGCAGTATGATTAATAATAGATTGAAGTATTGAAAGTATTTGAGTGTTTGAGTATTTGGAAATTCAAAGTTTGCGGAGATAATCGTAAGTTTATGTATGCGTAAAATAATAAATCAAAAGACGTTCGTAATTCGAGATATCACGGATATTTACAGGCAAAAGAGGGCGTGCGCCTCACGCAAGCCCTGCGCCAGGCGCAGGTCTACGTGGCAGGCGGATGTAGGTCCTATTGAATATCAATCTAGCAAGGAATAGCAAACAATACTAGAACAACGAAAGAACAAAAGCAATAAAAGACACAAGAGGATTTTAACGTGGAAACCCAAGAACTGGGAGAAAAACCACGAATCTGCACTAGGAATCGATGAATGTTCAAAAGAAGGTTACAAAAGCTCTGTAAGATTTCTCTCTAGCTTTTCCTCTCTTGAAACTGTGAATAATGATGAATAATTATGTATTTCCCGCATTAGGTTAGACCTAATTAAGTTGTAGATTGAAAAATCGCCTCTCCGCGTGAAATAAACCTCCGCCCGATCGGGCGTCCATTAATGCCAAATCAGTTCTGCTCTCGGGCCCGATCGGGCGACCTTCACCCGGTCTTACGCCCGATAGTTCGGTACTCCCGCCCGATCGGGCGAGACCGCCCAATACCATCGGGCGCCCTTACTTCCAGCCTCTGCCAAGACAATCGACCCCGCCCTATCACTGCCCGATCCGATCGGGCTGACTTGCAAAACAACTGATTGACGCTGAACGAGCTTTACGCAACCTCATCTCCACACCATACACACACATTGAGCCCCATATGACCCCATATGCCCAACAATCTCCCACTTGGAGATAGGTGTAAGTGAAGAATACCTTATACCATCATCATCTTTCCATTCATCTCAATTCCTAAGGCACCACCTTCATCAACAATTACCGAAGGCCAACTAAGGTTCGGCACAACCTTAGTTTGTCACAACTCACACTCTTAGTGAGCATATCCGCTGGGTTCTTTGCACCCAACACTTTCTCCAGACACAACACATCCTCTTACACTCAACTTCTGATGTAGTGAAAGCGCCGACGAATGTGCTTGGTCCTACAATGATACATAGGATTCTTAGCCAAATGCACTGCACTTTGACTATCACTGTAAAGTACCACTTTCTCCTGTTTAATGCCCATCTCTTCAAGAAAACCAATAAGCCATTCCATCTCCTTACCTGCCTCAGACATAGCCACATACTCAGACTCTGTAGTAGACAGAGAGATACACTTCGTAACTTGGACATCCGGCTCGCAAAGTACAACCAACAGTAGAGACATATCCTGACGTGCTTTTGCTAGTATCGATATCTCCACTGAGATCGGCATCAACATAACCCTCAAGCTTCACTCATTTCTTCCAAAAGCAAAGCCCCATACTTGAAGTGCCCTTCAAGTACCTTAGTAACCATTTCACAGCATCCCAATGTTTCTAACCTGGATTAGAAACAAATCTACTCACAACTCCCACTGCAAAAGCAATGTCTGGCCGTGTGCAAACCATGGCATACATCAAGCTACCAACCGCCGAAGCATAGGGAACAGTGGCCATCCGCTCCTTTTCTTCTTCTGTAGTTGGTGAATTTCTGGGTTTTGCATCTCCCACATTGAACCTCTTAAGTACCTTTAGAATGTAATCTTCCTGAGACAACTTCAACATGCCAGTAGACTTGTCCCTGAAAATCCTCATACCTAAGATTTGTGTAGATTCACCCAAATCCTTCATCTCAAATTTCTGTGACAGTTTTCCCTTCACACTATTTATCACCTCCATGCTCGTACCAGCAATCAGCATATCATCAACATACAGAAGCAAGTAAACATAGTCATTTACATACCTCTGAAAATAACAACAATGATCGCTATCAGCTCTCTTGAACCCACTGCTACACATGAACGTGTCAAATTTTATGTACCACTGTCTCGGAGCCTGCTTCAATCCATATAAGCTCCTCTTGAGCTTGCACACCAAGTTCTCCTTTCCCCGAACTTTGAAGCCATCCAGTTGCTTCATGTAGATCTCCTCATCCAGATCACCATGTAGAAACGCGGTCTTAACATCCATCTGTTCTAAGAACAGATTCTCAGCAGCAACAATAGCTAACAAGATACGTATAGTAGTCAACTTTACAACAGGAGCAAATATCTCGTTGTAGTCAATGCCCTCATGTTGTAGGAACCCCTTTACTACTAATCTCGCCTTATACCTGACACTTCCATTAGGCTCTTTCTTCAATCTGAAGATCCACTTGTTGCTCAGTGCTCTCATTCCTGCAGGCAATGCAGACAACTCCCATGTCTGATTCTTTTCCAGGGACTGCATCTCATCTTTCATGGCTAACTCCCACTTAGATGAGTCAGTCGAATTTATTGCTTCTTTATATGATTCTGGTTCACCTGCATCAGTTAGAAGCAAATAAAACATAGAAGGGGAATATCGATTAGGTGCTTTGGACACCCTTGCGGATTTTCTCAAGTCAACTTGAGGGACTGTTCTCCCTATACTAGAACTGGAGCCTCTTGGTGGTGTGACAGTAGCACCATTTGAATTATCTTGCTGTGAGTTATCTGACTCATCTGAATCAGACCCTGCAGGAGTATGAGCCTCATCTCCATGTTGCTCAACCCGTTCTGGAACAATGACATTTCTTCCATCAATATCTTCAGTCTCCACAAACTTCTTCTCCTGAACTCCCACTGGCTCAGTAATCTCAGATTTATCACCATAAACATCCTTGTACACCTTAGTCTCATCAAAAGTGACATCACAGTGTCTCAAAATCTTCCTACTTTTAGGTTCCCAACACCGATACCCATAATTCTCAGAACCATACCCAATAAAATAACATTCACTAGTGGAAAAACAAGGAAGGGTCGGTCAAAGCGACCCTAAGGGCCGCGTTTTTTGCCGGTGACCCTTTCCATAGCGACCCTTCAATAGTTAAGAAGGGCTGCGGTTTTTAGCCGACCCTTCACAACGAAGGGCTCGCGGTTTAGGCCAAAAACGCGGCCCTTATAAGCTTGAAGGGCTGCGTTTTCGCTTAAACCGCGGCCCTTCTCATGTGAGAAGGGTCGCCGTTTTAAGCCTAAACCGCAGCCCTACTTAAGTGAAGGGGTTGCCGGTTTAGGCTTAAAAACCGCACCCTTCACATTCAAATTTTTTTAAAAAAAAATAAATTGCACCCTCCACCCCCCCCACCGCCCACCCCGCCCCCAAGACACCCCACCCCCGCCCACCCCAAGACCCCCCACCCCCGCCCACCCCCCGCCCCAAGACACCCCACCCCCGCCCACCCCAAGACCCCCCCACCTCGCCCACCCCCAGCCCCAAAGACACCCCACCCCCCGCCCACCCCCTGCCCACCCCGGCCCCTCACCCCCACCCCCGCCCACCCCTCGCACTCCCACCCCCAGCCCCCCACCCCAACCCCACACCTCGCCCACCCTTTGCCACTCCCCCCGCCCCCCGCCCCCCCGCCCCCACCCCCCTGCCCACCCTCTTCACTCCCTGCACCCCCCACCCCTGACCCACCCCCTCCGCCTCCTCCTCCACCCATTGCTTGCCACCACCCCAAAGACCCAACCCAAAACCTCCCTTCGACACAAAAAAAAAAACCGATCAAATTGCAATAATAATATATGACAAGTTTTTGAACGTAATATAATAATTAACTTTAAATATGTATATATTTAATAATGTGAAAAATGTACATAGAATTAATACAAACTAGTAGATGTATCATAAGCAATCATCGCAAATGTGGGACGCCAACTTATCCCGAACTTCATGTAATTCGCCTCGTGGTGAAGGCCCTCAAACGTGGTGTGTTATTCATATAAACCTTGCAAAACAACCAAGGAATAAACACATAATATAAGAATTCAATCATTTACGTACCGTAGTTAGTAGTTCTAAAAATGACATATACCTTCCCGAAATTCAATCAAAAACAAATGCAAGCCTAAAACTCTACACACTAGTTATATTATACCTTATATTATCATATTGAAAAAGAAAATGGAGTTAAATGAAGCGATAAGTACGAATTAGACGCGAAAAGGCAAAAATAGGCCTAAAATGCCCTTTTCGTTCCCAAAATTCAACCTACAACAATTGCAAACCTAAAAATCTACACAATAGTTACATTATGCCTCATATTATCATGTTAAAAATGAATTTGGGGTTAAATGACTCGATAAATACGATTTGGAAGCGTAAAAGGCAAAAATAGGCCTAGAAATGACATTTTCGTTCCCCAAATATATGCATGTGCTACTTTGGTTTCTAAACCAATTAATACCTATTACCAATCGATCTAATCTAAACTAACATATACTAATAAGTTACATACCTTTTGAAGATCATCGGCGTTAGTGCCTTTGGTTGACGATATCGAACATGTACCTCAGCACGTAATAGCCACATGCAAGTCCATCTTCTTGTTGCGGACACTAAATGTTCACCAAAGGATTCATCCAATGACATTCATGTTAATTAGATGTGTAGTATGTGACTAAAAGTGTTTCTATATAAGGACAAATAAATTAGTCATGTTACCTCGACTGATATCCAAACAGGAGCTTTTGGTGCTCGAAGTCCTGTTGCACTAATATGCTTCATCACACTACATCAACAACATTATTATAAGATTAGATGTACTAATTGTTTATATATTTAAAGATGATGAATAATGTGTAATATTAATAAGTGCGCATATATTGAGTTTCGATTAGGCTACCTATTTAACAATGATTTGATTAGTAAGGTCCGTGGTGGTTGTCGACGCAAAGAATCAAAGTGGTAGACTTCGTTACGTGACAAACATATCGCAAGCAGTGTCCAATGAGCCCTACAACAAGAAAATATAGTTATTATTAATCGTAGAACAATTAATAGGTCAATTTAAGTATCGAATAATAAAAGTAAAGCGAGTTTAATAAGCATACTTTTCAATATAAGGAACAAGAATGATCTGATGATATCCAAAACGAGATGATGCTTTGAAACTCATGTCGAGATATTCTTTCACTTCGGCTTTGTTTTGTAAGCAATTGTCATCTCGTATTATGTTTGGACATAACCAACCAAACATTGCACTAGATGTTGCAAGCAATTCATTGTATAATAACCTGAGAAATTATATTGATTATATTAAAAGTAAACCAACAATTACTTATTATGGATTTGAAAACTACTTAAGGCATATATATGAATATGTATATTTAATTTATATACTTATGTATTACCTCATGAATGTTTGTATCATGGAAACATTCAACTCTACCCCACATAAGAATTCTTTAATATCAACCTTTGAAATGAATGTCGATGAGTTCTCAAGGTAGTGGAATTGTTGCTCCCCCAAAGCAACCTCAATTGCGCTTTCATCGGGTAAATCGCTAGCGCACTCATGTAACCAAAAGCATGGCGTAGTAAGGCTCCGTACCACCTCTGGATCGATAATAAGTGGATTTTTTATCTTAGAAACATTTCCCGTCACCACATTTCGTTCACCTTCATCACGTAAACTTGCTTTCTTATAAGGTGAACATGCCTTCTTTCCCTTCCCGGCATGTGAGTCGGCCTTCCCCCAAACCTAGTATTTAGTTAAAAGTAAAGATATTCTTCGACTATCATAGGAACTATAAAAGAAAACACGCATATATATATATGAATGTTAATCATTGTACCTCATCCGAAAACCGCACCAATGCACGCGACCACGAACATAAGCGCCAAGGGCATCATTTAGTAATTGTAGACCAACTTTCGGCTTCGGCGGCGGAAGAGGTAATTCTTCGAAACCCGACACAATTTCATTGAGGGTGACCACATAGTGATTATGATCCACTAAGCGGTTATGCAATCGTACTCGGTCACTAGGGGGTTGTGCATGGCCATGAGCTACGAGGATGAAACTATCATAACCATCTCCTCCAACCTAATAGTTCACATGGTGTCTCTTCCTGTAAAAAAACTCTATTTATAGTTAGTCTATGAAACAACATATATATAGTAAGAATTTCATGCATTTAAGAACGTAACAATAGTTGTTTAACAAAGCAAAGGGATTAAGTGATTACCTTCAACTCGGGTCCTACGGGTGGATCAGCGGCTAGGTGTAGTATCACTACCCTTCTTGAATGCAGCAAAAGTCGGTAAACCCATTTGCTCCAAAATGGCGTTGAAGTTATGGGTCATCTCCTCCCTTAGCTCCTCCCGAATTGCAGCTTTCATAGCCTCCACATCTACTGACGTTGCCGAATTCACACTACTTACACTTAATTTTGTCGCTGTAGTGTATTGATCACCATATACCTTTCTCAAACCGAGGCGGACACCTCCTACGCCCCTCACGCGTCCACTGTGGTCCGGTCCTAAAGTTTCGTGCAATGCATCAATGTGTCCTTTAGGAGTGAACTCACCAGTTGCCTCTTTTTCCTTCAAGCCAATCTACATAAGTATAAGAGAGAAATGCTTGTGAGCGCAAAAGTTATATTATATATACCTTATTGGCGGGCGCGGATGTGTCGTTGTGCACCGCACCCGGCCAAAGATAAAATTTCTCCTACTCTCTTTTACACTAAGCTAGTATAATGGAAGTAGGGGTCGTATCCACAGGGAAACAGGGACAAGTTTAATATCTAGCGTGAATCAATATCTAGATGACTCTAAGGGTCGAGTAACCTAATAAAAAGGGGGGTTTTCAAAAGAGTTCTGATTAAACTATAACTAACTAGCAATTAAATAAAAGGAGAAATCAATATGGGAAGATCTTGAATCCGATTAACATCCACTTCAATTCATTATCGATCCTTGAACCTCCACTCTAATTATTTCCATGATTATCTATTGTTGAGAATTAATCTCGTGTTCTCCTTATTCTTAGTTGAATAGCACGATCAGCGTGACTATAAAACCCTAACCAAAGGATAACCTAGTCCGATAGCGTCTAAGTTCAATCCAATAGCAGCAATAAACACAGAGAACCAATAGACATGCTAACGTCATACAAGCGATAAACATTCAACAGTTAATTCAATTTCCCCAAGAAATAACCAAGACGATCTGCATCTAAGTTACTTCCTAGTTTGCTACCAATTGATAAAAGAATAAAACAATCCGATTCTATTCTTAAATCTAGCATTAGATTAATTACACAATCAAACTAGTAACGTTCCTAGCATAATCATGCAAAAATCATAGAAAGCAAGCATAGAAATTAAACCATAATCAAAGAAACTAAATAGAGAGGAAAGATCTCACAATAATGCTTGAAGCTCCATATTAATCTCGTTCAAGAACGGTTCAAGCTACAATCGGCATAGCATAAGCCAATCCCATAATTGAAATCTACAAAAACTAAACTAGAAAATAAAAACTAAAAATAGAAGACAACAAGAGAGGAGTGGAGTTTTGGAGACTCCCTCTCCTTTGTGGCTCGCTGCCCCCTAGGTCCAAAAACAAGTTTAGTATTTATACTAAAGCTCAAAAATCAGCCGACAATTACACCGACCTAGGGGTCGCGAGGTGCGAAGTAGGTCGCACCGTGCGAAGAGTTCTTGCCTCTCAACACGAGCCGAAGAGGCTCGGGGCGAGCCAAGAGGTCGTGAGGTGCGAAGGACCTCGCGAGTCGCGAGCGAGGCGAGTCGCGAGGTGCGACCTAGCTCGCGAGGTGCGAGCTGCCTCGCCCCGCTGGCTGCGAGCATGCGCGAGAGCTGGGCATCGAGCCTGCTGGGCGATGATGCGGCTGGGCCTTGCGGTGCTGTTTGGGCGAGGCTGCTGGGCATGCGATGCTCACGAGAGCTTGACGATGAGCGCTGGGCTTGCGGTGCTGTTTGGGCGAGGCTGCTGGGCATGCGATGCTCACGAGAGCCTAGCTTGGCGAACTTGTGGTGATGCTTAGGCTTGCGGTGATGCTTGGGCTTGCGGTGATGCTTGGGCTTGCGGTGATGCTTGGTACTTTGCTCGGCTCAAATGCACTTCACCTTGGAAGCTCGGAATACATGACATTAACACAACTTATCTCGCAAAACTCCGAACTTCCGCTAAGAGTTAAATAAAACACGAATGTTAACAATTACAATCAAACCCTTAGCAAAGTGCACCCAAAGTAACGTAAATACTACGTATAACTTGAGCGTATCAAATACCCCCACACTTGAACTTTACTCGACCTCGAGTAAACTCAAAATGAGGATCACCAAATAAATCATCACCCAAGCTAACGACACCAACCCACACTCCCCATCAACTACATCATCATCATCACATCTTAACAACATCTGCTCAAAACCTAAACGTAAGGGATGATGATTCCCCCACACTTAGATTCAAGCTCACCTGAAATATACAAAGACGCGACAACAATAATAACCAGCAACACCAACAAGTTTAACCAACAACACCAACAAGAATCAAAATGCCAGCTTACGACACACTAAACTATCAGCTCTCCCAAACCTCAAAAGATGACCTAAAACTACTACTACTACAACTAACTTAGAATAGCAAGCCATGGAACAAAGACAAAAAGGGATAAATTCCATGCTTACTCCCAAAAACAAACAATTAACCAAAAGAATGTGAAAGCCAAAATAAATCTTCACAAAATCAAGGATGAAATAACCAACCCAACCCGAAAATGCTTTCCACCTTATGACACCATCTCCGGCAAATGAGTTTTCAAAGTACAAAATTCTCTCTTAATCTCTCATTTTGCCTAGGAGCCCTTTTGGGTTTTCATCCTAGCTTCACACATTTCTTTTTGGTTGCATCTCACCATCTTACCCGCTCAATATAAGCCACTTTTTTGCATAGGTTGCCCTTTCGGGTTTTCAACCTATCCGGGCCCCCATTTTTGCCCGAGTCGCCCACCCTTGTGGGTTTTCAACTCAGCGGGTTTCATTTCATCACTTTTTTTTTTATATTTTTTTTGTTTTTCTCAATTTTTTTCATTTTTTCAAATTGAAAGTAATAAATACAACATAGATACATGAGAATGAGAATACCCTCCCCCCTACTTAAACTACACATTGTCCTCAATGTGTCGACAATTAGAAGAAAAAGTAAACTGAAAATGGGGGGGAAATTTGAAAATCGGGTAAATCGAAGATCGAATGCTCAAAACTCATGACAAACAATCCGTCAAACTCAAATTTCTTAACAACACCAACTCAAATCTCATAACTTAACTCACAACCCGCTCCCTCGAATCACTCAAACAAATGACAAATTCAAATTTTGTTTAGATTTTTGAGATTTGCACCTAGCTTAAGAGATCGAAAAGATACATTAACAATCTCAATCCTCTAGTGTTACCAACTCCTAGCTATTGAAGTCCTCCCAACGAATTTTCTTTTGTGGATTTTGGTTCCAAGTGGATTAAGATTGGTTGTGGATCTTTTTAGTGGGTGGGCGGTGGGTGAAAGAAAATTTGTTGTGGTGGTGGAAATTTGATGAGAAAATAAAGGAAAAGAAAGAAAATAAAAGGGATCTCGGGTTACCTCCCGAGAAGCGCTGTTGTTTAAAGTCGTGAGCTCGACTTAGTACCTTAAGCTTAATCATTGGGTTGTGCTCCATGTGTGACAATGGTGGTTCCATGTCAATCTCCACTTCAAGTACCTGCAAAATTGATTGAGAAGGACTCTTGCAATGCATCGTTAATACCTAGCTTACTACAACATGGTTGAGCATATAACATCAGATTATATCCAAAACCTAGTATTAAGTCAACAACAAACATCAACTAGTAGTACTCCTAGCTAATCCAAGTCATGACCATTAATATAAATATTTAAAGCTAGACAATAACCAAGATATAGAGTATGAGTCAATCAACCATTCCTAAGAGAGTTTAAGCAACAAGTTCCATGCTTTTTGTCCAAAATACAAAAGTGAAATACATAGAGCTCAATGGAAGATGAAAACTAGAAACTAAAACAAAAAGGGAATTCTTTATATGAGTGGCCAACCAAAAACAAAGAGCACAAGCAATACCATCCAAAAATCACACTAAATACAAACCAGTAACACCATTTCCCTGGCAACGGCGCCAAAATTTGGGCGGGCGCGGATGTGTCGTTGTGCACCGCACCCGGCCAAAGATAAAATTTCTCCTACTCTCTTTTACACTAAGCTAGTATAATGGAAGTAGGAGTCGTATCCACAGGGAAACAGGGACAAGTTTAATATCTAGCGTGAATCAATATTTAGATGACTCTAAGGGTCGAGTAACCTAATAAAAAGGGGGGTTTTCAAAAGAGTTCTGATTAAACTATAACTAACTAGCAATTAAATAAAAGGAGAAATCAATATGGGAAGATCTTGAATCCGATTAACATCCACTTCAATTCATTATCGATCCTTGAACCTCCACTCTAATTATTTCCATGATTATCTATTGTTGAGTGGGCGGGCGCGGATGGTGTCGTCGTGCACCGCACCCGTCCAAAGATAAAATTTCTCCTACTCTCTTTTACACTAAGGTAGTATAGTGGAAGTAGGGGTCGTATCCACAGGGAAACAGGGACGAGTTTAGTACTTAGCGTGATTCGAAACCTAGATTAAGCTAAGGGCCGAGAAACCTAATTACAAAGGGGGGTTTCAAGTAGATTATAAACAAACTACAACTAACTAACATATAAACAAAACGAGAAATCAATTATGGAAAGATCTTGAATCCGATTAACATCCACTTCAATTCATTATCGATCCTTGAACATCCACTCTAATTATTTCCATAATTATCTATTGTCGAGAATTAATCTCGTGTTCTCCTTATTCTTAGTTGAATAGCACGATCAGCGTGACTATAAAACCCTAACTAAAGGATAACCTAGTCCGATCTGCGTCTAAGTTCAATCCAATAGCAAAGAATAAACACACAGAGAACCAATAGACACCGCTAATGTCATACACGCGATAAACATTCAACAGTTGATTCAATTTCCCTAAGAAATAACCAAGAAGATCTGCATCTGAGTTACTCCCTAGTTTGCTACCAATTGATAAAAGAATAAAACAATCCGATTCTATTCTTAAATCTAGCATTAGATTAATCACACAATCAAACTAGTAACGTTCCTAGCATAATTATGCAATAATCATAAATCACAAGCATAGAAATTGAACCATAATCAAGGAAAAGAGAAAGAGAGGAAAGATCTCACAATAACGGTCGAAGCTTCATGTTAATTGATCCAAGAACAGTTCAAGCTACAATCCGATAGCAAAAACCAAATCCATAGTTGAAATCTCTAAAAACTAAACTAAGAAATGAAAACTAAAACTAAGAAATGAAAAACAAAGACATGAGAAATGAAGAACAAAGAGGAACGAAGAAGGAAAGATGAAAAGAGAATCATGAAGAAGGAAGGATGAGGAGAGGAGTATCCTCTCTCTCCCCTCAAGCTTGCCACTCCAAGGTCTACATTTCAGCTCTCCTCTTCGTCCTCCTCTTCGTTTCCCCTCAAAAGTTAGGTTTTAGGAGCTTTTAAACCCCGCACAAAATCGTGGCCCCAAACCGACTTAAGCGTCGCGAGTCGCGCAACTGATCGCGAGTCGCGAAGGGGACTCGCCATCCCGCACAAAATGGCTTGGCACGCAGGTCGCGAGCCGCGACAAGCATCGCGAGTCGCGAGGGGCAGGGGGTCGCGAGGGGCAGGGGGTCGCGAGGTGCGACAGTCCTCGCGAGTCGCGAGCCTGGGCTGGGCATGCGTGCTGGCTGTGTGAGCGCTGGGCTGTGCGAGCTGGGTGATGAGCGTGCGGTGCTGAGCTTGCTGGGCATATGTGGTGCTGGGCATGCTTGCGTGTGCTGCTGGATGGGCGAGGCTTGGGCTTGCGGTGGAGTTTGATGCTTGCGGTGATGCGGGCTGCTTGGCGATGGGCGCTGGGCAGTGAGCGCTGGGCAGCTTGGCTTGGCGAGCTTGTGGCTTGTGATGCTCGGCTCAAATGCATTTCACCTTGGAAGCTCGGAATGCATGACATTAACACAACTTATATCGCAAAACTCCGAACTTCCGCTAAGGATGATTTATATGCAAACCTTAACAATTACGAACAAATCCCTTAGCAATGTGCACCTAAAATACCACAAGAACATCGTATAACTTGAGCGTATCAAATACCCCCACACTTGAACTTTACTCGACCTCGAGTAAACTCAAAAATGAGAAATACCAATTAAATCATCGCCCAAGCTATCGAAACCAACCTACACTCCCCATCAACTACATCATCATCATCACATCTTAACAAAATACGCTCAAAATCTAAACGTAAGGGATGATGATTCCCCCACACTTAGATTCAAGCTCACCTGAAATATACAAAGACGCGATAACAATAATAACCAGCAACGCCAACAAGTTTAACCAACAACACCAACAAGAATCAAAATGCCAGCTCACGACACACTAAAGTATCAGCTCTCCCAAACCTCAAAAGATGACCTACTACTACAACAACTAACTTAAAATAGCAAGTCATGGAACAAAGACAAAAAGGGATAAATTCCATGCTTACTCCCAAAAACAATCAACCAAAAGAAAGTGAAAGCCAAAACAAATCTCCGGCAAATGAGTATTCAAAATACATAATTCTCTCTTAATCTCTCATTTTGCCTAGGAGCCCTTTCGGATTTTCATCCTAGCTTCACACATTTCTTTTTTTCATCTCACCATCTTACCCGCTCAATATAAGCCACTTTTTTGCATAGGTTGCCCTTTCGGGTTTTCAACCTATCCGGGCCCCCAATTTTTACCCGAGTCGCCCGCCCTTGCGGGTTTTCAACTCAGCGGGATTCATTTCATCATTTTTTTTTATATTTTTTTTCATTTTTTTTCATTTTTTTTTTCCAAATTGAAAGTAATAAATACAACATAGATACATGAGAATGAGAATACCCTCCCCCCTACTTAAACTACACATTGTCCTCAATGTGATGACAATGAGAAGAAAAAGGAAACTGAAAATGGGGGGGGGGAATAGAAAATCGAGCAAATCGAAGATCGAATGCTCAAGACTCATGACCAAACAATCCGTCAAATTCAAATTTCTTAACAACACCATCTCAAATCTCCGAAATCAACTCACAACCCTCTCCCTCAAATCACTCAAACAAATGGCAAATTCAAAAGTTTTAAATTTTTGAGATTGACACCTAGCTCAAGAGATCGAAAAGATACAATAATCTCACTCCTCTAGTGTTACCAACTCCTAGCTATTGAACTCCTCCCAACGGGTTTTCTTTTGTGGACTTGGGCTCAGAGTGGATTAAGATTTGTTGTGGTTCTTTTGAGTGAGTGGGCGGTGGGTGAAAGAAAATTTATTGTGGTGGTGGAAATTTGATGAGAAAATAAAGGAAAGGAAAGAAAATAAAAAGGGTCTCGGGTTGCCTCCCGAGAAGCGCTGTTGTTTAAAGTCGTTAGCTCGACTTAATACCTTAAGCTTAATCAGTGGGATTGTGCTCCATGTGTGACAATGGTGGTTCCATGTCAATCTCCACTTCAAGTACCTGCAAAATTGATTGAGAGAAACTCTTGCAATGCATTGTTAGTGCCTAGCTTACTACATCATGGTTGAGCATATAACATCAGATTATATCCAAAACCTAGCATTAAGTCAACAACAAACATCAACTAGTAGTACTCCTAGCTAATCCAAGTCATGACCATTAATATCAATATTTAAAGCTAGACAATAACCAAGATATAGAGTATGAGTCAATCAACCATTCCCAAGAGAGTTTAAGCAACAAGTTCCATGCTTCTTGTCCAAAATACGAAAGTGAAATACATAGAGCTCAATGGAAGATGAAAACTAGAAACTCAAACAAAAAGGGAATTCTTCATATGAGTGGCCAACCAAAAACAAAGAGCACAAGCAATACCATCCAAAAATCACGCTAAATACAAACAAGTAACACCGTTTCCCCGGCAACGGCGCCAAAATTTGGGCGGGCGCGGATGGTGTCGTCGTGCACCGCACCCGTCCAAAGATAAAATTTCTCCTACTCTCTTTTACACTAAGGTAGTATAGTGGAAGTAGGGGTCGTATCCACAGGGAAACAGGGACGAGTTTAGTACTTAGCGTGATTCGAAACCTAGATTAAGCTAAGGGCCGAGAAACCTAATTACAAAGGGGGGTTTCAAGTAGATTATAAACAAACTACAACTAACTAACATATAAACAAAACGAGAAATCAATTATGGAAAGATCTTGAATCCGATTAACATCCACTTCAATTCATTATCGATCCTTGAACATCCACTCTAATTATTTCCATAATTATCTATTGTCGAGAATTAATCTCGTGTTCTCCTTATTCTTAGTTGAATAGCACGATCAGCGTGACTATAAAACCCTAACTAAAGGATAACCTAGTCCGATCTCGCGTCTAAGTTCAATCCAATAGCAAGCAATAAACACAAGAGAACCAATAGACCTCGCTAATGTCATACACGCGATAAACATTCAACAGTTGATTCAATTTCCCTAAGAAATAACCAAGAAGATCTGCATCTGAGTTACTCCCTAGTTTGCTACCAATTGATAAAAGAATAAAACAATCCGATTCTATTCTTAAATCTAGCATTAGATTAATCACACAATCAAACTAGTAACGTTCCTAGCATAATTATGCAATAATCATAAATCACAAGCATAGAAATTGAACCATAATCAAGGAAAAGAGAAAGAGAGGAAAGATCTCACAATAACGGTCGAAGCTTCATGTTAATTGATCCAAGAACAGTTCAAGCTACAATCCGATAGCAAAAACCAAATCCATAGTTGAAATCTCTAAAAACTAAACTAAGAAATGAAAACTAAAACTAAGAAATGAAAAACAAAGACATGAGAAATGAAGAACAAAGAGGAACGAAGAAGGAAAGATGAAAAGAGAATCATGAAGAAGGAAGGATGAGGAGAGGAGTATCCTCTCTCTCTCCCCTCAAGCTTGCCACTCCAAGGTCTACATTTCAGCTCTCCTCTTCGTCCTCCTCTTCGTTTCCCCTCAAAAGTTAGGTTTTAGGAGCTTTTAAACCCCGCACAAAATCGTGGCCCCAAACCGACTTAAGCGTCGCGAGTCGCGCAACTGATCGCGAGTCGCGAAGGGGACTCTGCCATCCCGCACAAAATGGCTTGGCACGCAGGTCGCGAGCCGCGACAAGCATCGCGAGTCGCGAGGGGCAGGGGGTCGCGAGGGGCGGGGGTCGCGAGGTGCGATGAGTCCTCGCGAGTCGCGAGCCCTGGCTGGGCATGCGTCCGGGTTGTCGGGCCGTGCGAGCTGGGTGATGAGCGTGCGGTGCTGAGCTTGCTGGGCATATGTGGTGCTGGGCATGCTTGCGTGTGCTGCTGGATGGGCGAGGCTTGGGCTTGCGGTGGAGTTTGATGCTTGCGGTGATGCGGGCTGCTTGGCGATGGGCGCTGGGCAGTGAGCTCTGGGCAGCTTGGCTTGGCGAGCTTGTGGCTTGTGATGCTCGGCTCAAATGCATTTCACCTTGGAAGCTCGGAATGCATGACATTAACACAACTTATATCGCAAAACTCCGAACTTCCGCTAAGGATGATTTATATGCAAACCTTAACAATTACGAACAAATCCCTTAGCAATGTGCACCTAAAATACCACAAGAACATCGTATAACTTGAGCGTATCATTGAGAATTAATCTCGTGTTCTCCTTATTCTTAGTTGAATAGCACGATCAGCGTGACTGTAAAACCCTAACCAAAGGATAACCTAGTCCGATAGCGGCTAAGTTCAATCCAATAGCAGCAATAAACACAGAGAACCAATAGACCTGCTAACGTCATACAAGCGATAAACATTCAACAGTTAATTCAATTTTCCCAAGAAATAACCAAGACGATCTGCATCTAAGTTACTTCCCAGTTTGCTACCAATTGATAAAAGAATAAAACAATCCGATTCTATTCTTAAATCTAGCATTAGATTAATTACACAATCAAACTAGTAACGTTCTTAGCATAATCATGCAAAAATCATAGAAAGCAAGCATAGAAATTAAACCATAATCAAAGAAACTAAATAGAGAGGAAAGATCTCACAATAATGCTTGAAGCTCCATATTAATCTCGTTCAAGAACGGTTCAAGCTACAATCGGCATAGCATAAGCCAATCCCATAATTGAAATCTACAAAAACTAAACTAGAAAATAAAAACTAAAAAGAGAAGACAACAAGAGAGGAGTGGAGTTTTGGAGACTCCCTCTCCTTGTGGCTGCTGCCCCCCTAGGTCCAAAAATAAGTTTAGTATTTATACTAAAGCTCAAAAATCAGCCGACAATTACACCGACCTAGGGGTCGCGAGGTGCGAAGTAGGTCGCACCGTGCGAAGAGTTGCTGCCTCCAACACGAGCTGAAGAGCTGGGGCAGGCCAAGAGGTCGCGCGGTGCGAAGGACCTCGCGAGTCGCGAGCAGGCAGGTCGCGAGGTGCGACCTAGCTCGCGAGGTGCGAGCTGCCTCGGTCCTGCTTGCTGCGAGCATGCGCGAGAGCTGGGCATCGAGCCTGCTGGGCGATGATGCGGTTGGGCCTTGCGGTGCTGTTTGGGCGAGGCTGCTGGGCATGCGATGCTCACGAGAGCTTGGCGATGAGCGCCGGGGCTTGCGGTCTTGTTTGGGCGAGGTCTTGGGCATGCGATGCTCACGAGAGCCTGGCTTGGCGAGCTTGTGGTGATGCTTAGGCTTGCGGTGATGCTTGGGCTTGCGGTGATGCTTGGGCTTGCGGTGATGCTTGGTACTTTGCTCGGCTCAAATGCACTTCACCTTGGAAGCTCGGAATACATGACATTAACACAACTTATCTCGCAAAACTCCGAACTTCCGCTAAGAGTTAAATAAAACACGAATGTTAACAATTACAATCAAACCCTTAGCAAAGTGCACCCAAAGTAACGTAAATACTACGTATAACTTGAGCGTATCACTTATATAACCATATAATCTGTACTTACAATGGCGTTGGCTATCTGTTGTGTTCCGGGGTCAGGCAAGACTCTTTTTCCCTTTGCATCAACCCCATGCATCGAACACCACCAATCGAGGACTCTATCTGGTTGCCGAGGCTGTGCAACTGTCGTCATTGAGCCACTCCCCGTTGCCGTTGTCGACCCTATTGTGGGGTAATGGCTGAACATCCACTTCTCTCTCGCCTCATTGTACGAATGAGCACCCAAATGATGATAATACTTCCTAGCTTTTGCACTCGAGCTACTTTTCTCACGACTTGCCTAAAGACACAATTATAAACAAAGGTTAGCTACGTACGGTGCTATACAATAATACTGGATCTAAGTTTATTAAATCTTAATAAAATATTCTTACAATAGCTTGTGGGGTTGTTTTCTTGGCAACAAATGCTTCCCACTCTTCAGGTTTGATAGTTTTCCATATTTGAAATGGTAATTTGGATGGTGCAGATGATGTTTCCGGTGAAGCCTCAGGATCGGCTTGTGTTTCTCCGCCGTAGATGTTCTTCTTCTTTGTACCTACTACTTTCCTCCGCTTAGTGATCCACCCAGACACTAACTTAGCCTTGAAATCTCTGAATCTCTGGGCAACCGCGGATAGAAATACATTCTTCTTGGCTTCATCATCTTCGATATTGAATTGATTCTACAAAAAACGCAGTTCACAAATTAGTTTTCGCAAATGTTGTAATTTATATGCTATAAGTAATATTACACATATATTTAACCAAATAATTAAGAAACTAAACGTTATTGTACTTGAAGCTTACCATGGTATCTTCCCATAGACACCGCTTCAATCCCTCGGGCACCTCTTTCCATGAGTGCAAAATGGAGAGTTTATGCATGCAAATGCCAACTTGCATGCCATACTTTTGACGCCACTTTCCACAAGGTTGACCCATGTTATCGTACTCCAAAGTCATATTTGTGTGTTTCCCTAGTGACTTTGTAGGTCCCCTTCCTTTTCTCTTTTTCGTCGCCAATGACTTCCTAGGCATTTGTGCATTTATCTCTTCACGGCGAATCGAGACAATTTACCCCGTTCCTTTCTCGTATCGAAAGACTCATCCTCGGTAGTGTGTTCAGCACCACTTGTGGTGTTATCCGTATGCACATCCGCCATCTCCCTGAAATTGTACAAATAATGCATTAATATAACAAAAAATTAAAATTAACATTGCCACTAAGGGGGGTGGGGTGTGGGGAGGGGTTCTGTGTGCAAGGGGCAGCGGTGCGGGGAGGGGGGAGGGGGGGAGGGGAGGGTCGTGGGGAGGGGAGGGGGAGGGACTGTGCGGTGGGGGGGGAGGGGGGGCGGGCATGTGGGGGAGGGGAGGGGGCGTGCGGTGGGGGGAGGGGGAGGGCAAGCGGGGGGAGGAGAGGGGGCGTGCGGTGGGGGGGAGGGTGTGCGGTGGGGGGAGGGAGGTGTGCAGTGGAGGGGAGGGCAGTGGCGGGGGAGGGGGAGGGCAAGCAGGGGGAGGGAGGAGGCCGTGCGGTAGGGGGAGGGGCGTGGCAGGGGGGGGGGGGGGAGGGCGGCGGGGGGGGGAGGGTCATGCAGGTGGGGGGGGGGCAGCAGGGGGAGGGGAGGGCAGCAGGGGGAGGAGAGGGGGGCAGGGTGGGGGGGAGGGAGGGGTGTGCAAGTGGGAGGGGGAGGGGAGGGGCGGTGGGGGGAGGGGTCGTGCGGGGGAGGGGAGGGCAGAAGCGGGGGGAGGGAGGGCCGTGCAGTGGGGGGAGGGAGGGTCAGTGCAATACGGGGGAGGGGCGTGGTGGGGGGGAGGGGAGGGGGCAGCAGGTGGGGGGGGAGGGGAGGGGAGGGGGTGTGCAGGTGGGGGGGGAGGGAGGAGGCGTGCGGTGGGGGGGAGAGGAGGATTTGGAAGCGAAAAGGCTAAAATAGGCCTAAAATGCCCTTTTCGTTCCCAAAATTTAACCTACAACAATTGCAAACCTAAAAATCTACACAATAGTTACATTATACCTCATATAATCATGTTCAAAAAGAATTTGGGATTAAATGACTCGATAAGTACGAATTGGACGCGAAAAGGCAAAATTTGGCCTAAAATGACCTTTTCGTTCCCGAAATGCAACCAAGAACAAATGCAAGCCTAAAAATCTACACAATAGTTACATTATATCTCATATAATCATGTTCAAAAAGAATTTGGGGTTAAATGACTCGATAAGTACGATTTGGAAGCGAAAAGGCTAAAATAGGCCTAAAATGCCCTTTTCGTTCCCAAAATTCAACCTACAACAATTGCAAACCTAAAAATCTACACAATAGTTACATTATATCTCATATAATCATGTTCAAAAATAATTTGGGGTTAAATGACTCGATAAGTACGATTTGGAAGCGAAAAGGCTAAAATAGGCCTAAAATGCCCTTTTCGTTCCCAAAATTCAACCTACAACAATTGCAAACCTAAAAATCTACACAATAGTTACATTATATCTCATATAATCATGTGCAAAAAGAATTTGGGGTTAAATGACTCGATAAGTACGATTTGGAAGCGAAAAGGCTAAAATAGGCCTAAAATGCCCTTTTCGTTCCCAAAATTCAACCTATAACAATTGCAAACCTAAAAATCTACACAATAGTTACATTATACCTCATATAATCATGTTCAAAAGAATTTGGGGTTAAATGACTCGGTAAGTACGATTCGGAAGCGAAAAGGCTAAAATAGGCCTAAAATATACCCCATGCCCAGCCTCCCGACCCTCCCCCACCCCCTTTCCAAAGCATCCCCCGCCCTCCCCCACCCCATGCCCAGCCTCCCCAGCCCTCCCCCACCCCATGCCCACCCTCCCCCACCCCATGCCCACCATCCCCGGCCATCCCCCACCCCCTTTCCAAAGATCCCCTGCCTCCCCCCACCCCATGCCCAGCCTCCCCAGCCCTACCCCACCCCCTTTCCAGCATCCCCTGCCCTCCCCCACCCCATGCCCAGCCTCCCCAGCCATCCCCCATCCCCGCCCAAGACACCCCCCCCCCCCACCCCTACCCACCCTCCACAAGCCCTCCCCCCCCCCCTACAATCATATTTTACAACACAAAATAGAAGAGAAATTAAATAAAACAAAGAGGAGAGAGAGAGTGAGAGGGGAATTACCGACAATGCAAGTAGTGGTGGTGGTGGTGGCGTCAAGGCGCGCCGAGAGAAGAGAAGAAGAAGGAGCTCGAGGCAACGTTGAGAGAAGAGAAGAAGAAGTGTGCACCAAGCAATGGGACGGCGCTCGCGATGTGTCGGTGCTCCGGTGATGGCCGTTAGGGCGTGCGCGAGTTAGTGTGAGGGAGAGGAGTGAGTGTGCGAGTGAGTGTGAGGGAGAGGGGTGAGCTGAGTGTGCGAGGGAAATTAGCGAGTGAGTGCTACTGTGTGTTGCACGCAAAACTCACAGGTTGAAATGGGCGGGATAGGAAGGGCTGCGCTTATCCTAGAAAACGCAGCCCTTCGTGTATGAAGGGCTGCGGTTTCTAGGCTAGCCGCAGCCCTTCACATAAAGGGCTGTGGTTAGCCTTAAAACCGCAGCCCTTCATACTGCATGAAGGGCTGCGGTTTTAAGTCTAACCGCAGCCCTTCACAAAAAGGGCCGCGGTTTCCAAGGAAACCGCAGCCCTTCATACAAGAAGGGTTGCGTTTTTAATAAAACGCAGCCCTTCTTGCGCAGCCCTTCCTTTTTTTTCCCCTAGTGTATAGTGGAAAAAGAAATTTTTGTTATTATTCTCTGTGAATTCAATCAGCTAGATTGAATTACAGAGAGAAAGTCTAGAGTGAAAATTAGAGAGTAAAATGAAGAAAAGAATAGTGATTCTTATTTCTCCAAAATCTGACTATTACAAAGCTAGAAATGTAGTATATATACAGTTATTGTTATAACAAACTTGTAACTAACTTTTAGACCTCTAACAAACTCAGTAATAAAAATAAGAGGTTGAGTTGGGCTGCTAACATCTATAGCAGCTCACATCAGCTAACCAATATAACTTAATAGCCCTTCCTCAAGCTGGAATGTCAATCAGAAACAACCATTCCAAGCTTGACAATGAGAAATCTATGTTAAACTAAACCAAGAGCCTTTGTCATAATGTCAGCAATTTGCATTTGAGAGCTAACATGTTGAGTCTGTATAAAAACCGATTGTACATTTTCTCTAACATAATGACAATTAATTTTAAGGTGTTTACGCTTATCATGGAATACTTGGATTAGCAGTAATGTGTTGAGCAACAACATTGTCACAATACGATGTAAAAGGAAGAGTAGGAAAAACTTGCAAATCATTGAGAAGACCCAACCAACCAAACCAACTCACTTGTAGTATGACCCATGCTTCGTACTCGGCTTGGTAGAACTTTTATAAACTACTTTTTGTTTCTTGGTTTTCCAAGAAACAAGAGAAGAGCTAAGAAATATACAATAACTAGGCAAAGATCTGCCAAAGTAATGACAAGTACCCCCAATCTGCATCACATTATGTAATAAATTGCAAATCATTTGAAGAAGAATAAAACAGGCCATGATGAAGAGTGCCTTTAAGATACTTCAGAACATGCTGAGCAGCTAGCAAAAAAATGAGGCACCCTAGGATCTGAAAGAAACTGACTAAGTTGTTGAACATCATAGCTAATATAAGGTTTAGTCGTGTTCAGATAAATAAAGAAGTTGACAGATAATCCTTCTATAAGATTCTGGATCTGAAAGTTTTTCACCATCATAAACGCTAAGCTTCAAGCCCTTAGGAAGAGGAAATGTAGCTGGAGAACAATTTTCCATAGAGCAATTTTTGAGCAAATCAAGGATATATTTCTTTTGATTGAGAAGGATACCAGATGAGTCCCTGAATATTTCAATACTAAGGAAATATCTAAGAGGACCAAGGTCCTTGATAGTGAAAGCCTAATGAAGTTTATCTTTGACATATTGAATGACTGTCAAATTATTTCCAGCCAGCAGCAAATCATCAACATAAGCAACCACCAATGTAAAATCTGAGCCATGATGAAAAGTAAACATAGAATAATCCAGCTTAGATTGTGTAAAACCAAAATTTATTAAAAATTTGGTCAATTCTAAGCTCCATCGTCTCGAGGCTTGTCTCAATCCATATACAGACCTTTTTAATTTGCAAACTTGACCAGGAAAAGCTTTAGTATAGCCTTGAGGAGGTTGCATATAAAGCTCTTCTTCAATGTAACCATGAAGAAAAGCATTATTAATGTCCAATTGATGCAATTCTAGGTTGTGAGCAGCAGCTAAAGCCATTAAAATTCTAACAGTACTGTTGAACTTAGCAACAGGACTGAATGTGTGCTTGAAGTCTTTGCCTTCAATTTGCCTATCACATCTAGCAACCAAACATGCATTACATCTTTAAACTGATCCATCAGGATTAAAATTGGTCTTAAAAACCCATTTACATTCTATAGCTCTTTTTCCTTCAGGTAAGGGAACAAGCTATCCCACATTTCATTGTGTTCTAAGGCTAATATTTCTTTGTTCATAGCCTCAATCGATCTGTGATCTTGACTAGCTTGTTTATAGTTTACGAGTTCGGCGGTTGAAAGGAGACGGTATCAACACTAGCAAGATTTTCTTCAGTATAAGTGGAAAAAATAGGAGAAGAAGAAACAGAAAAACTATGAGAAGTGGTTTCATATGATGAAAGATTAGTGTTATGATGAATAGTAGGTAAATTAACAATGAAATCAGCTAGTGTAGCAGGTGGTTGTATGTTCCTAGTAGATCTTCTAGGAATAATAGGATGATGAAGTGTAGGGGATGTAGTAGGAACAACAATAGAGTTTTCAGTAGGTTCTGTAGAATAAGTAGAAGGATAAGGAAGAAGGAATATGAGGTGAATTTTGATGAGCTAGGAAGAGAAGGAGAAGATATGTGAGAGGATGAAATAGGAGTAGAAGCTGTAGGAGTAGAAAATATTGGAATATCATCATGATAATCTGAATTAACAGCACTATAGGAGAAGTAGGAAGAGGAGAAGAGATAGAAGGAGAAATTTTAGGCGCAAAAGGGAAAATATGCTCTAGAAATTTAACATTTCTGCTCAAAACTACTTTGTGAGTTATTAAATCATAACACTTGTAACCTTTCTGAGCATAAGGATATCCAAGAAAGATACATTTTGAAGCTCTAGGTGCAAACTTATCTAAAGTTTTGTGTTCAACATAGCATAGGCAACCAATATATGATATTTAAGTGATCATAAGTAGGAGGCTTGTTCATGAGCATTTCATAGGGAGTTTTCCAATTCAACACACTAGTAGGCATGAGATTAATCAAATAGGTAGCTGCTAGTAAGCAATCACCCCAGAGTTTAATAGGTAAGTGAGCATGTAATCTAATAGCTCTAGCAATATCCAACAAATGCCTATGTCTCCTTTCCACTCTCTTATTTTGTTGGGGAGTGCCAGGAAGAGTTTTTTTATGAACAATGTCTTTGTTAGCAAATAATTGATTGCAAGAATGTTGTATAATATCTGTCCCAATATCACTCCTAATCATTTTCAAATGCATGCCAAACTGATTTTCAACGTAAGCTAAGAAGTGAGAAAGAATAAGAGGAACTTGTGTTTTAGAATGAACAAGATGTGTCCATGTTACTCTGGTATGATCATCCAAAAGAGTAAGGAAATAAACAGCACCAGTCAAAGACGATTGTCTTTAAGGGCCCCATAAATCTACATGTAGCAAATGAAAAGGGCCAGCACCATGTGATTCAGATATAGGAAAAGGAGATTTATGCATCTTAGCAAACACACAAGCTTCACAATCAAAAGAACATGAACTGTTATAATCAATCAAGGATTTCATTTTATTCATCTAATGAACAGAGGGATGCCCTAGTCTAGAATGATAAGCAGTTAAAGAAGGTAAAGAAGTTTAAGCATGTAAAGTAGTACTCAATTAAACAGGTGTTGAACATGATTTAGAAAAATCATATTGAAACTTGTATAAGCCAGCTAGCCTGATTGCAACTACCTTGATTTGGCTAGTTGTAAGGTCCTGAAAAATGCAGGAATTAGGAGTGAATTTAGCTAGCAAATGATGTTGATCTAACAATCTAGCAACAGAGAGGAGGTTATGTTTGAAATCTGAAAGCAAAAGCACATTTGAAATATGAATGTTAGGTGCGAAAGGGATATAACTAATATGTCTTACCAATTTAAGTTTACCATCTAGTAAACCAACCTTAATAGGTTGAGATAAGACCTTGAAATCAAGGAATAATGATTTATCACAGATCATATGATCTGTGACACCTGTATCCACAATCCAATCCAGGTGACAGTACGAAGAATGAAAAGTTTCAGCATTAGAAACAATGATAGTACTAGCTGCAAAATTGATAGAATGAGAAGAGCTATCTCCAACTGTAGATTGATTCTTCATCATCTTCACCATCTCCTTATACACAGTATTCACCAAAGATGAATCCACTTAACTTCTTGCTTAGAGGACTGAGTCTCAAACTCCAATGGATTATTAGCTACAAAATCATTTGTAGACATTTCACAAACATTCTTGCCATTCTTGAACCTCCCGGGTTGTTTACTTCTCAGATTTGTGACCATTCAGGAATGATTCCAGTCAATTTGAAACACTGATCAATAGTGTAGTCTTCATACAATGAGTACATTATCTATCATGTTTTTCTACCTTGAACTTTTTAAAATCTCTCTTACCACCAGCATTATAAGAAGGAGATGGATAATTTTTTTGCTTCATAGGTGCAAAAGCACAAATCGTCTGAGAAGAAACTTGTTGTTTCTCACTAAGCTTATTATGTTTCTCTACTTGCAACAAAATATAATAAGCTCTATTCATTGCAGGTAATGGATCCATGCTCAGAATATAAGTCTTAGATGAAGTATAATCAAGATTCAAACCAACAAGAAATTGAATGAGTTTTTATTTTTGATCAGCAGCAAGAACTTTTCTAAGCAATCCACAAGAACATTTATCCAATGCTCCACATTCACAGTCTGGAAATGCCTCTAACCACTAGTGGAAAAAAACCTTAAATGTCACAAACTGATCTGGTTCTTCCGAAACGGATCAATAAGTTCATATTTTGTTGGGCGCAAATTCTTGGGATCCTTAGCTGATCAGGTTGGGAGGAGAACTTTTCGGCGCGACGCGCCGATTAACGGGTAGGCCCAAACATTTTCCCTTGGCCCAATGTTCCTCTCGATAAACAAAGCTGCCCATTACTCATCCAGGCTCCAGCCATCAATGCACACCCCAAACCCTAAGTTCCCTTCTCCCTCATTCCCTATCAAAATCTCGTTCTCTCTTCTCTCTCTCCCTATCCGGTTATCCCTCCGTTTCTCCCTTCTCTCTCACCCTTCTCCCTCCTTCCCTATTACAACCTAGCCACCAACAAACAGAAACACCAATATCCACCAAACCCTCCTCCCTACTTCCTGTTCTAACAACGAACCACGACCATCATCGACAGCGACGCCCACAGCAACGAACTACCACCGTCATTGACTGCAACACCTACAACAACGAACCACCATTATCACCTCCCTAATCGCTCCAGAACAACGAACCAGTACCGTCTCCACCGTCTCCATAACGAGTCAACTACATCAACAAAAAGAAGAAGAACCAACACACCAACCAACGACAGCAACAAGAACAAGACGAACTCACCACAATTTACCGCCGTCGCCAACCCATCTTCTCTTTCTACGCACAATTCGTTCTAGATCTAGGGTTAGTTTATTTTTTCGTTTAATTCGGTGCCAATGACGAAAGTGTCAATTTTTCGGTTTTTAGTTTAATTTCTTAATCTTTGTTTTGATTATTTTTCATGTAATTTATGATCTAGAATTTCTTCTCTTTTCTGTATTTTCATTCCGAAATTTGAATTTAGGGTTTTGTTCTAGGGTTAATTTATGTTATGAAATTTTTTATAATTTATGTTTTGCAATCAATTAATCTTGTTGCTTTTCGTTTGGAATAATGATTTGTTGATTTTTTTCATTCGAATTAATACTTGTTCATCTGCGTTCTTCACTTCTTTGTTTTTTGTGCAATAATATGCATTCGGATAAATTGTGTTGATTTTCATTAGGATTCTTGGTGATTAATGACAAGATTTTTTTAAATTAAAACTATTGTTAACTGATCTGGTTGACCTACCATCACCGGATCAGTTAACCTGTAGTATACGAGAAAAGGTGGCGCCAAATTGATTACTGATCAGGTTTGGGCACAAAACCGGATCAGTTATCTTGTGTAGCTGATCCAATTTTGTGCCCAAATCGGATCAGTAAATGGTTAACTGATCCGGTTTTGAACCGGATCAGTTAACTTCTTCTAACTGCTGCGCCCTTACCCGCTCCCGTCCATTTCTGGATCAGTAAGACCTGTTTTGACCGGAGCGGGTGAGGCTTTTTCTACTAGTGAACAATTGGATTTCATCCCAAACTCTCTTCAATTGTGAACAATATTCAACTATAGAAGATGAATATATCTTGCTAAATTGAAGTTAATTTATGATGCAATTCAAACAAGTGAGGAACGTTTGATTGTCCATAGCTCTCAAGAATTTCTTCATATAGTTGGCGTGCAAATTTTTATAACAAAAATCCTTCAGATTTTGTCTTATCGATGGAGTTTATGATCCATGATTGAACCATATAATCATTTTTGATCCACTTCTGTAGATTTGGATCATCATTAGCAGGTGTTTTGCATGATCCATCAACAAAACACAACTTATTTTAGTGCCAAGAGCCATACGAATCACACGATTCCAACTGAGAAAATTATCTCCATTAAACTTGTGAGATCCAAGTTGTTGTTCTTGATGATCTCCAAAACCTAAGAGATATTGATCAACATAACGAATTGGAGTAGAATTGGTTGAATTTTGTTGTCCAGATGAAACTTCTTCCCTTGTAGAAAATTTCACAAGATTTAGATTGAATTTAGCTAATTAAGATTTTAGATATTCAGAGAAAATTTAGCTAAGTTTAACAAGAAGATGAAAATCTGATGAACTCAAGAGAAATGCGGAAGATTTTAATCCTCAATCAACGTATTGATTGATCTTTGAACCTTTTGGCTCTAATACCATGTGAATTCAATCAGCTAGATTGAATTACAGAGAAAATCTAGAGAGAAAATTTGAGAGTAAAATGAAAAAAAGAAAAGTGATTCTTATTTCTCCAAAATCTGACTATTACAAAGCTAGAAATGTTGTATATATACAGCTACTATTCTAACAAACCTGTAACTAACTTTTAGACCTCTAACAAACTCAGTAACAAAAATAAGAGGTTGAGCTGGGCTGCCAACATCTCATAGCAGCTATCATTGGATGAACACAAAAAGTGCTTTAATTTCATACATCATTATGCTCAAATTTTGCTGTATTTAATTTTTCGAAGAGTTTAGGGTCTGCTTAATTTTTCTTTCTACACTAGTTAGCTAATAATAAATTGAGATATGCCGCAATTGACTCTATGAATATAGGAGTTGTTTTACACGAACCAAGGGTTATAAATAGTAGATCTCATGCTCAAAATTACACACACATACACACACACACACACACACACACAAAAGCTATCGTAAAAACACTATGAGTACTTACAAGCATCCTCCATAATGTACTTAAATAATTTTCGTATTTGTTTACATTGTTTGCCTTTACATACAAATAATTTAACAAAGACTATTGAACTTAGAGATTTTTACATAGGTTGTATTGATGGCCGTGACTCGTGAGCATTCAACAACGGTTGCCTCTAGTGGATTGGTGGATTCATAGCCACCCGCGGTTTTTTAATCCATCTTCATTGTGGTTTTTCCGCGTTAACATTTTCTTGCGTCATTCCCTTGATGCCCTATTTTCATTTCGTCAAAATTAATTTAGTCTAGTTGTCGACGTCTCAAAAATAGTTCTCGTCCTTGAACAATTTTTTATCTAAACAATTTGGCACCCACCGTATGGCCGATAGCTAGATTTTATCTTCTCTCAAAAGTTGAAAGGATGGTGCACCAATGACTCATGAACAAATGTTGGTGATGTACGAACAAGATGCAGAGATGGCAGAAATCAAGAAAGCCAAGAAACGCTTATCGTTTGAATTCACCACGTCGCAAGAATAGGTCGCCAAACTGCAAATGGAGCTGGCATCAACGGAAGCTTCCAAATTCAAACGTCAAGACCTCGAGAGGATTCGGCCCATGGGAAATTTCTCCGACACTAATAGTGCTGATTCCGACGGAGACAAAGAGTCCAATGACGACGAGGATACTACTACAAAATGGCATAAAGAGATCCCTTAAAAATCCCCTTAGAGACCACCAAATAGGCGGTCTCTAGCTCAATGGTCTCTTTGTATAGGAGACCACTTTTTAGAGGTGATTTTTTAAATAAAAGAAAGAGACCACTGTTTAAAATAAGTGGTCACTTAGATGTTTGTTGGAGGAACTAGGAATGAAGAAAAATAAACCACTTATTTAGATCAGATGGTTTCTTTGATCCTTCCAAGAAACCACTTAGGCAAATAAGTGGTTTATTTGATTCCACACAAAAAAGACCACTTATCTTTCTAAGGTGGTCCTTTTGCTTAACATAAATCTAGTCTTTTTTTTTAAGTATGTATATACGTGTATGTGTAGCTCTACAATTTTTATTTACTTGTACAGGTAAAGAGAACACCATATTATACAGGTACGTATACAACAAAATAATATTCTTCATAATACTCAAGTTATCCTTCCATATATTCAAATACTATTAATTACAGTATAACAAAGTCATTTGAAAAAATTCCTAGATGCACAAAAGTTGCAAAAAATTATATGATACAACTCAAGTATATATGATTAAAATCCACACTTTCTTCGAGTTCTTCCACATCTACTTGTTTTTAATGTACTCGTGCACATATTAAGTCCATCAGCTTGTTAATAATATGATTATGATGATAGATCGAAGCTCCACCAAAATACTATAAAACAATAAAATATAAATAAATACCGTCAAAAAAGATCACATACGCTTCTTCAAGTCAAAATATGCTTAGTTAAGGACTAGGTAAAAGACTAAAGTGCATTAAGTCAAAAAATTTGTTTGCCACAGCCAACTAAAGCATAGTCAGACCCTCGTTCATTGCCCCACAACTCCCAACAGCAGTAGCAACAATTATCACAAGCACTGGCGTTAGCCATAACAAACGCAAGAGGCCGCCACCACCATTAACACCAGTTACTAACAACATGCATCGACTAGAGGTATTATCCTGATGAGAATGACATGAGCAATAACAAACTATACAACAATGTACAATTAACTAACAAGATATGAGTTTTCGTGCAACTTAATCTAAAGCACTTATATTGGTTGATATATTATACGGTTTTTTCACCATGTACCCCCGATAAATTTTTTTTGACACTATATACCCTTGCAAGTTTCCACATTCACCATATACCCCCGAGGTTTCTACAAATACATCAGAATACCCTTATGACTATCTAACACTATTAGTCATAATCCCTAGTTAACGTAGTTAACCCACTATTTCTGCTAAGAAATTAAGGATTGTAATAGGTTGTGACATGCAAAGTGGGCCCTAATAACGTTTGCCTGAGCTCCGATGTCCGTACGCCTGAATCCTGCAAAACAAGGTTAAACTACCCCGGGGGTGTTTTTGGGATCGCCCCTCCGACGCTCAAGTCAGATGTGATTGAGGTAGAGAGAGAAAGTCTAGAGAGAGATGCTCTAGTTCGTTAGGTGAGAATTGAATACCTGTTCATTGATGTGACTGTTGGTAATTATAGTGTTGGGGATTCCGAGACAGGAAACATTGATTGGATGGGCCTCCTTGGGATCAATGGCTATGTTGCCTTTCCAGGCAATGATTATTTCAGCCCTTTAGAGGATCCCCTAGCTCCTGAAATTAGGTCAACTCTCAGGTGGGACCCACTACTGCCACCTGTCCAAGGCTTTAGGAGGCTTTTGTGACCTTGTTGGGCTGTTGATTAATTGAGCCCAAACAATTATCCCCACGCCAGGGATGGGGGATCATGGAGGTCCGACTGGGTGACGCCCGTCCGTGGCGGAATAGTGGTCGCCTTAATTCTGACTGACTCACTGTCCATCTAAGGTAGATAGACCGAACAAACCATAGCGCCGACCGAGTCACTTTCTGTTGAAGGGGTTTTTACCGACCGGCTCCACTCCTGCTTGAAGGAAGAGTGCCGACAGGGTCACTCCTCGTTGAAGGAATAGCGCCCACTGTGTCATTCCTGTTGAAGGAAAGAGTGCCGACCAAGTCGCGTCCTGTTGAAGGAAACAAGGCCGACCGAGTCGTTTTCTGTTGGGGGAAAAAGTGCCGACTAGGTCATTTCCACTTGAAGGAAAAATCACCGACCAGATCAATTTTGGGGTCATCCCCTATTGAAGGAAAAGTGCCGACCGGGTAACTTTATGTTGAAGGAAAGAGCGCCGACCGAATCACTTCTTGTTGGAGAGGTGGGCACCGACTGGATCATCCTTTATGGACGAAGAAGAGCGTCGATCGGGTCACTTCCTGTTGGAGGAAGAGTGCCGACCGGGTCATTTTGAGGAGATAGGCGCCGACCGGGTCATCTTCTATAGAGGGGAATAGTGTTGACCGGACCATTCCCTTTTGAAGGGATTAATGTTTACCGAGTAGTTCCTTAAGGGAATTATGCCGACCAGGTCGTTCCTCAATGGAAGGAGTAGTGCCGACCAAGTCATTCCTTGTATGGGGGTCACTCGAATGAGGGGCTAATGAGCCCCAAGTTGTCTGAGCGAATGTTTGTTGATACTTGTCCATTCTTGACCAATTATAGAAGCGACTCGGCAAAGGAGGGAGCTCCTTTGGCCGAGCGAGCATGAAGCCACTCGTATGGGGGGCTAATGAGCCCCAAGTTTGTCCGATTGGGTGCTAGCTGATACTTTGTCATACTTGGCCAAGTGTAGAAGCGACTCGGCAAAGGATGGGAGCTCCAATTGGCCGAGTAGGTATGAAGCCACTCGGATGAGGGGATAATAAGCCCCAAGTTTGTCCGAGTGGGTGCTAGCTGATACTTAGTCATGCTTGACCAAGTATAGAAGCGACTCGGCAAAGGAGGGGAGCCCCAATTGGCCGAGTAGGTATGAAGCCACTCGGATGAGGGGCTAATGAGCCCCAAGTTAGTCCGAGTGGGTGCTAGTTGATACTTCGCCACACTTGACCAAGTATAGGGGCGATTCGGTAAAGGAGGGGAGCTCCTATTGGCCGAGCGAATAGGACGCCACTCAGGTGAAGGGCTAATGAGCCCTAAGCTGTCCGAATGGGTACCGGTTGATCTTCGCATTTCGTCTGACCCCGAATGCCACATGGCCACTTTTGATACTTGGGATCTTGGGGCCCTTCTCATGGGTCCAGCTGACTAGGCGCTGCAAGGGGTTTTGACGTTTAAGCTCCCTTTTTATTCCGATTGATGACGCTTGGATTCTTGGACCTTCGAATGATTGGGTTGAGTAGGTCCAATTGGGCCGCTACAAAAAGCCCATCAAGGCGACGCGGGGGGGTTTGCGTTGCACATCCCCCTAGGCGTGTCTATATATATGAGGGAGGAGAGAGAATTTCAGATCATTTGCTCATTTGTCCAAATCCTTTCTCTCAAAAGTCTTCAAATTCTCTCTAACTTTCAAGTTCTTCCTCCAGTCTTTTCGTCCGACCAGGTACGCTCTTGATCTTCTTTTAAGTTTCTTTTTCTTTCTTTTCCTCAAATAACCTCGGCCGACTCCCTTGTCCATAAATAATGGGAGATTCGTCCGAGTCAGCGATGTAATAGCCTGACTTATTAAGCTAAGATTAGAATCGATAATCCATGATTATTGGGCTAACGATGATAAATTAAGCTGTAGCCGTTACGTTTCGAAATCTTAAAATTTAAACGACTGTTATGTGAATTTTGTTGCCAATGTAGATATTATGTGTTATTAGCTAACTAATAACATGAGCTATGTGATAATTGAATAATTTATGAATTATGTTGAGTATCGTCTTAGAGTTATGGGATTTGTATTAGCTATTGATATCGTTTTGTTACTCGAGGAAGTGAGATCAAGGATTTATTAGGTTAAGATACTTCCATTAAGATATATAATATATTATGGAGAAATTTAGTTAAGAATAATTAAGGATTAAGAGGGAATTGAGAAGAGTATCCAAGTTAAAAGCCTTGAAAATTCTGGTTAATACATAAGCATGGGAAATGACGATTCTACCCCTAATGCTAAACCGAAAATTACAATTTTGCCCTTACCCATTTTCTATATATAGGAGAGGAAGGTTCTCATTCATTTTCACCAGAATCATTTCACAAGAACCACAACAAAAACACATCTCTCATCTCCTCCTTTCTCACGCCATTTCTGGCGAGCAGCAGGGCTGCTTTTGGCAGCTTGCTCCTCTTGGCTCCTTGCTCTAAAACTTGCATACAAACACTTCCCTAGGTTCATCAAGGTGTCCTCCATACTGGGCAAGTGTTACTTTTGAGGTTCAATTACAGTAGCATCAAGAAAAACCAAGGAAGGTGAGGTATGGCTGAATTTCAGCATGCATGAGGTATGGCTGAATTTCAGCATGCATGAGGTATCTTAGTTTGAAACTTGATTTCTTTGGGTTAATTACTAACTTTAAGGTGATGAATGTTTTGCCTAAGGTCCTAAGAGGTTGCTGGAGAGGTGGTAAAAGTTACTAAGTAAGATTTGATTCCTAGACACCAAGTTAAGGTACACAAGAACCACCCTTTGAAGCTTTATTTTCTTAATTGTTATCATAACACTTGTTTATGGAATTTATGAAAGCTACGAATATGTTTTGTGTGGGAACCTTACTGTTTTGTTAAGAATTTATAAGTAATTGATTTCAATGTGTTAATTATGATTCGTGATTGATGACTTTCGAATTAGAAATCGTTGCATGTCAAGTTCCTCTAAAACCGATCAAACCATGCTTCTATTTTGATTGTACCTTTGATTAAATGCCTTAGATGTTGCTGTCCTTTCATTGTATACTTCTGGAAATTCCATATCTTGAAGTGTTGGTAAATCTTTGTTCGAATTTTTCCACCTATGACAAGTATAACCTTCGTTTGAGAAGAAAACAACACTTGAAACTTGACTTTTCGCTTAATTGCTTTCCGAGCTAGTAAACCCTTGTTCCTTTGGTTCTTAAAATATTTTGAATGATGAACACCTACTGCCCTATTCATAAATTAAGTGGTAAACCAAAACTTTGGCTTAGCACAAGAGTTACAAGTGATCTTTGCATAAAAACCATTGTTCTTTAACACCAAACCGAGAACTATGAAATTGACATATGTTGTGTTTGTGTGAGACAATAGTTCCATATCTTAAGAGCCCTTCCATAACCTTTTATATACTGCCATGTCTTGATAATAAAACCTTTAACCACCTCAACTGATCACAACATTCTTTCGAAACCTGATTGTTAAGTCACCTTTCCAAAAATAGTGGAACTTGACATAGCAAGCGTGTTTTACGAAACTTGTTTTGATAAGTTAAAGTTTGTTATGATGGTTGAAATAATGATCATGGATAAGTGTTTAAGTAAGATATTTAAGTATAGTTATAAAAGTATAAGTATTTCAGTATAAGTGTGTAAGCATAAGTATTTCAGCATAAGTATTTAAGTTCAAGTGTTAAGTATAAATATTTTTGTATGATTACAAATTTTGTTTTATAAGGGGAAGTGAACAATATTTGTAGAGCGGGTTTGCTCATTATGTGTTTGGAGCGGGTATTGCTCCGTTATGTAGGGTCATGACCTAGAAGTCTTGCAAGCAGAAATAAGAAAGGTGGGGAGACGTCCCTCAAATGTGTGGAGTGGTGGCTTAGCCTCCATTCATGTTCCTTCCCTGGAGTTATGTTATGTTTTGTGATAAGTTTTAAGAGTATTATTGTTCTATGTATTGAGAATGATATATGATATCTTGAGATAATTCCTGGAGTATTTCTTCCGTATATGCAATGAAACTTCTATGGAAGTTAAAGGAAAGAATCAACGTAATTATGAGCAAGTATAAACGTATTTTCGAATAAAAACCAAAACCATCTCAACGCATTGGTGAATTTCTGAACGAAAAGAAAATGAAGCTATGATTTTTATAAGTTATGTTTTGAGTATAAGAAACGATTGAATAGTTTCAGCCACCTTAATATTTTTGAAATTGGTGGGACTTGTGTACCAGCGTAAGCTTACCTGTTTTGTTCTTTGAACCTGTCCTGGTGGGGGTAGATTCATCTATTTTGCAGGACTAAAACTGAAGATTAAAGATTAGCTTAAGTCTGGAATGTTCGTGTTATGTGAATAGCCGCTGCGTGGTGTTTTTTTTCCTGTAATATAACGACTATGCTTATGTAGCTATATTTTGAACTCAGTTATCTAAATACTTAGACTAAGATGTAATAATTAAGTAATTTGGGTTGTTTTCATAAAATGCTTAGATACTTCCAGATTCCATAACCTTCCACGGGCAAGGTGGGTTAGGAATCTGTACTAACAGCATCTCTAATTAGCAGCTTAGCTCTTTAATTAATCATAGTTGGTCGTAATTAAGCTGCTATTTGGGGAGGGCTGTTACAAGCGACACCCCCGACCTCACCTCCCCATAAATTGTCCGAGGAGGTGAGGGGGATGGGAATAACGTTGGTGTGGACTGTAATAAGTTGCCCCGATCCCTCGGCTGTGCCCGACGCATTTGTGCTCTCGAGTCCGTGTTCTTCGGTAGAGGATGAGGCCGAGGGTATTATTCCATACCCTTGGGAGGTGTCTTTAGTCTATCCCCCCTCGAGGAGTTACATAGACAAATATTTGTCTTCTGATGTAGTTAGAGTGGCCATGCCGAGGGGAGCGGGAGAAGCGTCAACTTCGGGTCAAGAAATAGAATACCCCAGACCTAGATCCGGAGGGGGGGTCGATGAACTTTATTTCCCGAGTCGGGTCTGATAAAGTCCCTTATTGATGATCTCCGAGGGACAGCGACGCGATTCTAGATAAAGGATCCATTCTACTTGGTCCGACCGGAAGCCCATCACACAGTCCTTACTCCTCCGCCCGGATGCATAGCGGTCTACTATAAGTCGATGGAGATGGGGCTCCGGTTCCCTTTGACCCCTTTTGTCAAAGAGCTGCTGAATGCCTACAACTTGGCGATTTGTCAGATTTCTCCCAACTCTTGGGGAGGAATCAATGCCTTCCAAGTTTTATGTGAGTTGTTAAACGTCCGACTGACCCTCAAATTATAGAGGCATATGTACAAGCTGGTCGAGGTGATGGCCGCAACGCATGGAGCTGGGTGGTGGAGCTTCACGGGACTCGGATCGCGCCGAAAAGGATGGGCGCTGGACCAAGGCCCTGGAGTATATATACACTCCGGTCGACCGGGAACACATTGATGTTACCCATGGTCGGAATGAGACCAATGAGCTTTTCTGTACTTGGCTCGACGTAAGTATGCTCCTTTTGTCCTTTTCATTCCGAGCTCATTACTTAGCTAACTTTCTAACTCTTTCACTTTTGTTTCAGTTCTCTGCTCGGATGGCCAACATTGCTCAGAATAAGGTAAGCTTGGCCGAGGAGGTGGATGTCCTCAAAGACAAGGCTAAGAAGCATTTCGACGAGGTTTACCGGGCCAATAAGGACAAACACATAGCCGAGTCGAAGCTTAATGATGTCGAAAGGGCCATCAAAGGCGATCGAAGGGCTTCGAAGTGGAGGCGGGCCAAGTGGGAGAAAAGAGGGCCGACCTCATTCGGCCCGCGACTCCGCTCAAACTTCCCAAGGATGATGCGCTCCTCAAGATGAAAGAGGTCGGGCGAAAAGTGGCCAGGCACTGGAGGGCAAGTTGGTGGAAGCGAGAGTAAGATCAAGAGCGAGGATTAATGGTTCGCCGACTGGGAAAAGTCTGAGGCTGCCGAGGCCTATGTCAATGAGGTAGGGAGCGCGGTCCATAAGATGGGGGAGGATGAGGCTTTGGATCGGCCGAAGAAGGTCTTAGCCGAGTCCCATCCCCATCTAGTTTGGTGAAGTGCGGTGCGGGTATCGGATGTCGATTGATGCCGCAATGCCGAGATCCAGGGCAAGATGGCTCTTGAGGAGGGTGAAGATGATGGCGATGAGGAAGATGAAGATGACCAGGTCGATATCAACGTGGTTGATGGCGACGATGACGATGATGATGATGATGATGCCGAGGAAACCGACAAGGCTTATCGAGGGGAGGAGCTGGTCGGCGACAACACCGACACTAATGCCGGAAGCATGACCAATTGTCCCCCTCCCCCTAGCTCCTAGGGTTCATGGCATTTTACTTAGCCATTTTTTGCTTTTTGCTAATATTTATGATGATCCTCCTCTGTAATGCTCGACCAACTTAATGGAATTATCTTTTAGCTTCACTTTCCTCGGTTGTGTTTGTTGATTGCAATATTACCGATCTAATTTTTTCGTCCGATCGAACCGCATTTGCCCGATTAGCTTGTTTTATCCTGCTAACGGCGAGTGGTGGATGTTCGTTTTGAATAAGCTGGTTAAGTTATCGATTTTTGACTTAGTTTATTTTCGATAGGTTAAGTCTTTTACCGAACAAGTGTTGTTTTGATTGGTTAAGTCTTTGCCGAATAGATATTACATTGGTTTAGTTAAGTCCTCTTAGCTTGGTTAAGTTTATTTTCGATTGGTTAAGTCTTTTGCCGAACAAGTGTTGTTTTTGGTGATTAAGTCTTTGCTCGAATAGATATTACATTAATTGGTTAAGTCCTATTAATTACAAAAACGCCCCTATTTATTTGGTAAGTCTAGTAGTTTGACTTGTTACGAGAAAATGCCGACTAGCTATGGCCTTCTATTTAGCTATTACAATATATGCCCCTATTGCGAGTAACAAACATTACACATAGAACTTTTTGAGATTGTCGCGTTCCGAGGGTCGGGCCGGGGGAACACCTTCGGGGACTCCAATCTGAATGTAGGGTTTGACCACCTCTATGACCTTGTAAGGACCTTCCCAGTTGGGTCCCAACTTCTCTACTTTCGGAACGACCCAGTCGTCGAGTTGGATTGGTCTGGCCTTCACGCGGCGATTGAATTGCCGAGTGACCCTTTGTTTTATAATGAATGGACTTCGGGAGTGCGTTGCCCCTTGTTTCGGGCAACAAGTCCAAGTTGATAGGTTTTTCCACCTCGTTCTTTTCAAAATCGTAGAAGGTCATGCGGGGTGAAGGGATGCCGACCCCCTTTGGTAAGACCGCTTCGCTTCCATACACAAGGCTGAAAGGGGAGTGTCCTGTTGCTTCCATGCACAGTATTCGCAAGTCGGGCCCTTTGTTGAATTCTTTGACCGTTATCGGAGATCAATACCCTGGGCACCCCGAATCTTGTTATAATGTTCCTCCAAATGAATGATTAGACTTGTTTATCGGTTATTGAGGAAAGTGGCTCGACCTCTTGTCCACTTGGTAAAATAGTCGATGGCGACTATTAGGAACTTTATTTGTCTAGATGGTGGGGGGGAATGGTCCGAGTAGGTCCATACACCCACTTATCGAATGGCAAAATTACTTGAATTGTTGTTAGAGGAGTGGTTGGTGCTCGTGGAATGTCCGAATGGATCTAACATGAGGGGCACCTCTTGACTAGCTCTTGAGCATCTGACCTCAGAGTGGGCCAGTAGTAACCTGCTTTGAGAGCCTTTCCTGCTATCGCCCTTCCCCCTTGATGACTTCCACAGGCTCTTTAGTGGATTTCCCTTAAGATGTAGTCTCCTTCTTCAGGGGTCACACATTTGAGCAGAGGGTGGGTGAAGGACTTCTTGTAGAGGCGATTTTCGTGCCATATGAACCATCCAAGTTTATGTTTGACCCGCTCGGCCTCCTTGTGGTCCTCGGGTAATGTTCAGTCCCTTAAGTACTCGACCACTTCTTTCATCCAAGTAAATGTCCGATTCGGCACTAGTTGCTCCTTGGCGTTGATGCTTGGTTGGCGTAGCACTTCCCGCATGATGGTCGAGGGTGATCCTTCAGTTGAACCGGTCATCAGAGCCAAGCATATGCTGTTGATTTTCCGACCAGTGGGATGTGAGCGATCTTGAACTCGGTCGGCTTTTTGATGAAGTCTAGGGTTTTGGCCAAATACATTCTCATGTTATCCTCTTTGCCCTCATATTCGCCGGATACCTGACCCACTATGAGTTGTGAGTCGGATTTGGCTTTGGCTGTCGTGGCCCCGACCAAGATACATATTTGGAGTCCGAGTATCGGGGCCTCGTAATGCGCTTCATTGTTCGATCCCAAAAACTCGAACTTGATGGCATATTCCATCTTTTCTCCGACTGGGGGTTTGATGACCGGACCAGGCTCCACACCCTGTTTTGGTGGAAGAATCGTCCACTGTAGTTCCCTACAGTCGCCTTTCTGCGGGGACCCGGTGGTACATTCAGTTATGAAGTATGCCAAGGCCTGGGCTTTGATGGCCCTCCTGGGCTCGGACTAGAATGGTTCCTGCTCTCGATCAGCTTCCTGAGTGGTTGCCTGGTGAGAACTTTGATCGGGTGGGCTTGGAAGTAGGGTTTAAGCTTCGACTAGCCATCACCGGGGCAAAGACCATTTTTCGACTTTTTTGTATTTGGCCTCCACTCCTCGGAAAGCATGAGTGATAAAGTATCTTGGGTGTTGCTTTTCTTCTCTTTGGCTATCGGAACGGTGGCGGCGCGTATTTTGAAAGCATTCAGTAGATAAACAATGTTTCCCCGTGAGGGGATATCAGCTTAGGGAGGGTTGAAAGATTCATTTTGAGGGCGGCGAAGGCTGTTCGACTTCGTCATCCCATGTGAATTCTTTTCTCTTCAAAGCTTTGATGAAGTGTAAGCTTTTATTTGCCGACCTGGAGAGGAAGCGTCAGAGAGCGACGAAGCAATGGGTCGGGCGTTGTACCACTCTTACGTTCAGAGAAGACTTCATCTCCATTACCGCTTTGATCTTGTCAGGGTTTGTCTCGATTCCCCTTTCATCCACCAAGAATTAGAGGCACTTCCCTCCTTTTACTCCGAAGACGCATTTCTTCGGGTTCAACATCATGCGGAATCGCCTCAACGTGCTAAGGGTTTCTCTTAAGTCGAGGGGTGATCACCATGTACCTTGCTTTTGACGATTACGTCGTCGATGTATACTTCAATGTTCCGACCCGGTTGGTCGTTGAAGATTTTGTTAACTGTCCGTCGGTATGTAGCCCTCGCATTCTTAAGTCCGAATGGCATCATTTTATAGCAATACACCCGTTGGTTCGTAACAAAGGCGGTATGAACTCGGTCGTGCTCCGCCATTGGGATGCGGTGATACCCCGCATTTGCATCCATGAAGCTTAGGAGAGCATGACCCGCCATTGAGTCGACTAGCCTGTCGATCTTGGGCGAGGGTGGTTATCTTTTGGACCGAGGCCTTGTTCATGTACGTGAAGTCCACACACATTCTCCATGCCCTGTCGACTTTTTTGACCGGTACAACGTTGGCCAACCATTCCGAGTATTGACATTCTTCTATGAAACCCGCCGAGTAATTTTTTGACTTCGGCTATCTTGCGGAGTTTATTTCGGGGCCTTGGTGTCTCAACTTTTGCTTGGCGTTTGGAACCCTTCTTTGATGTTGAGCTCGTGGCACATAATTTTGGTGTCGAGTCCGGGCATTTGCGACTTCATAGGCAAAGACATCCCTGTACTCTGTGAGTACCTGAATGATTTCTTTTCTTGTTTGAGGGTCCATGGCTTTGCCTACTCTCAGGGTCCGACCGAGTTTCTCGTCGATAATTACTTCTTCATCGTCCTCGGGCGCTAAGGACGTTAAATGCTTGGGGTTTTCGGTGATGTAAAGCCCGAGGCCACCCGAGGCCCGATTCTCTTCTCGTTTTCTCTTTTTTTTTAGTCCTCTTGGACGTCGAATTTGCTCTTGAATTTGTTAACATAACATTTTCTTCTTTGCTTGTTGATCCCCTTGGATCTTTCCAACTTTACCTTCGTCGGTTTCAAATTGCATGAGGAGTTGGTAAATGGAAATTGCAGCCTTGACCTTGTTCTGAGTTGGTCTTCCCATTATGATATTGTATGTTAGAGGGATGTCCACCACTAGGAAGTCAATCAGTAGGCTTCTTCCTTTGCCCTTCTCTCCCATTCGAGTGGGCAACTTTATAGATCCAGACGGGATGTCTTGAGTTTCCCCGAAGCCTATGAGTGGGCGATTGAGGGGAGTGACATCCCTTTCGTTGTATTTCAACTTCCGAGGCATTCCGGTGTAATTATGTCGGCGGATAAGCCACTATCCACTAACACCCTTTTGACTCTCGTGTTAGCCACTTTCGGCTCAACTACTAGGGGTTCGTCATGGGGCGTGTGGCGAGTCCGACTCGATTCCCCGAAGGTCATTACGGGGCAGTCCGATCGGGGGTGGTGGACGTCAAGCACTTGGTGCTTGAGACTCTGTAAGTAGGCTTTGCGGGATCGGCCGATTAGGGCCTCCCGATGCAAAGCCACCTGCAATGACTCCAATGAATCCTTCGGTGTCTCCGCTATTCGACTAACCTACCTTTTGCTTGCGTTTCTCCTCGCTGGTGTGTTTGAGGTAGCGGTTCAGCTTGCCTTAGTCTGTCAGATTGTCAAGGGACTTCTTGAGCTCTCTGCAGTCCTTGGTGGTGTGTCCACATTCTTTGTGGTACTCACACCACGGCTCTTATCTCCGAGGCGGAGGACGTTCGATGGGAGGTGGGCGGGGGAGCATGGACTTGTCTTTGATGTCCAAGTAGATTTCTCTCTTTGTTCTTGTTGAATCTTGGAGTCGTTGCGTGGTCACTTGAACCTATCCGTGCGCCCGTCTTTTTTTGTTTGTTGGTGGTCTTTGTGGTTTCCTTCATCCTTCCTTTTCTTGCTCCCGTCATCCGAGTGGCGACATATGTCTGCTGTCTGGATGAATCTTTGAGCCTTGCTCATTGCTTCGGAGAAGGTTTTCACTTCGTTTTCCGCCAAAGACCACCTCGGCCGAGCCAGGGTTGCGATCCGGACATCAGGGCGGCGAATGCCACTACGTCTTGCAGATCGGATACTTTCAAAGATTCCTCATTGAATCTTTTGATGTAATCGGCTAGACTCTCATTCTTCTCCTGTCTGACTATCATCAGATGGAGACTTGTTTTCTTTAGTCTTTTCCCGGCAACTAATTGATGGATGAATAAATCTTCTAGTATTGAGAAATCAGTTATGATCCCAGCAGGGAGCTCCAGAAACCAGTTCAGGACCAAGCCCTTTAGCGTTGTAGGAAAGAAGCGACACCAGGTGGCTTCACAGCCAGTCTGAACGCTCATCTGAGCCTTATATGTGGCATATGATCATCCGGGTCGGTTAGTCCCGCAAATGGCTCAATGGTGGGTGTTTTGATTTTGCCGGGGCGGGCGACTCTAGTATTACCTTGTTGAATGGGACCATGAATTTAAGAGCTCCACTATTGATTCGAATGGGTTTTGATTTGGCAGAGTCACCGTGCCCTTCCCGTTGAGCAGCTTTCTTATCGAGAATATATCGGGCGTCCAACCCCTTGTTGAGGCGCTTCTCGTTCAGGAAGTGTCGAGCATCATTGGGTTTTTGCCCGACATTGCCCCTGGGTGATTTAGACACGTGGGTCTCCTCTCCCTACCGAGCGGATCTTCCTTTGGGCAGATGATGTTCTTCCCCCTACCTAGACCGTTGCCGATCATGCTGGCTGTGTTCTCTTGCCCCTGATCGTTGTCGGCTAGGCTGACCGTGGGCAGAACTATGAAGATTTTCTGCCCGGAGGGAAGGGACCATGGCTTGGTCTTTGGGTTGCGGGAGAGGGCGCCCGTGTTGCAGGTTGGCCAACATGTCCATGAGGCTACGTTGTAGGGTCTGCAGGCGGCGGCTATTAAGTTTATGTCAGTCGTAGATATGGGTGCAGGGGTCGGTATGTTGTGGGGCTTGATGGGTTCGGTCCATTTTCGATGGTGCTCCTCTTCGGGGTCGATGGTCCGAACGGTCGGTGTTTTGCGAGGACGGATCGGGGTGGTCGCTCGGACCATCGATCTTGAGAGGGTGAAGGGTCTCGCTCGGACCTGCGGACTGTCTTTGAAGGTCATCTATTGCGAGAGCTCTTGGTTGGGGCCATTGCTAAGTAACTTAATGAGGTGAACTTTGCGAGTGGAGGCGAAGTAACTTTGATTGCAACTTCTGGGACGGCGCCAAATTTAATTTTACGCTAAGAAATTAAGGATTGTAATAGGTTGTGAGATGCAAAGTGGGCCCCAAGAACGTTCGTACGAGCTCCCGATGTCCGTACGCCCGAATCCTGCAAAACAAGGTTAAACTACCCCGGGGGTGTTTCCGGGATCACCCCTCCGACTCTCAAGTCAGATGTGATTGAGGTAGAGAGAGAAAGTCTAGAGAGGGATGCTCTAGTTCGTTAGGTGAGAATTGAATACTGTTCATTGATGAGACTGTTGGTATTTATGGTGTTGGGGATTCTCGGACGGGAAACATTGATTGGATTGGCATCCTTGGGATCAATGGCTATGTTGCCTTTTCGAGGCAATGATTATTTCGGCCCTTTAGAGGATCCCCAAGCTCCTGAAATTAGGTCAACTCTCGGGTGGGACCCCTTTGCTTGCACCTTTGTCCGGGGCTTTAGGAGGCTTTTGTGTCCCTGTTGGGCTGCTGATTAATTGAGCCCAAACACCCACTAATCTTTAATTATCCCTCCCTTAAATGCTAATTAAATCCTAATTAACTCCAAATAAACCCTAATTAACCCTAGTTGATTAAATCTCCACCACTCTCCTACCCTTTTGTAACCCCACCGAGAGTCCCCAACCCTCGTCGGCGACAAACCACTCCCAACCCCGGCCCAACCCTCGTCGGCTCCTAGCCACCTCCGGCCCTAGTCCCAGGCCGTCGCGGCACCCGGCCACCCCTACCTCCCGGCCCGGCCCTTGCGGCGCCCAACCACCCCCACCCACAGTCCGACCCTCGGCGGTGCCCGACCACCCCCACGCCGACCTTAACCCTCATAGTCGCACAACCACCCCCACCTCGACCCTAACCCTCGTTGTCACCCCGACCACCCTCCCCTTTCCTACCCCCGAGAACCACCCCCCACCCTTTAACCTCCACCGTACCCACTCCCATTCCCCGCCCCAGAAAACTAGCTCCTTCTCCTTCCCCACCTTCGAAAACCGGCTCCTTCTCCATCCCCACCTTCGAAAATTAGCCTCATAGCCCCGAGCCCCACCTTTGAAAAGCACCTCCCATCCACCACCCCCCTCCCCTTCCCTATTCCCGTAAACCTACAAAAAACTCCACTCCTTAACCCCCACCACCCCGGACACTGCGGCCCATCGGACAACGGTCGACGGATTCGAGCAACATTGGGCAGCAGAATAGTAGCACAACATATGACAGCACCACCAAGGACTGCGGCAATTACAGTTCCATCTGAAGGCGGCGGTGACTGAGGCGACTGTGGGGGTGGTGGGTGTGTTTTATTTAATGAGAGGTGGCCGGAGATAATGAAGGCGGGTGGTGGAGGGGGGAAAAGGGTTGAGTGGAGAGAGAAACAATACGGAAGAGAGTTAGGGTCATTTAGGGTAAGTAGAGTTAGCTAACCCAACTAGGGATTATGTGTAACACCTGACCCATACGGAGTCGAGTATATCGTCACCCAATGCGCATCCGGGGCCAACAAGCTGTCCTCAATAACCAACATAAGGTCTTAGGCACATTTTGTCCTCATTCATGCGCACCCCGAGAAACTTCGCGGGAGGTCACCCATCCTGGACTACTCCCGACCAAGCACGCTTAAGCGTGGAGTAACTAAGGAAATGAGCTCCCTAAAAGAAAGATGCATCTTGTTGTAATGAGTAGCCTGCTAAATCCCTTTAAAGCAATCATGAGGGGTATTACATACACCCCCACTTGAGAACAGCAACGCCCTCGTTACGTCTATGGACTCCACATATTCGGCATACGACCTGTGGGTCACCCCAGCCTGAAGACTAATCGCCGGAGACTCCAGATATTCGGTCTAACGACCTCTGGGTCACTCCATATGACAATGCAGCCCTAGAATCCTCCCCCACTAGGCGCCTAAGGACTTCTAATATTCGGCCTCATGGCCGTAGGGTAGCCCCAACACGCGGTAGCAGGATTGCTCTGATAGCATTTGTAACACCCGACCCATATGGAGTCGAGTATATCGTCACCAATGCGCATCCAGGGCCAACAACTGTCCTCAATAACCAACACAAGTTCTTCCAGCACATTTTGTCTTCACTCATGCGCACCCTAATTAACTTCCCAGGAGGTCACCCATCCCTGGACTACTCCCAGCCAAGCACGCTTAACTGTGGAGTAACGAAAGAAATGAGCTCCCTAAAAGAAAGATGCATCTTGTTGGAATCAGTAGCCTGCTAAATCCCTTTAAAGCAGTCATGAGGGAAATTACATTATGACTAACGGTGTGAGACTTTCGTTAGTCATAGGGTATTCTGATGTATTTGTGAAAAACTCGGGGGTATATGGTGAATTTGAAAACTTGCAAGGGTATATGGTGCAAAAAAAAATTATCGGGGGTATATGGTAAAAAAACTATATATTATATAGTGAGTGTCTATAATTTACAAGAGTAAAAAAACTTGCAAGGGTATAGGCTTCCATTTTTATGAAACAAAGATATAAAGCAAATGTAAACTCACTCTTTTTCTTCTTGGAAATTTACCAGCAACGTGCTTGCTCTTTCTATTTAGCATAACCTACAACCAAATTTTAAAAGGCTATAAATGAAGACAAATTCAATTACAGATGCAGACAAATTCAATTGCAGATGCAAACAAACTCAAAATTGACCAAACCATTATTTTACACAATTTTTTTTCTGAATTTGACATAATATCTACAGCAGATTTACCACAAAGCGCACATGGTAACAATACTTGATGAAATTAAGAATAAAACATATAATTGAAGACAAATTCAATTACGAGATCCGAGATAAAAAGCAAGAAATTGAAGCATAATAATTAATCAAACTAGATTTGGAAGGCTAAACTAGCACAACAAACAACAAGTCATCAGAAGAAACTTTGAAATTCGAATCTATCGCCTGCGTAAACTTCATCGACGCAAGCTGATCTTGCGTGAGGAGCGTGTTGGAACTACTTCTTTGCGAACTTTCATAAGGACATCCGGGTGGGAATCTAGGAGCACTACCAACCAAAGCAGAGAAGAAGTAGATGCATCTTGCGCTGCGAAGAGGAAGTCAAACATGTGGGCATCGATCTCACAGTTACTACAGTTGGGCGGTGGAGATTGGGCGGTGGAGACCTGCAAAAACATTATGAGATGTTTTGAGGTTCATCTCGCAAACAAGAAGCCGGAGCGAGATTCTTCTGCGCTATCTTTCACTCCCTCCCCCCACCGCCATCGATGAGCTAGGTAAGAGATAAACCAAGAAAGTGAATAGAAGAAAGCTACAAGTTAATGACAGATATAGGGTTTTAGCTTAGTTTTTTTTTTTTTTTACGGGAGGGTTTTATAAATCTTTAATTTTAGATTAGGAGTATCAAAGATACCATTTTTATGTCAATGAAGGTTTCTTATTTTAGTTGTGTGGGCTCATAAGAAAAATAATATCGAGAAAGTAATAAGAGACCACTTTTGTATGAAACAGGTCTATTTTCTCCTATTATAAGAGACCTCATTTTCAAGAAGTAAGGTTTCTTTTATTAAATAACCACCAATTAGATTAAGGTGGTCTCTTATTAGTGGTCATTTTGCCAACATTTGTAGTAGTGAAAGTGAAGGTGAATGAGAAGATCCTGAGAAGGACCCCCCGAGGAGATGAAGATCCCACGGCAAAGATAATGGCGCACAATCGAAAAGTTGAATCGCGAGGATGATGAAGTTATTATCCCGGCTCCTTGGGGATTCTACCCCAAGCATCGTGGAGCATAGAGACGGATACGTAGTGTTACGGTTAATCGAGAAGATCGCAAAACCCAAGCTACCAAAGAAGCTCAATCTCCCCATCTTGGCGTAACATATGATGGATCAACCAACCCGATGGAACACGTCGCCCAGTACAAGTAGCGGATGTGGCAAGCATCTACCCCCTGAACCTAGTCGAAGCCTGCATATGTAAGTCTTTTGGGGATACCTTGACTGGACCAACACTGAAGTGGCTCAAATCTCTGAAACCAGGTTGCGTCAGCAACTTCTCAACTTTGGTCAACAAGTTCTACGATAAATTTGAAGAAAGTCGCATCCTCGAGAAGTAGAAAAATGATCTATATGGTGTCATGCAGAATCCAACTAAATAGGTCCGTGACTACTACAATCGCGTCAACAAAGAAATGAATGGGAAAAAAATCTGGACACGAAGACAGCAATAGAATGCTTCAGAAAGGGTATTGTCCTTCGGTCTAAACTACACAATTGTCTCACAAAGTACCCGTGTACAACCTTTAAAGAAGTGAAGTCCACAACCTTGGCCCAGATGAGCTTGGATGATGATGACACCATCCTCAATACCATTTCGACACGTCATGTATCAAAAGGGCCAAGCGACAAAAATCATTCGTCCCAGAGCGAAATAATTGGAGGTCTCATCCTTGCAATCGCCCCAGTCAGGTACATAATGTTAATGATGTGCAGGAAAATACGGTTACATATATGAAAATCGATAATAATGAGTTTCCTGACATCGGGTCGTATGGATTCTCGGTCAACGTCAGAGGAGTGATGAATGCATTGCTAAAGGTCGAAGCCCCTGTACGTTGGCCATGAAAGAGTGATTGTCTAGATGCTTTGAAAGACCAGATGAAATGGTGTCAATTTCATCACGACCATGGCCATAAGATGGAAGATTGCATTGCACTTAGAAGGGAAATCACGTTCCTGATGAACAAAGGACATTTACAAGACTTATTCAACGACAAAGGAAAGGCGTCCTTCGACAAAATCCGCCAAAGTAGAATCCTCCCACGTCTCTATTAGATGTAAAGGTAATTAATGTTATTTCTGGTGGATCAAATGTTTACAGAAGAACGTATTCAGTAGCCAAAAGGCTAGCAAGATAGGGTTCCTCCTCATCCAAAGTCCTAAAGATTACAGGACGGAAGACGAAAGAAGATTGGAAGCAATGTATATCACATTCTACGACGATGACATCTGTCACGAGGAGCACCATGTTGGACTGATGATCTCCATAACTATCAGCAACTGCCTCCTAATAAGAATGTTGGTCGATGGCATAAGCTCTGCAAATATCCTATTCCAAACCGCATTAGAAGGCATGGGTTTATATGATAAAGATCTGACCAAAAACTCAACGACCTTGGTCGGATTCAGTGGAGGGACACAAAAAACAATTGGAGAGATCGTCCTACTGACGTATGGCAAAGAAGTCAACCTGCAAACCAAGTTCTCGACTGTCCTTAGGCATACAACGTCATCCTAGGGGTGCCATAAATACATAAGATGAAAGCAATTCCCTCGACATACCATCAGACGATTAAGTTCCCTACCAAGTGGGGCATCCAAGAGATCAAGGACGAACAAAAAGCAGCCAGAGAATGTTATAGTACATCGCTCAAGTCTCACAAGGCGACAATCTTGCAATTATAGGATGGATTAGCACCAGACGACCCGATGAGCATTAAGTTGACGAAAATGGTGCTAAATCCAGATTCACCATTATCGTGTCGTCCACATTGGGGAATCCATGTCACCCAAATTAAGGGCCAGGTAATTAATTTTTTGAAAACTAACCAAGATTGTTTTGCATGGTCCCATGAAGGCATGACAAGTATTAGCTTAGACGTTATATTGCATAAGTTGAACGTCGATCTGAGTCATAAGCATGTCAAACAAAAACGATGGAAATTTGCACCAGAATGGAACCCAATCATCAACAACGAAGTCCAGAAACTTATCGACACAGAGAAAGTCAGGGAAGTAAAATACCCAGACTGACTAACTAACGTCGTCGTTGTAAGCAAGAAAAGGGGAAGTGGAAAGTCTGCATAGACTTCACAGATTTGAATAAAGCATATCCCAAGGACCCGTTCCCTCTCCCACATATCGACACTATGGTGGACACAACGGTAGTATATTAACTCCTCACTTTCATGGATGCTTACTCAGGATTCCAGTGGATCTTCTCCTAGCTAGGATTCTTACTCTCGAACAGACATTTTTTCTCATTCCATATCCTTGGCACTTTTATTCTCAGTTTGCCTTTTCAAAGGAATGTCTTCAAAAAATTTCCCTCTCGAACATTTCTTAATTTCTTCTGCATATCTCGGACATGCATGCCTTATATTCTGAAATGCAGTTAGTAGATAATCAACTTTGTTTTATAGTTATTAATCCCAGGAATATCAGTATATATGAACAAGCGATTGGGATATCCTGAATTGGATACATGAATTTACCCTTAGAAAATTGATAATTAGTGTATTATCTAACTACACGAATATCTTTTTACCTATATGAAACATATGATTCGATTAACTATCGTAATATATATTACCATGCATGTTATGCTTTTTTTAAATTGCAAAATTAGGAACATTATCCCATTTTTTAAAACCTTTTCTAGTTCAATTGTTAATATGTGTTTTCTCTTAACCTTTTTTTAGTAAGAATTTTCAATTTTTATCTTTATATTCTTATGTTGGTTTTCACTTTTTCACCTACTGTAATTTCTTACTCCCTCTGTATTTTTTATCTTTCTCACTTAGAATCTTAACACCATTCATAATTAGATGGAATCTTCCAAATTCTTCTCATTATGTATTTGGGTGGTGGTTTTCTTGGGTAAGTTTGGGACTTTGAGTAGTGGTTCACGGGTGGTTGTGTTTGTGTGGGATTGGGTGGTGGTTCCTCGGGGGTGGTTTCTGGTGCTAAACGGGGCATACTACCGTTTAACGCTAAATCAGAAATGTAATGAAGAAGTCTGATGTATTTGGTGAAAGAGAACACCAAAAAAACATGTATTTAAACATGGTCATCATAATCCTATTGATTTTGAAATTGAGAAACTTACCATCATTACTCAACTAATTAGTGCAAAGATTGATTCTTTATTTTTGCCAATCACATAATAAGCGCAAAGAATGAATGTTAGTGCAGTTATAATATAGTTACCTAAAATATCCATTTCAATCCTACGTATTACAAAAATTAGTTTAGAAGCAATTGTAATTTGATTATGACTTATGAGAATCATCTACAAATTATTACTTTCCTTTGATGTCTATGTTATGATTTTTAATTAAGTTGATTTAGCAAATAAAGGAGAGGTTAGAGAAAAACTTTCCTTAAAATGAAATCCTTTTATTACGCACAAAGGAGGGAAGGAAGGAAATAATGTGGCCCGAAAAGGAATGTCAAAGATAATGAAGGAGATATTATGCATCCTACATGACAGTTCTATAAACCATTACACCTTTGCAATACATGACACTAGCCTTATATGCACGCCATGCGTGCGAAATCGTTATATCATATAATATGACAAATTTATAAGTGCATACATATCAAAGTAAAAGAAAATAAACTTACTGGTAAATGTATACATAACAAAGTCCAATACGAAACTTAATTTGATCACAAAGTCATGTAAAGTAAAATATATTATTATTTATATACTTCTGTTTAGCAAACATCTCAATAACACCAAAGTATAGAAAATAAATATAAAAAATTAGTTAAACCAAGGAGCCATAATTAAGCCCAAACCAAACTAAAAGAATGGCCTATATAAGGTCCTCTATACACCATTAGGCGTTTAATAAAGTTAAGTTTTTTTTTGTGATGCAATTTAAGGTACTGATATCCTTTTCTTTATATACACAATTTAATAAGGTATCATAATACACAATATTTTATTTTTCCCTCCCACACTGATCACTTCATTATTCACTTGATATCTCTCTCTAAACTCTCTAAATCATAGAGATAAGACATCTCTGGTCTCTCGCTTTGAACCTTGGCCTCTACATCCTCCCGTCGACCACCACCATCACCCCCTTCCATCGACCTCGTTTTTTGCATCTTGTGGCATCCTTTTCTCTCATAGCCGCGCCGGCGAATTCGTCGGTTTTCTCTTTCTCTTCCCTCCGACACCTTTTGTCTTTCCCCTAATGCGTCTTCGTCAGCGCCAACTTTAGTTTTCGCCACTGTTTGGCTCACCTACTACAGATTTTTGTTCATTAAATTCCACCTCTGGGAAAATTGAAAGCAAACTGAAATTTTACTATCTAAATATGGGAAAATTGAAAGCAAACTGAAATTTTACTATCTAAATAAAAATTGAAGAATTTATTTGTCAACCATGAAATGAAGGGAGAGGAATGTATCAGATCTTGAGTAGCTCAACAATTTAAATTTCGATTGTAGCGAGTTTTAAATCTCTTCGTTATTTTATTTGCATGTGAAAATACCAATTTTTTCATATTTTGATAATTATGCATTTGGGTAACCTATATTTACTTTCGAAATTACCACTAATTTCATATTTTGATTTTCGTTCAGTTGGGGGATTCTCAATTTAACTTTGTTATCAGATTTTCTAAGAATGTTCCCCTTTCATTTTTTTGTTGATGATATGCCATTATCTTGTTTTGCTATTTCGAAAGATTGGCTCTGAATTCAGAACTTATGATGCTGACTTTTTGTGGATTTGATTTACGGGTCAAAAACTCTTCTCCGGAATGGTGACTTGATGTCTGGACTATGGAGATGGGTGGACTGTGGAGATGGTCCAAAACTTGGTTTCAAAAATACCACTAATTGTACTGTGATTCTTTCTATATCACCTTCAAAAATAAAAATTCTGATCTCTACTATAAAACTTATCTTTTTTAAATCCTTAAATTGTTTCCAAGTTTTTGTTCCTTCAACAATTTGTTTTTTATTCCCTGAAAGATTGATTTTTGATATCTGGAGATACGTAATTTAGGAAAATGAAATTTGACTCCTTAAAGAAGTATTTTGAATTTGATTCATCTTAGTCAATATGTTTTCCCCCCTCAAAAAAATTGAAATTGTGAGAATAGAAGATTGGAGATGTCAATTCTTCGTTAATTAACTAATTTTCCATTGAGAAAGAAAAGTAACTGATTTCCCATTAGAAAAAAAGGAATTGATTTTATCTACTTAGATTATGGATTTTCATCAATAAATAAAAAGTATGTTTTGTTTTTCAATTCAAAGGGAAAAAAATTGCGTAGCTTGGATAATTAAGAATTACTTTTTCAATGTAATTTCCATTGTTACTCTCTTTGGTTTGTTTTTTGCCAATCTTTTGGTCCGCTTACGCTGAATATAAAGCACACCACTAAATTTGTGATGACAATTATCAATTAGATGAAGAACAAAGCATAATAAGAAGCAACAATTACCTTTGGACTGTGATTTCCCTTGTTGGTTTGGTTTTTTGCTCCTCATGGTTTGGTTTGATTAAGCCGAATTAAAAAGACACCTTTAAGATTTTGAAAAGGGGAATTGTAGTTTATGTTGTTGTGTTTTTGTTGGTAGATAATGGAGGGGAGAAGGAGGGAAGAAGATGAAGAATTATGGAGCGTCTAAATGTATGGTTATATTTGGGAGTTAGAGGTAGAAGTTGGTACCATGGAAGTAACTGCTCTGCAGTTTAGGGATCAGTTTCCCCTTTTTTCTTTTTTGCTTATTTTACTTTTGTTTTTTAAATTTATTGAGTGGTTGGATGTGTAATATTTGTTGGTAGTTGGGGGTATTTAGGTAACTAAGGGTGGACACCAAAGGGTCAGGAGTTGACATATAGAATAGAGATGCATGGGGCAATGGATTGTGAAATCAATTTCCTGAGCGCCACGTGGCCTCTAGGATTTTGTTGTATATTTAGATAGATAGTTAAATAGATACACTTTCAAATTCTCTCTAAATATTAACTCTTGACCATAAAATTCTATGGTCATCTTTCCTGATATTTTTCATGATTTTTTTGATTGATAATATATCATATGACACACCATAATGGATATGCTTTGAATCTTAAGGTGTGTTCTTCTCACCTAATTAAATTATCTTGAATTTAACTGAACTTATTTAAACGTATTAAGACTTATTAAAATTCATTTATAAAGAGTTAAAACTCTTTGATAAACTCATATTAATAACTGAACTTATTTTAACTTATTTGAACTTATTATATCTCAATCTTATTATTTTTAAGGTGAAAAGAACACACTTAGAAAATTATGAGTATTTGGTAAACATTTTTGGTTTATTGAGGATGTGTTGTGTTGCGAAAATCACCCCACTGTGGCCGTTGATTTTGCTTCCTTCCATTAGTCTTCAAAACTTCATTCTTTCACTCAAACTTTCTCTCCCTGAATAACACCCAATTGCATAAAAAACAACCTCCTTCCCTCGCTTCGCAATATGGGATAATACTTTCTTCCCTTTCTTTGATGATCTCTCCTGTTTCTTCTACCATTTCCTCTGTTTTTTCCTTCACTTGCCCTGCTTTATTCAGTTCTTTCCTCTCTCCTGAATTGCCCATTATATACTTTCCATAAAACCTTTTTTTCTAGAAAACCTAAAACTCAAGCAGTCACCAATGGTGGCCTCAACTTAAAAATAACAGCAACTCATCCTTAACATATCATATAATGCTATATGACAACATCAAATATAAAAAGGGAGTTAAGTTATAGAGATGGAGGGCAAAGCATAAACTGCCTAATATGTAGTTGATTTGCATATCAATATTACCATAAACATGTTGTAGTTATCGTATGTAATCAATTAAATTAACAACTTTCCTTTGATGTTGATCCTATAATTACGCTCAGAATTAAGAGAGGATCAATTAGCCAGATTATGCTCAAAATTAACGGATTTTCGTGAGGAATTGATAGGCATCCAACGTGGCATATCTCATTGCATTTATGTCCTATGTGGCACATTCAATTAAGCAAAACGATTTCCTGAACGCCACATGACTTCAAGGATTTTGTTGTATACATATATATAGATATAGATTTAGTGAGTACTAAGTAATAACATCTTGGCAATACTTTACAGTTAAATAAGGAGATGTCTATTTGAATGAGAGACGTCCAATAGATCATACGTCATAATGATATTTGTATATTGGTTTTAATTATGTTTGAAATTGCAAGTAATAATAATGATATTTAGTAATAAAATAATAAGGGATATCATCTCAAACGACCCTAACATATAGACATTTTTCCCAAATAACCCTGACATTTTCACCCCTATCGCGGATAACCCTGAACTTGTATTTTGTCATTAGACCTGACGGAATTGATGACGGCGTTAACTATTTTTAAACAAAAATAATTACTATTTTACAAAGTAAACCCAAATTATTGCTCTCATGTTCTTCATCTCCACACCACCATCACCACCACCACCACAATCGTACCTACATTCTCTCTCCTCACTTCATCTTTGGCCTCACATTTCTTCAGTTCTGGAAGTCCCCAATATGATGGAGGTACTACCTCTTCATATCTCTTTGTCAACCCAGAAATTCAAAGTGTTTGTGATACCCTCTCCACGGATTCAATTCGATGAATAAAGTAGTCCATTTAATTTTTTGGAAAAATTGACAACAGAGGTCTCAACTTTGGGTGATAATTTTTAAAAGGTCTGAACTATTGATTAACCTGTGTAGGTCCAACTTTAGGGGGTCTTAACTTTTAACGGGCCTTAGTGACTTGAAACTGGCTTAATAGGTCATCACTTGTAAAACTTGGGTCACACCAGAAGTGTTAATTGAGGGAGGGATGTAGGAACTAGGTGAGATTTAAAAAAAATCTTCAGTTTTAAGTCGCCGAGGCCCGCTAAAAGTTAAGACCCCCTAAAGTTGGGACCTACACAGGTTAATCAATAGTTCAGACCTTTTAAAAATTATCACCCAAAGTTGAGACCTCTGTTGTCAATTTTTCCTGTCTTTCTCCTTTTTATCTATTGTCGAGTACAGCTAGCTTCAATTTTTAGGTTCTCTGAAATTATATTGATTTATTATCTTCTTAGATTAATCTAATGAAGGGACATGGATTTGCTTCAACCAAGTTGGATACTTCTTCTTGTTAGGTAACGACTGTTTTCACCGTGACTGCAATTTTCATTCAGTATCTGAAGTGATATTAAAGGAAGCAAACTTGTTCTATAGCAGAATTTATTGCAGAAATGACTCAGGATGAATTCACATACTAGAGCTGTGCTGCTGAAGTTCCTACCCCTGACCGACAGAAACCCTACCTCTCTAGATTTTCTATCTCTTTCTTCTTGCACGTGATGTAAACCTTAATTTTTCACTTTCAAGCTTCATTTTGGTCAAAGAATTTCAGATTTCTTCACCAAAAACTGACAAGTTTTTTCAGTTCTAGACTTTGAAAGGTAATATAGTCTGTTTTTCAGCTTTTTTTCCCGCAAAATTTAGCCAAATATTCGGTTTTTTTAGGAGCATCTTCCAACAAGGATTTTGGGTAGCTTTGTTCCCCACGACTTTCCATAAAATTAGGCATGAAGAAGATGAAGAGACATTAATAAGTTGGGTTTAGTGTTTAGTGTTTGCTTGCTGTGCAATTGAAATTTTTTTATTTTAATTTCCAAGCTAAGAGACATGAACAATTAAAGATGAAGAGACATTAATTTCCAAGAATTTTGATTTCATGGCATTTAGCGTTTACTTGCTGAGTTGCTGTGCAATTGAAGAGAGAGAAAGTAGTGGACACCATAGATGACTACTTGAGATGAGTGACAATAGAAGAACAAGAGAGAGAAAGAGATTAGTTTATTTTTAATTTCTAAAAAGTAGTAATTATTTTTCTTTGAAACTAGTTAACACCGTTATCAATTCCGTCAGATTTAATGATAAAATACAAGTTCAAGGTTATCCGCGATAGGGGTGAAAATGTCAAGGTTATTTGGGAAAAGATTTATATGTCAGGGTTATCTGAGATATTATCCCAAATAATAAATATATTAATAATAACAATCAAGCTTTAGTACTTACCTGTCAAAAAAAAAAAGCTTTAGTACTTCTAGTATAGTGCTTATAAAGTAGTAAAGTACTAATAAACTAATAAAGCAGTAAGTAATAAATATTCATGTGCCTAATAAGTTTAATAATGAACCCTAAGTTCAATTATTCAAATATTAATAATGACGTTTATAATATTAAAAGAATTAATACATCAAGTTACAAAAATATGCACTTCAGAGTTTACCTTAACAACTTATCTAAATTATTTTAACTAATCTGATTTGCATAGGTTATATACTTATATATGTTTGTAATTATATTATTGCAATAATAATAGTAATAATAATTATAATAATAATAGTAGTAGTAGTAATAATAATAATAATAATAATAATAATAATAATAATAATAATAATAATAATAACAATAATAATAATAATAATAATAATAATAATAATAATAATAATAATAATAATAATAATAATAATACACAAATTATTACATGTACTTGACCACACGGTGTAGCGGCAAGCGCGTCAACTCTGTCAGCTCATTTTCAAAAGGTTAAATCTCACTTGTTTTTCAGTGAAATTAGCTTCTAACCAGGTGTTGGAAAGCTATTGAGCCAAATTCTCATATCCAACTTGGATCTTCCCTAAATATTGAGTGTGCTGTGAGAAATGTCCATTTGGAGTCGACCCAATTCTTCATAAAAGTAAACTGATTAGTATTTTCCTTTTGTTATAAAAGTAACCTCAATTGTTTATAAGAGCACCTTTTCTTGTTAAGAGTAACCTCATCCTTCAGTAGTAACAACATTTAATCATACGAGTAACTTCATTTATTTATAAAAGTAACCATATCTCTATTATATAAGCCAAGGGGGGAGCAATGGTGTCCCCCTTGGAATTTACTTAAATGCCCCTCCACTACATAGATATTACGTTTCAAGTTTCCACAAACAACCTCTGTAATCAACCCCAAACCACGCATTAACTTGCCAAAACTAAAAAATAAACCAAATCTCTAATCAACCCCAATCCACGCATAAACTTGCCAAAATAAAAAAAATCAATCAAATCTCTAATCAACTCATATAATGTTCAATTACATAAAGTTGCCAATAAAAAAGATTCAATCAAAAATATTGATAATCAATAACTTACCAAATAGTAATACCAAATACATAAAACCAAGCTTAGCTTGGCTCACTTGGTAGGAATTCTACCTCATGACCTCAAGGTCAGGGGTTCGAATCCCACCAAGTGAGGGGCACTTGGAGGAGAATTCCCCTTATAACTCCCCCTCCTTCCAAGTGTCTGAGCCTCTGGGTTGGGCCATGTGCGAGGGCAGCCCAAAGGTTATTCATCTTACCAAATCAAAAAAAAAAAAAACCAAATACATAAGAAAAAATTTACACGGCATAATAGCCTCTTAAATCAAATTTTCCATACCACAAACTCAATTACAAACACAAACTCCAAACAAAACAAAAAAAATCAGTTTTGTTCATAGATTGGAGCTTCAAGAGTCATGACATTCTCAAATACGGAACTCTCAAATTTGCTGATTCTTTACTGTTAATCAGGTACGTAGTTCGGTATTGAAAATAAAAATTATGTGTACTGTTCTATGTTCAGAGAATCTTAAGAATATTTAATATGTTTGAGTTAAATTAAACTCAAATTACAGTAACTATTACTAATATGTGTTGTTTTAGATTTTTTGTTTTTAAAAAAAATTAACTTAAACTACAGTTTATTTAAAATTTAAATCGAAAAAAGTTGGTCAAAAATAAAATAAAATTTCATCAAAAATAACTTCAATATTCGTGCCCATATATTAAAAAGAATTATTTTTGTGCCCATATATTGAGAGAAAATATGAGAACACGAATTAAATTATTTTTGCGCCCATATATTGAAAAGAATTTGAGAAAAAAATACTTAAACCTGTTTGGCCCAATATTTTATGCATTGGTGGCAAAAAGGAATTTGAAATATTGGATATGAGAAGCAGTTATCAAATGGCTAAATAAGTGGCAAGGAGTTTGGGCTCACGTGCAATTTAGTTGAGATAAACAAGGAAGTAGTTGAGAATAAAGGGGAGGTGCAATCTACTGGCTCTTAGTGGAGGATATTCTTTTAGCTATATATATTTGTGTATTGTAACCTACTTTAGGCTCTAACCACTACGGGACATTAGCATACAATAACTCTTTCTCCCTAGCTATTACTAATCTTCATTATTCCATACTCCATAGCAAACACTCTCACTATCTCCATTAATACTTTACAAAGCTACTGTGTAAATTGTACTCAAACGCCTATATTGGCGGCGGCATCTTCATAGTGGATTGGTGATCAAGAGAATCACCCGCAGTTTTTCCCATCTTTTGGGTTTTTCGCATCAACAATTGTTTGTCTTTCTATTCTTTTATTTACATTCTTGTTGATCATTAATTATTTCATATTTAATTCTGTATATTGTTCTTGTTGTTGGCTTCCCAATACCTTTTGCGTACTTGGTACAAAATCGGCATAAATAATTTGGCGCCCACCGTGGGGCCTTCAGCAAGATCTCTATACATCGTTCATCACTTTCTTTTTGTCTACTATTTCGTTTGTGCCTTCTCTTTTTTGTGTTTGCAATGGCAGGAGATTGGGTAACCACTCAAGAAGTCATAGATGAACTCAACCGCGTCAAGGCTGCTATGGCGGAATTGCAGAATAGCTATGTCGCATCTTGCATGGAGAATTAAAGCCTAAAATCTGCTCAAAAGTCCAAAGGCTCTAAGCGCCGCAGGATAGGCGATATCTCCAAAATACCTGGCCTGGACAGAGGCCTATTCGAAACTCCTGTGGGCCACAACATTCCTGCCCACGACGATGATTCAGATGGAGATGTTGACACCGACGTCGAGCCTGACGCCGACATCATTGGAGACCAGGCCAAGGGGCAAACCGCGTTCCGTCGCCGACGATCCCATCCAGCAACGTCTTCAGTGGCTAGAATACATGATCGCCAGGATCCCCGGTGTCCCACGCCCTATGGAGAAAGCGACGCCGAACAGTTATGCGGACTCACCTTTTGTTGATTTCATTGCCATGGTCGAGGTTCCAAAGTGGTTCTCCGTCCCAACCATGAAGATGTACGACGACACTGCAAATCCAAATGATTACGTCGCTCAATATAAACAACAGTTGATCACCATCTCAATTCCTCGTAGCATGCGCGAGGCATGCATGTGCAAAGGATTCGGATCGACGTTGACTGGACCAACCCTGCAGTGGTTCATCCACCTTGGCAACGACACTATCTCTTCCTTTGCTCAATTGATTAATATTTTTAATTTACAGTTTGCTAGCAGTCGTACGATGGAAAAACAGACTAGTGACTTACATAGAATCGTGCAGAAATCTGATGAATCCTTAAAAGAATTTGTTCGCGGGTTTAACAGGGAAAAGGTGTCGATTCCAAATTGCGACGTTAAGACGACGATTGAAGCTTTCCGACGGGGACTGGATGAAGACTCAGATTTGTACAAAGAACTTTCCAAGTATCCCTGTCCAACGTTCGAGGATGCTTAAGCCAAAGTCTTGGCCCATATCCGGTTGGAGGAAGACATGCAGTCAAGAAAGGAATTCTATGACGTCGACAGCAGGAAATCGACGCCAAACAAGAAAGTTCGTGACGTCCAAAGCCTTATGATCGTCCACAACAAGTTCATAGCGTCCGTCAGACTCATCAAGCCAACGACTGGAAAAACGATCCTAGTTGGACGTCGTCCAAAAAGTGATGCCGACGTCAACAAAATCTCTACGACGGTGACGGTCAGCTGGACGTCGTCATTCATATCTCAAGGAGGGTAAGCACGTTCCCTGAAGTTGGAACGTCGTCCATCTAAAACTCTATCACTTTTAATCGTATTATGTTGACAACAAAAGGGACGCCACTACAGGTAAGTAACCAACAAGTTAAATTGAGATATTCCATTTCATTTTGTTCTCAACAAATTCCATTTCCTTTGTATTTTAAGCATTATTTCTTTTTATTATTATACTGACTTGAGCGTCGGAGGACCGTTGGCCTTGCCAACGACCATCTCACCTTTGTTATATGAACACAGGCATAGGGGACGGGGATTCGTCGACAGCCAACACTGAGACAACCGAACACCACAATGTTCACATTCATCTGACGCCAACATCAACATCGACGACGACATCATAGTTAACGTCGACCTTTATCACGACGGCGACAGTTTTAAGCTGGGGCATCAAGGTTTGACGGCGTTCAGGTGAACGCAAAATGACTTATATACACAAAGGGAAACACTCCTTAAGAAGTCATCAACATACAAAACACCACGCGCAATTAATTAGAAGAGGCAATTTAGCCCTTCGTAACAATTAATATTGCAAGTGGTTTCAAACATCAAAGGTACCTACACACATACGTACACACATTCATACAAACATAAGGGCCCTACACTTGACGACATATCCTGGATGACAACGTTTAGTTTTAAAACTAAACCTCTAGTCATGATGGAAAAGTTATATACATACATACTTACTTACAAACATACATTTGCATAACACATAGCAAAGATATACAACGACTTTTATACACAAAAACTAACACTGAAAACTAGTTTGTCTCCATGGCATCTTTGTCCTCTACAACAGGGGCGGTAAGCGATTTTCGCCGTCTCAAAGCCTGGGCGGCAACGCCGTCGGGAAACGGTGTCGTCGAGAGTTCTAAAAACAAAGAAGGAATTTATGGACGTCGTCTTCTGGAGTCCATGACGTCGTCTGACCTTCCATGTTCTAGCATCCATTGCTTCCTTCAATGACGTCTCCTTGACGATTTTGGCGTCATCAAGGATGACGGTGGCAATAGTTATCACAGCAGCAGCGACGGCGGCAGACGACATGGTGTTCTCTGACGACAGCGCATGAAAGTAAGCAAGGAAACTAAGTAAAGACAGAGTGACGGCGTCCGAAGTGAACGAACAACGTACTTGAAGCCATTTGAAGGAGAAGATTTAGGGAAAAGTGTAATTGATGCCACTTCCCAAGACGGTTGAGCAAGTGTCATCAATTAGGGGTAATTGTTTGGCCCAACATTTTATGCATTGGTGGCAAAAAGGAATTTGAAATATTGGATATGAGAAGCAGTTATCAAATGGCTAAATAAGTGGCAAGGAGTGTGGGCTCACGTGCAATTTAATTAGTTGAGATAAACAATGAAGTAGTTGAGAATAAAGGGGAGGTGCAATCTACTGGCTCTTAGTGGAGGATATTCTTTTAGCTATATATATTTGTGTATTGTAACCTACTTTAGGCTCTAACCACTACGGAATATTAGCATACAATAACTCTTTCTCCCTAGCTATTACTAATCTTCATTATTCCATACTCCATAGCAAACACTCTCACTATCTCCATTAATACTTTACAAAGCTACTGTGTAAATTGTACTCAAACGCCTATATTGACGGTGACGCCTTCATAGTGGATTGGTGATCAAGAGAATCACCTGCGGTTTTCCCATCTTTCGGGTTTTTCGCATCAACAATTGTTTGTCTTTCTATTCTTTTATTTACATTCTTGTTGATCATTAATTATTTTCATATTTAATTCTGTATATTGTTCTTATTGTTGGCTTCCCAATACCTTTTGCGTACTTGGTACAAAATTGGCATAAACAAAACCCATATATTAAAATAAAAAAAATGTCCCCATAATCGAATTTCAACACATACCTTAATTTGGGGGAAATTGAATTTCAAGGTAAACTGTACAGCTTGCGCCACGCAAGCAAGGTCGGTGATCCATGACGGGCGGAGCTAATAATCGACGGTCTTAATTGAAGAGAGAGAGAGAGAGAGATTGTGGTTTGATTTTGCATTTGGTGAAAAATCGATCTCAATTGAAAAATCAAGAGTGAGAGAAATATCACAATGAAAATTCAAATATTATGGGTTTGGGAATTCGGGAAGTAGTGGTTTGATTTGGGGAATTTGATGAAGATGAAGTTCAATTGAATTGGGGGAGTAGTGTGATTTGGTGAAATTGATAAAAACGATGTTCAATCAGATTGGGGAGTCGTGGTTTGATTTAGGGGACTATGGGTTTGGGAAATATGGGTTCAGTAGGTAAGAGTTGAAGAGAGAAAAATGAGTAGCTAATGAGTGAGAGAGATAATATGGGTTTGTTAGTGAGAGAGATAATATGGGTTTGTTAGTGAGAAACTGAGAATGAATGACAGTAGAAGGTTAGTGGAATTGTAGCATAGCTTTATTTGAGAGATAGTGAGTGGGGTTGGACTTCAATTGCTAAGTCTGCTCACTCTCAGTGCCTCGGTGCACATATCACAAGTGTACAGAGGAAATCACAAGTGTTATACATAAACATTTACTCTATCATCATCTTATATATTTAACGTGGCAAGACCTCATATAATGAATATGCATTTTCTTCTCATTATATCAATGATTTAGGTGTGTTATATATTATGTTAAAGTTTTAAATATAGCTCATGTGATAGTAAGTACTAAGTAGAGCATTTAATTCACTAACAAATTCGATAATAATAGCCACCCTTCTTCACCTAAGTTATAAAAATTTGCACTTTCAAAAAAAATTTATTAAAAAGTTTCTTACATTGCGAAGAATATGTGTATCTTTTTAAAAATGAAAGTGTATGTATATCGTTTGAACTGAATATTTTAGTTTTTGAGCTGGAAGTATTTTTTCTTCAAACAAAAATAGATGTATATTCTCCCAAAAATGTATATACAATTCAAATGCATAAATTAACTCCACTATACATTTATTTGCAACTAATATAAACCAATCAAATTTTGCAACTAAAAAAATCTTGCAAATAAAAAAAATTATACATTATATGTCTAAAGTTCAAATTTTGATTCGTATGCCAAAATAACCGAGTTTTTGTCTCGAAAAAATCCAAGCACGCATCACGTGCAAAAAATGCTAGTTTAATTATAAGAGTAACTCCTTTCTATTGTTGTGTGTAATCTTAAGAATATTATATGAGTAACCTCAATTATTTTTTTGGAGTAACCTCGTTTAACCATACGTGTGACCTCATTTAATCTTATGAGTAACTCTATTTAATCATAAAAGAAACCTCATTTATTCATACTAAGGTCCCCAAATGTTCACACAAGTAACTGGATTTATTCATACTAGTAACACATTCGTTCATAAGAGTAAACTTATTAGTATTTCATTTTGTTATAAAAGTAACCCCATTTATTTATAAGAGTAACCCCTTTTATTGTTAAGAGTAGCCTCATCGGTCAGGTGTAACCACATTTAATCATACGAGTAACTCATTGAATTATACGACAACCCCATTTAATCATATGAGTAAACCTAATAGTTCACAAAAAAGTAACCTCATTTACTCATATGAATAACCTTGATTAGTCGTTCATAAAAGAGTGAACGGATTCGTATCCACTTTTGTTTATAAAAGTAACCCCATTTGTTTGTGAGAGTAATCTCATTTGTCAGAGTAACCACATTTATCCATACCGATAACTTCATCCGTTCATAAGAGTTACCCTTTTTATTCATTAGTATTTTAGCTATATTTTAGAACTTAATAATGCACCCTTTTGTGTTTTTATGTTTTAGTTGTTGCTTCCAAGGTCATTATCCCAATTCCCACACACCAACTATAGAATGGTTCATCGGGTAAAACAAGATGTTTTGGAAGGGGTTGTGCATAAGGGATGAGTTTGTGCACAAGGTCAACTTCAAATAGACATTTCTCACAGCATACTCAGTATTTTGGGGAAGATTCAAGTTGGAGGAGAAAATTCCGATGAAAAAGCTCATTTCCGAAAAAAAAAGTAAGAGTTTAGAGTTGACAAATAGAGTTTAGAGTTTAACTGTTAGAGTTTTAACTTTTTGTTCAACAGATTTGATTGCTGATTTGACAACTTTTTTAATAAATGTGTTTGGTAACAATTAACTGATTGCTAAAAGCTTATTGCCATTTATTTGTGTGAAATGACATTTATAGACATTTTAATACATATGTGTAGTATTATTATTAGAGGCAAACAAGTCATTGAACATATTTTTACCTAATCCTCTAAAGAAAAAGCTCCTATTATGAGCTTTTTCATTTTGAGAGTTTTTATTCCAAAACTCTCTCTAATACTCTCTTTTACCAAACACCCATTTTAGAGTTTTTGATTAGTCAAAACTCTAAAAGTGACCCAAAATTCTCTTTTTGCTCCAAAACTCTAATTGCCAAACTCCCCATGATCTTTTGAAAATGAGCCGACAAAGCTGACTCACACGTTGCACAGAAAACGCGCTGATAATAATAATACCTAAATGGGCCGGCCCATAATATTCCTAAATCCCTAATGAACTCTCCCTCTCCTGTCTCCTTGTCCACAACCAGACCTCCGCCGGAGTGAAAGCAAACTCAACCCTCTCTCTCTGTTTGAACTGGACGGCCAAAAAGCCAAAAAAAATTCACAAAAAATCCGAGAAAAAAAGAACTTTCAAAGATTTTCACAAAATCTCAAACGAAGTTTATTTTCTAGATCTACCATATTTATACTGTGTTACGAAGATTTATTTGGTTATACGAAGATTTATACGCATTATACGAATACTTATACGGGTTTTTAGTATCATTTTGCGAAGATTTCTAAGGTCAAGGAGTAGGGATGGCAATGGATCCTAGACCCGGCCCGGATCCGTGGACCCGGATCCGTTTTTTCGGATATGGATCCTAAAATTTCAGACCCGTCGGATCCGGGTCGGATTCGGGTCCTGCCGTCAGATTGCGGATCCGGGTCCGGATCTGACCCCAGACCCGGGCCCGGATCCACAGATCCGTTTTGAAGAAAAAGAACTGGGCTGGGCTCTAAGTCCTCCAACTGTAACTAGCCTGTAACGTTCCAAAGCCAAACATTTTTACAATTACGCTTCACCTTCTCTCCCTCTCTCCCTAAAACCCTAATGCTACCGCCCCTCACCATTCTCTCCAGCCCACCGGCCATCCTGCTTTCGTGGCATCTTCTTTCCAGGCATCTTATTCAGGCCACCATTTGTTAAACAATTATATCTCTCGCTCTCTCGAACTCTTTCCCTCTCTCTCGCACGACCACCAGTGAGTAGCCACCACGCAGCCGTCATCCACGACACGAGCTAGCGCATCCCTCTCCGGCCACCATGAACGGCTTTTGTTTATTGTAAGATTTGCTTAATTATTGTTTTTACGCTTGTTTCGTTATGTAATTGATCAAAGAGTTGCAAGCAGAAATCTACCATTTGAAGTATAAGCTTCTTCAGGGTAAAATACTGTAATGGATTTGATTCCATCAGTTTCCGGCACCATTTGTTAAAATCAGTTGCAAATCAGAGTGTTCTTTATTTATTGTAATTTTTTAGATTTGCTTTATTTTTTTTATGTGTCGAATTTGTGGTATTGAATTAGTTGCAATTTATGGTAATTGGTATATTTGCTGTTATTTTATTTGGATTGAGAATTTTTTTTTTTATTGAAAAGTGGTAAAATAGTATAAAGTGTGGTGGATCCGTTTAGGACCCGTTTTGGACCCGGATCCGTGAGATCCGCAGTATCCGGATCCGGGTCCTATTTTTTCAGACCCGTCGGATCCGGGGCGGATCTGGATCCAATGACTGAAAACGGATCTGGATCCGGATCCTTAGGGACCCGGTCCAGATCCGACCCGTTGCCATCCCTATCAAGGAGTCAAGGTTAGTTATATGGTTTTTTTCATCTTATTCTAAGTGTTCCCGATTTATTTATTATTTTTATTAATGTTGTGAATTTTGGTTCTTCATCTGGATTATTCTTCTCGTGTATTTTCTTAACTAGTTGTTGGCCCGTGCGCGATTAGCGAAAATAGTGGTGAATAACTAAATGCAAGTATTAGCGTTATTGATTTCAGCAAAATCAAAGCATGCGAACTTGGTAGTTAGGAAGAGAAAGTAATTAGATTGCCTAACATATATGCATATAACTCTTGTTAGTGCAAGCTATTTTTGGGTTGCAAGAAATGTGGAGGTTTTTTCGCATCCTCTAGAATGTCCTTGAGTCAATGTTATATCAGTTATAAGAACTCATTCATGCCTATAAAAAAAGAGATTAGTTCATATTAGGCGATGATTAACTATAAGGGCAATATTATTAACATGTACCATTGGACTACAACAAAACAATAAGCAATAAGGGTTTTTTGGGTGGGTGATGTAGTAGCTTAATTTCCAGGCTTCGTAGCATCTTCGATGGTAAGTGCGGTCCCTCAAGGGGGCAAAATCTAATTAGCGTTGCTCTAATGGCATAAAAATCTTGAAAATGTAATTTAAATTTTGTATTTGGGAGAACAAACTTAATTATTTCTTGCAAGTATACTTTTATTTATGTTATAACATTCGCATAATAGAGTAACAATGCGGAGAACTAAATGTTAAACATTAGCATAATTGAGTAAGGGAAAATGAAGGCATCTAAACTTGGTAGTTAAGAACATAAGCTAAGTAAATTGCATAACATATATTCCTATTGAAAATTTTACAATAGCTTTCTTCAAAAAACGCTATCGTAAAGAATAAATAACAGCAGCAAATGCCTCCACACCAACAATAGCTTATTTATGTTAATATACTTATAGATAAATCTTCCTCAATATATATATATATATATATATATATATATATATATATATATATATATATATATATATATATATATATATATATATATATATATATATATATATATATATATATATATATATATATATATATAATTCTTAATTTATTTTCTGTATTTATATTTGTGATTTAAGAACTTATAAAGTATATACTTTTTTCAGTATCATAATGTATAATTTTTTTTAGTATCATAATGTACTATTTCATATATTATAAAGCTTGATTTCGTATATTATATATAAGGTTTAATTGCCATATTATTTGTCGTTCATATTTGCCGAATATCGTCCATATTTATACGGTATTTTCTTTTTTCTCCCTCCTCTACTTCTTCCTCCATAACAACACCACCTAGCCACCATTACCACCCCACCGCGACCACCCCACCCCCGCCAGCCTACCGCAACCCCCGCCAACCCCCCGCACCCCCACCCCCACAATGACGGCCCCCACCCCACTCCCACCCCTCCCCACACCCGAACCCCCTCCCCTATCCTTTCGCGAGCGCCGCCGGTCCCCCTCTCCCTCTCCCTTCACGCCGCGCCGCCGGGTCCCTCTCTCCCCCTCTCTTCGCGTGCGTCGCCCAGTCCTCCCTCTCCTTCCTTCGCGCCACAAAGGTTCAACATAATCAGGACTTATATTTTGGGACGGCGGGAGTAATATTGTGCCGAAAATATATTGATAAATTTTGAAGCTTGACTAACCAAAATAGTAAAATTACACGTTAAAAATAGCAAAAGAAGAAAAGACATTTAGCTAAGAGTAGGCAAAGGTTCAACATCCCACCTAAAGGCTCACAACTATTACAAATTTTCGCCAAAATCTTGGAAATTCCTCACATAAGAACACTGACAAAGAGTAAAGACAAAATGTTTGTACAACTAATACTAAACAAAAGGAATGTCAAGTAGTTTAATTGCTAGGCTCAACATTAGCCTCACTTTTAGGCGTGGATGTAAACTGATTTGTAGGTTCTGTACTGATTTATGGCCTTAAAACCTAATCTTTAAGTACAACTCTCTTGAGGACCCATTGCACGACATTGCTCTAGGTAAGAGTTATCTTCGGGCCTACTTCAATCAGGAAATGCGACATGCACAACAATCCTTCGACAACTTTAAAGTCTTGTGGGACATTGTTCCAGGTAAGAGTTATCTTCGGGCTTACTTTGATCAAGAAATGGGACGTGCGCAATATTTCCTGGCCAGCCTTAAAGCCTTCATTGAACGCTTGTTAATTTGGTCTAAACACCGACATATAACTTAGATGTACACTCTTAGATAAACACAGATGTTTCTTGTTATTCTCGAAGTATGTAAACCTCGTATAATCATATTGGGAAGATATACAATATATGATTTCTATGTGTATGAGTTTTATACGTATCATAATTTCACATGGTATATAATAATAATGGCATCACTTTTCAACTCCATATTTTTTTTAACACAAATTGAGAAATCAGATTAAAAACTTTGACAAAAGTCACCGATAATTAGAATATTACACACATACAACATAAAAATATAAACCACCATCAAAGATATATTAATAATCTCAAGGAGAATGGATGGAGCTAAATTGGGTGGGTTAAACATTCCTTCTTGTAATCATTCATCACACAAGCCGGAGGAGCAAAGTGCTGTCCCCCAAGGTAGTAAAATCTTATTAGAGAATCGATTGCCTAATTATTTTAATCATAGATTTTTTGAATTAACTTAATGCAATTTGATAAAAGTATCAGTTATCTTCTCTTTCAAAACTTATATCAATAATGTCATTTCTTTCAATTTAGCCAAATTTCTTAACATCAATACCTCTTCATCATATGTTTTTATCTCTTCCTTTCTTCAGTTTGTTGTGTTCCCACACTAACAAACCCATCATTAAGCAAAACAAAATTGGTAAAATATGACTCATCCAATATAAAAGGGTGCAAATGTCTCTCGAGCTCCATAGTGAGGATATGTGGGCCCAATCGACATGAATTGTCTCCTTCCTAAAGCTACAATGATGATAACAAAACTAATTATTAGATGACAACAAGGAAGAAACAAATAATAAACTAGCATCAAGTAAATAATACAACATGCTTGCAAAAGCTAGAACAGAATAGAAAATTGCACCCTCAAATATGTTTAGTGATGGTAGGTAAGATATCTAATTATGATGATAAGAGATAGTGGTTGAAAACTCAAAAGACTTGCATTGGATATAGTTTGACATAAAAGAAAGCACCATACGAACCATAAGCAACAGCTAGGTCTTTTCAGTACAAAAGTCGAGTTTCGATGCTAACTCTCATATACTTCCTCCGTTTCTTTTTACTTGCAACCATTTGACTTTTACACTATTCACCAACTCTACTTAGTTTATCTTTGGTGATTTATAGTTAAGGAAAAACATATTCATGTGGGATCTTGTTAGATTCGTCTCAATGTATATTTTTCGAATATCTACTTTTCGTAATTTTAAATTATCTGTAGTTAAAGATATTAATGGTTGAAGTTATGCATTGGCAAGCATGAAAGTCAAACAGTTGCAAGTAAAAAGAAACAGAGGAAGTATAAATGAAGTCCTTGCAATGTAATTTTCACTTATCAATTATGACAATATTTCAACACTTTCTTCCACTTTCCATACATTTTCTTATCATGATCCTAATCTACATCAGTAAATTTGGCCTATGCTAATCAAGTTTTTTTTATAGGACATAAAAATGCAGTAAGTTGCACGCTTCGATATAGCATCGATAATAATCAACTAATGTATATGTTACAACTTAAAATAATCTTACCCAAAATTTCAATTAGTGTTATAGGCGTAAAATGACGAATAACCCAATTTCCTTTCCCCGCCTCTCTCACCTTCACCTTCTCTCCCCCGACCCTATCTTCCCCTCTTAGTTTCGTATACAATTTCGTAAATTTCGATCATCTCCTACTACTCTCTATGCTCTCCCAACAGCTCTCTTTTCTATCTCCTCTCACTAAACTTTTCTGATTTTGCAAATTTTAGAAAGTCTTTTCTACTTGCTCCCCCCCTCTTCCGTTCTAACCGGCTCACTCGTTTACTATGGTTGAGTTGATCTAATAAAGAGTTGCTTAATCAACAAGGGGGAACAAGAAAGCGTTATTGATATAATTGAAACAAATTATAAAATTGAACAAAATTCTCTCTCTAAGCTCTCTCTCAGTCTTTCCCCCCTCTTTTTGTCACTCTATCTCATCTTCCGTGACTTCATTCTTCTTCTCTAACCTCTACTATTTTCTAATCCAAATCTAAATGTAGTAAGTTGCACGCTTTTATGTTTATATTTATCATAGCATCAACCATAATCAACTATCAACTAATTTATATATTACAGCTTAAAATAATCTTACCCAAAATTTTAATTAGTGTTATAGGCCTGAAATAACGAATAACCCAATTCCCTTTCCCCACCTCTCTCACCTTCACCTTCTCTCCCCATCCCGTTCTCTGTTCCCCTCTTAGTCTCGTATACAATTTCGTAAATTTAAGATCATCTCTTACTACTTTTTCTCTCCTCTCTCTCAAAAGCACTCATTTAAAGATGAACATATGGTTAATGCAGCCTAAATATTTGAGAATTCAAAACCCATAAAACATTACTAAACAAGAGCTTAATAGAATTCAAATGCTTACTGCTGAAGGCCGAACTCCACCAAGTGCCATGTACAAAGACAATTTTCCAACAGGTCTACCCATTCCCTAAACATCTCAATTAAATCCATCATATTAATATTGAATCCAACCAAAGAAAGAAAGGTCAAGTAAGATGAAAGTTTCCTTTGTTTTCCACTTTCTTGTTCTTTGAATCTTTCACACTTGGAAATTTTTTTTAAAAAAAACATTCTCAAATGCCTGACAGCCAAGGTCTCCTAGTCCAAGGATAGGCTCACCATTAGTAACCACTATAACTTGAATATTCCTTTCAGGCCAGTTCTTCAAAATCTCAAGAATCATTCCCCTGTAACACCAAATACATCAACCTCTGACTTTTTAAAACGTAAATGAAAGTACAATTTGCAAGTTTCTATTCACTAATAAAGAAGGGAAAAAAGATGCAAGCCATATGTTGCACCTAAACGAATAACCAAATGAAACAACTCAAATTTGCAAGTTTCTATTCACTAATCACTTAAATTTTGTCCTTTATTGTACTGATTTGTGCCTTCTCACATCTGGAATTATTTGTGTCACATCAGTATCTTTAATATAATGCTCATAGCTCTCAAGTAAGAGATTTGTAGAGTCAATTCTAGTGTTTTTGGAACGTTGGCTTGTTCCCTTAAAGATTTTGCCCATTCCTCTAAACTTGTTAGTAACAAAAAGAAAGTAATTGTAAGAATAAAAGGATCGTTGCATTTTTACTTTCATTTTACTTTAGCTTGTAAATTTGGGCATTGGGGTGCGTTCTTCCCTGTTTCCTTTACTTTTTTTCCTGTATTCTTTTAATTTTTGGGAGAAGTGAGAGGAAAGGAGAGAGAAGGTAAAGTAGGTTCAGAGAAAACGGAGAAAAAAAAAACACAAAAAAGACATTTTTCAATTTCCGTAAAGTGAATTACCCAAAAGTAGACAAATGAAAATAGCGATGTATTTCACTCCTAACAACAGAATTAAAATGAAAACTGACATATTATGACATGACACAAGCACACAATAGGGGCTTCATAGACACTATAAGTGTTTGTATTTTTGTGTGTTATTGGGCAGGCTGCCTAATAACCTTTATTGGTTTATCATTCCTCCACGCAATAAGGGGGAGAAAAAACAAAAAGTAGCATACATGTAAGATGATGCTAATTATAAAAGAAGAATGTTGAAACATGGTGAACCTTAGTGAAGAACCTGACTGACTTCTCAGAAAATGAGCCAAACTTCAGATACATCTCTAGAGATTGTTCAAAAAATCGAGATGAGAATAGACATCACCAACAACAAGAAGTAGCATACACGTAAGATGATGCTAATAATATAAGAAGAATGCCAGTCACATAAACAGATCATAGAACTTCATGTGTATAGCCAGTGCCAAGTAGACCCAAGTATCAGCAGAATACTGTCGATATTGTTTACGTGAACAACTAAACGCCTCAATTTGATATTGTCAATGTATGTAAATTTGAACTTTCTAAGATGAGCTATCAATAATGTGTAGTACAATTGTGATGTAGATGTAAATCATGCAGATGACAAAGGGGGATAACTCATGTACAACGGATACTTCAGATAACACTAATAGATAGACCTTACAAAACTAATAGGTGATGAACCAAAAAAAATGACAGCATGAGAGAGCCGAAATATGGTTCACATTCATATGAAAACGCAGTTGAAGTTTAATCTTAAGCTTGTCATAACATCCATTAGCTTATAAGGTGAGGCTTATGAAAGCCAAAATTACATTGCTATTTGTACGAAGAAACTAACCGTTAGCATTGTTGTCCATGAACATGAAAATGCTCAGCTAGGTCAACAATGGATCAAGAGGATCACCATTAGTCACCCTAACACGGGTTTTAAGTTGCATGGGAAAAAGGACAAATTTGAAGTCTGAACCACTAACGACATGTTAAGAAACTCAGAAGGAATCAATTACATTACATAAATATCTTTGGTCAGATTTGAAGGTTTCTAATTACATCACACTTTAAGTGGGTACAATCAAACCTACCTCTAATAGATTTGCATCCCAGAACCAAAAGACAATGATCTAGAAAGAGATTTGCTCCCTACCGCAAAAGAACTAGTAACTCCTGTTCCATCAGACCCATAAGATGTATTATCTGTCATTGAAAAATTCAATGCAGTTCTCTACCAAAGTAATCTAATATAGCATACATCTATGAGAAGTCAGAGAAAACATTACTCAACTTTCCATGAGAACCTATTGTAGTTAGTACTATAAGAAAGAAAATGTTTTTTAATCAGACAAAAAACCTCATTACATGTAATATAATGACCCATGATATCTAATTTGACATAATAAACTTTTTCTAGAATATAGTAGAGGCCATGTCAACAGAAGAAGAACATAGTCCAGGAGGCCCAGAGATGCAAGTGCCACGATCTCAACAATTGTAAACAGACAGAGGCAAAGAAAACGAGAACCAATCCTGGAAAGGAAGGGCAGAAGGCCAAAGTCTATTACAACATTGTTCCTGTAAAAGCCGTATATTATCCATTGTTGAGAATGATCCTCGAGTTGTATTTAAACTCAAAACAATATGATTATGATATCATGATAATTTTGGTACCTGATGGCTTTCTAAAGAAAGACAATGCAGTTGTTAAAGCTTCTTCAGACTGAAAAGTAGAACTTCTATGTCATGCTATCAAACAAACTAATTAGTATCAAACTAAAATTTTCAGGATCCAAACAAACTACAAAATGTACAATAGTAAGCACAAGATGTTCTTTATTTTTTCATGTAGAATACACAGAAACACACAATCAAATCAAACCCACCTCTGGATTTCTTCTTACTGGTGAAGAAAACAAGTGTATCAATAACAAGAAGAATTGCCACACCAATGGCTAACATTCGCATCTCCGGGGATTCCAAGAAATCCATTTTTGGTAGGAGAGCTTTGTCTGAGGCAAAAAAAATAAGATGGGTAATGAAATTTAAAGGAAAAGAAGGTGTTATGTGAGAGAAATATGGAAATTAGAGGACCAATCAGACCGAACCCTAAATTCCACTGGCCTCTCCCTCTCCCTCTCCGTCTCCATATCCCTCTCTTCATCTCCGTCTCCATATCCCTCTCTTCATCTCCGTCTCCATATCCCTCTCTCCATCTCCATCTCCATCTCCATATCCTTCTCTCCCTCTCTCCATCTCCATCTCCATCTCCCTCTCCCTCTCCCCCTCTCCATCTCCATCTCCCTCTCCCTCTCCCTCTCCCCTCTCCATCTCCATCTCCCTCTCCCTCTATCCACCTCCATCTCCCTCTCTCCATCTCCATCTCCATCTACATCTACCTCCCCCCTCTCCACCTCCCTCTCCCTCTCCATCTCCATCTCCCTCTTCCTCTCTCCATCTCTCCATCTCCATCTCAATCCTATCTCTCCCTCTCCCCTCTCTCCATCTCTCCCCTCTCCCTCTCCCTCTCCCCCCCTCTCCCTCTCTCCCTCCATCTCCATCTCTTTCCACTCTTTTAAATAAGCCAAAACTATCACCATATAATTAAATGGTACTTAATGAACACCTTTGGAGTTCCTTTCATCGCCCTCTGTAGACTCTAAAGGCTACTTTATGAACACCTTTGATGTTTGGACCCAGATCAAAAGATATCAGGAAGATACCCAGTAGTATCCTACTGAATGGTGTCTTAACACGAGATGCGGGCTTCAAATATTATTTTTCATGAGATTAAATTCACTAATAAACTCAACAAAATTCCTCGGAAGAACCAAAAAGTATAAGGGGGAGGGCAATTCTCACCTTCCTCCAGGTCTATGGAATCCATTTGCAATATGCATACTTTCGGTGGAGTTTCTGAATTTGGGTTTCGAACGACATCTTCTGACCCAATGCCTCGTGGAGTTCCTGCAAGACCCTTTCCTGCTGGTTCTTTGTGATTTTGAGTACCTCCATCCACTTAGCCAACTCTTCCTCTTTCTCTTTCCTTTTTCTAAATTCCTCATAATAGAATCTTCCAGCAGCTTTTGCCTGCCAACACACAGAATGTGAAGTGAAAAGAAAGAAATGCAAGGTCTTATACTAACCACTTGAATATCACATAAGTTAAACCATGTTATCCATTATGCAACAAGACATTTTTTTTTCAACTGCGTGCACCATAGAACAGAGAGAAGATGCACTTAACAATGAGGAGTGAGAGAACTACGCATATAGAAATTTGTGTACTCTCCCATCTACTCACTGTTTTTGATTTTTTTGAAGTTTAAAAATTTGAGCCCACCACTCGGAACACAAACTAAAGTTAGGCGTTTCATATTGAACAAGAACACATTCATAGCATCCAAAACACTGAATGTCTCAGTTCACTAACCTTAACACCACAAAATAACTACTAAGAGTACATAAAATCAATAACAAAAGCTCTAAAATAATCAATTCAAGCTAGAAATTGAATAGCCTCATATTTATCACAATCATTAGAACTCAAAAAAAAGTAACATTGAACCAAAATCTGCAACAGAATTAATCAAGAAAAACACAAACAAGCAATCATTATTCCTAAACCAACTCAAGTTACTCCTGAAGTTTCTATAACATCCAAAACACATCATTTTTCAGTTCACCAGCCTAAATACTACAAACAACAACCGAAAATACACAAAATCAACACTCAAGCTCTAAAAAACTCAATACAAACATGAAATCGAACATCCTAATCAACATCACAATCATTACAACTGAAAAACACAACACTAAATCAAAAAGGATTTTTTGATGGGAATAATCCCACCTTTGGGCGATCTCTCCAAAACAGTCCCACCTTTCATAAAATTGAGAAAAATCCCACCTTTGTTGGACATTTGTCAAAAACGGACCCTTACACGTTGGTAACCGCAAACGCAGTTTTCTCTTTCTCCCCTCCTTTACTTCTTCTCCTCCACAACTACCACCACCTAGCCCCCCTGCCTTGCAGTCCCACCCCCCCCTCCCCCCCTCCCTCCACCAGTCCTCACTCCCTCCACCCCCACCCCCCAGTGACCCCCACCAAAACCCCCACCCCCTCCCCCCCCTCCGCCGCACTCTCCCCGACACCTCTCCTCTCTCTCACACCGGCGTTTCCTGCTAGGAAAAGGTACAAAAATGGTTCGAAAATTTCGAGCCTCCAAACCCGAGGTTAGAATCTTCAAGTTTCAAGCCAAAATCGGAGCTCAAAATATTCAAAAATGGAGGTTTGAGGTTAGAGAGAAAGAATTCGAGTCGGGGAGAGAGAAATCGCGGGGGGGAGAGAGAAATCGCGGGGAGAGAGAGAAATCGCGGGGAGGGGTGGGGGAGAGAGAGAAATCGCGAGAGGGAGGTGGGTGGGGAAATCGCGGGGGAGGGGTGGGGGGAAATTGCGGGGGGGGGGTAGGGGTGGGGGTGCGGCAGGGGAGGGGGTGGGGAAATCACGTTGTCGAGGGGAGGGTGGGGGAAATCGTGGGGGAGGGGTAGGGGTGGGGGTGTGGCGGGGGGAGGGTGAGGAAATCACACTGCGAGCGAGGAGGGGTGGGAGTGGGGGTGGGGCGGCAGGGTGGGGCTTTGCGGCGGTGGAGGGAGGTGGAGGGTGGTGGAGGGGAGGGGAGTTTGCGGGGGAGGGGGTTTGCGGGGGGAGGGTAGGGGTAGGGTGGGGGTAGGGGCTGGGTGGGCCGCAAGGTGGGGTGGTGGGGGCCGGGGGTGGGGGTGGGGTGAGGTGGGGAGGGAGGGTTTTTTTAAAAATAAAACATAATAGGTGGGTCATCACCTTTTGAACAAGTGACTGGTAAAAAGGTCCGTTTTTGACAAATGTCCAACAAAGGTGGGATTTTTCTCAATTTTATGAAAGGTGGGACTGTTTTGGAGAGATCGCCCAAAGGTGGGATTATTCCCATCAAAAAATCCAATCAAAAACTGCAACAAAATTAATAAATAACTATTCCAAACCAATCAACCTAAAAAAAACAGCGCACCGGTGAGAATCTTGCAAGAAGCAAGAAGCAATCGATGAGAATGATGAGAGAAATCAGCAGAGCACAAATTTAAGTGCTTAGAGTTCAATCCGATCAATCAAACCTTAAATGCTGCAATTCAGAACCCTAACCTGTAAATTCAATCGATATGGGAAAAAATGGGACAAGGAAAAACGAAATAGGAAAAGAGATGAGGAGCACAAACCAGAATTTTAGTGTAGGAGGCACCGAGATTAGGACAAGCTTGTGAAGCCTCGTCTTCTTCGCCAATTTTAGTGCCAATGGAGCAAGGACCTCGACCCCTTGTGAAGCTTCGTCTTCTTCGTAAATTAGGGCAAGCTCTAGCACAACAGTTAACGCGCAGGGAAAAAGAAAGGAAAGAAAGAAGGAGGAACGAAAAGGGGAATCGAACCCCAGCATTGTAGGTTGAGGAGGATGAAGATGCAGATGAATATGAAGATGCAGGGCTCAGAGGAAAAATGGGAGGAAAATAAAGCACGTGACAAAGGAAGGGCATGGCTAGGGTTCTGTGAAGTATGAAGGGCAAAATCGTCAAATTACTGTTCTTAAGAATAGTAACCAGACTTGTGGCTTTTTAATGGGTATAGATTTGGAATTCATGATACAATTTGGAGTAGCAAAATGTTATAAGAACAGAGAACTCTTGCACAATTTGAAACTTGTACTTTTATTGCATTTATGAAACTCTTGCAAGACACAGGAAAAGTACCAGTTTATAATCTTTTGTAATTAGACAACAAGCCAACATTATAACAAAAAATAAGTGTTTGGAGAAGATTTGGGATGTAAAATCTTGTTGATAATACAAATTTCTTAACAAAAAAACAGAGTTTTCTATGTACTAATGTCAATTGCGTGTGTATCTCTATTATATAAGTTAGCCAACACTTGCAGAGATTAGTGTCTACGTGAAATACCCTTTATATTTTTTTACCATTTTATAATTAAATGTTAATATACCATGACTATTGTACATGTTTATAACTTGAAGTATGCATTGCGTGCATTTGAATCTAATATGATTATATATGCACCCCCATCCCCCTCCCACCAAAAAAATAAGGCACAGAAATTACGGAAATGAATGTGTAGGATCTGTTTGGCAGCAGGGGAGTCCTTTATAGGCAAACATGCTTCTTTTAATAACTTCTTCAACTTATTAAATTCTGATTTTTTTAGCCATTCCAGGGGCGTGAATCCATTTTAATCTTCCTTCTTCACCACCACTTCGGCCTCTGGTAGGCTCAACAAGTAATAGACTATGCGATTGAACTTGTTGCCGCGTTCTCCGCGTTCTTTAGCAGCTAGGTGCAGTGCTGTTCGGCCATGATGTTCAACAGAGAGCAACGATTGAGGGAGTTAGATGTGGAACATCTTTATGATATCAGCTTGGCCTCTTTGACATGTCTTGTGAATGGGGTAGGACATGTCTTCGTTGAGGTAATTAATTGATTTCTTAAATTTTTCTAGGAAGTAATAGACCGTGTCAACATAACCATTGAATGCTGCATAAGAAAGAGGTGTTAATCCTTCTTCATCTCTAGACTTGATTAGCTCACCTTGATACTTGAGTATTGTTTGTAGCATTTCTATGATTTGACAAACAAACAGTCAACATAAGAATATATGCCAAATTGCTAACATTTAAAAGCTTTGAATACCTGTCCTAGCATATTAACTCTATTTTTTTTTTTGCCATTATTAGTCTTATAAGATAGGGAATATTGTATTGAATCCCAGTGATGATAATATTTAGTAATCCGAAAAAGGAATGGTAAATGTAACTGTCATGAAAATATAGGGCTCCCTTTGCAATTTACAAATTTGTTTTTGAGGAACTGTGTTTTCCTGCTTGTTTGCTTCCCATCCAATGTGGAAACTAGGCATTTCTGATGGATTTTTTCAAAAACCTTTTTTTCTTTATTCTCTCTCAACACAGTGTTAATGTTATGAAATGATTCATTATAAACTTTTCCACTTGCATTGCATCATCGTGAACTTCATAGAAAGATGTTTGGAGTCTGCATTTTCAAAGCACGACACAAGGGTTTTAATTGATCCATGAATAAAATACCTTCTATCTGTTTCTGTAGCACCTTAGAATTGCTAGCATTATCAATTATTACTTGAACAACCATTCATGTATTAGAATTATGTTATAAGCATTTGTCATTGTGCGATGTGTATTGAATATTTGAATTACGATTGTATGAAGAAAAATTGAGTTTCAAGTGACTGAACCTACTATAGAGGAGTGGACTAGACTCTTATTATGTGTATATGTTATATTGTCTTAAGCCTTGTATTGTAGGCAAGCAGACTGCAGATGTATCGAACATTCGTTGTAAGCGTTTGCCTCTCTTCATTTTTCGTCTTGTGTCTTCTATGCACTTTTTCATAAACTGAACTATTCATGACGAATCTGGGACCTTATGTCACATATCTATGGTTGGGCCACAGTTTAATAAGCTGGTTTTCATTTGATTCTAACTTCCTAAAAAGACAGAATATTGCTATGTTTGGGGGATTAGAATATTGTAACATTTGACAATAAATATTCGTCTTGCTGATTAATTCGCCCATCTGTCCTTATATCTCTACCCCACCTTTGATTTCTACAAGCTTTAGAGAAAGAACGTGCCTTTGTAGCTTTAGATTTGACTTTTTAGGGCATGATCAATATGTGCTTGGGGGTTTGTTTGAAGAGGGAATCAGTAAGGAAAGAGAAAATAATTTGGGTTTCTTTAGAAAAAAAATTAGTGTTAATTTTTGGAGTAAATACGAGAGAAGCTACTCTACCATGAAACAACCCAAGTCTGCCCAAAATCAGAGAAGGAATATAATGTTAATCAGTTAATTGACCATAATAAATGTCTGTGTAAGATGAGAGAAACTATGATAGGCTACTAAACAAAAAGTAGAAGAGAGGCAGAAGAGAGATAATGATGAATAGACCAAAGTTTTGTGCCTTTACTTTAGTTCTTTAAACATAGAGGCATATAAAGTGGTGAAGAATAATAGAAGCAAATAAAGTGGTAGGGGAAATTAGAGGCACATAAAGTGGCAAAGGGAGTGATTAGATAGAGGGAGGGAATCCTTGGAAAACCTCACAGAGGGATGGAACCACTAGCTTTACTACCTTCAACAACGATTCTAAATTTCTAATTGTGCACCCGCATTTTGGTGCTGTTTTGAAGCCAAAGCCACTGAATGAGGTTGTGGTGGAGGAAAGAGAGATAACTTTGGTGGGTTTTGACAGGGTACCAATATGGAGGACTTAGTCTCTAGTATGCACGATATCGAAGAAGGTGTGTATATAGAAATGCTTTTGGAAAGAATAATTTTCTAGTTTGTCACGTCGTTACTTCAACACCTTCATTTACCTCAAGTGTCGCATGTCGACATTCTATTTGAGTTTGAGCAAGTAAGTAACGAGAATTTGTTCTTTGGTTTAATTTGTAAAATATAATGATTTACCTTTGCGTGAGATATTTGTTCTTTTTCTAAGTTTTGTTATTATGCCGAGTGATTTGTAAATTTGAAAGTAATGAGTCGAGGAATATAGGGTTTATGTTGATTTTCGGAGTTAGAAATTCATTAATAGTGCATTCAACTCAACATTATGGTAGGATCCCCTTCTCCCTTTTATATATTCCATCTTTTTTTTTTCTTTGGGAAGGTTGTGATTGGTTTTGAGCCCAGTAACTTATTATTTACAAGTGACCTTGATGTTAATTTGTGAAGAGTTTCATATTTTAATGTGTTGGTTGAAATATTATCTAATCTTCTTATGGTGTTTAAGTTATTGGAAGAGACTGTCCCTTGTGATTATGCTTTATAGTTTGGACGTTAATTTTATTGTTTCGGTGTATTTGTTAAATTATAGAAACCGAATGGTGTTGAGTGTGTGTGTCTGTCTCTATCTCTCTCTGGGTTGGATGTGGCCTGCTTTATTTGGTCATAGGAAAACATGTAATTTGTTTGGTTTGAACTCTGGAGTCTTTAAGAATCATGTAATTTGTTCTTAAAGCTCGTTATTTCAAAAATAATGAGTTCTTGAGTGCGTATAGGGGTTTTGATCCAAGTTATTCATGGAGGAGTATATGGGGGCGAAATCTTTGCTTTTGGATGGTATGATGTGGCGGGTTGGTAATGGTTTTAAAATCCTTATATGGAAGGATGCGTGGCCGCACCGGAGAGGAAGGTAATACCATTCCAACGCCCATCATTGATACCGATCCGGGAAATGTGCGTAGCCGACCTTATGGATCATGAAACTCGGTGGTGGAATTCTCGCTTTTGATAAATACGATTTTTTGAGCTGAAGATGGTGCAAAGGTGCTGGATATTCCCTTGTCAAAATTCTGGACGTGTGATGGGAGATATTGGTGGCCCAACATTGATGGCATTTATTCCGTTAGATTGGGCTATTGGCTTGGCATGCTAGGTAATACACAAGAATGGAATATTGGTGCGGGTCAACATGAGACGGAAATGTGGAAGAATGTATGGGCAATGGAAGGTCCAAATAAAATGAAGCATTTTGTGTGGAGGGCCTGTAAAGGGAGTTTAGCGGTGAAGGAAAGACTCCATTATAGACACATATCTCATGATAACGTGTGTCAAATTTGTGGGGAGGAAGAAACTATTATACACTCTCTTCTCTTTTGCAAGCATGCGTTGGAAATATGGAATCATAGTGCTTTTGGCCTTGATGTTCAAGAGGCGCCAAAGACCTCTTTTGCTGACCTCTTTACATGGATGGCAGGGAAGATGTCTAAGGATGATTTGAGGCTTTTTGTTACTCTTGCTTGGGCAGCTTGGGTGTGTAGGAATAAGGAAATCTTTGAAGCGTCATCACCCTCACCTGTTCATGTTGCTGCTGGCTTTTGCAAACTCGTGGAGGATACCCGTCAATGTGAGGCCGAGCTAAGATTCAGCCGCACTCGTACCACCCTATCCCATCTGCCTGCACGCCGGAACAAGCCACCTACGAGCCGGGTGAAGGTAAATGTTGATGCCTATGTAGGGGAGAATCGGATTGTGGGGCTGGGTGTTGTTGTTCGTGACTGGCAGGGCACGTTATTGGTGGCTGCGGCTACCCGAATGAATATGTCGTGGGAGACTCGGATGGCTGAGGCGGCAAGGTATGGGGCTATGATTGCTAGAAGATATGGTTATTCCAAGGTGTGCCTGGAAAGAGATGCATTAACTGTTGTGTCGGCTATTCACCAAAATCAAGTGGGCTATGCCCCTATTTCTTCTCTACTTTCTGATGTAATTTCGTTAAGTAAAGGTTTTGATGATTTTTCTTGTAGTCATGTTAAAAGCAGGAAACACCGTTGCACATCTTGTGGCAAGGTGGGAGGTTAACTTTAATTCTGAAATAGTTTGTACGCACTCTTTTCCCCAAAGTATTACAACTTTGGTGGACTTTGATCTAGTTTAATAAAACGGTTTCGCGTTTCCCCTCAAAAAAAAACTCTGGAGTCTGGGATACTCGAACTCCAGTATTTTAATGGGATCACTGCGACGGTGTAAGTTGAAGTCTCCTTGAATTTTCTATTAACCTGTTTAACTTGAGTGGATATTATGTCAATTAACTGTTTGGGCAGTTAGCCAGTTATATACTTGGAAAATCAAGTCAAGTGCGCATAATGGGATTTATGAGTGAAGAACAGATAGACTAGTTATTGAGGTATTTTTCCCCTCTTTTTTTTTAATCTCTGAAAATGGAAAACCGAAGAATAAGGGCCTTACAGGTATTAATGCGAGTTTGGTTCCGAGAATTAAAAGTTGTATGATATAAATTGTACAACAACTTAGAATGAGCACTGCTTGTATGAGACATGCAAACTATGGCAATTTACAACAAAATCAGAAACTACTTATAGTTTTTGAAAACTTATTCTTTGGTTTTCACGGAAACTAAAAACTCATAAACTTGCAACAACCACAAACTATTCCAAGCAAACAGTTTCAGCTTTTATTATTTTTCAAATTTACTGTTCTTCACGGACGAACCATGCCTTTTCTTTCAAGATTTTGGAAATGGCTTCCAGCCTATGACTTATCCGTATTCCCTTTTTCCCCTTCTGTTGTTGGACCTTGTTTCATTGTATGTTTCTTTGTGCAGGGTTAATTTTAAGCTTAGTTTTGTTTAGCACTGTAATAGACATGAACCTTTGTTCTAGCAAGGTTGATTGTCATTAAATTCATTGCATTATGCCTTTGGAGGAGTTTTCCGGAAGTTTAAGGTTTTGTTAGCCTATTTATGGGCATTGGCAATTTGAAGCTGGAAGAATTCTACTAGAAATGTGCACTCCCTTCCACAATGTAACTATAGATATCCATCTCAGCCACCTCATAAAAAGGTGCGCACAACAGACAAACCAGTGGATAAGAAAAATGTAGATGAAAAAGTATACATGAGGGATATTGTTCGAGAGGTTTCAAATAATTTGAGGTACCCGTGGATATCTGCCTAAGAACAGATGCGGAGGCTTCATATCAAATGGGACTCCTTTACAGGCACTCAAGTACTGAAAACCCACCCTCCAATGGAGAAGGCCTGGTTGTTCTTTAGTTGGATTTCGAAGGGTTTTAAGCATGACCAGTTTACATACACGACAATGCTGGATATATTTGATGAGGCAAGGATGATAAATTCAATGAAGTATGTCTTCCAGCTTATGCAGGAGAAAAGGATTAAAGTTGATGCCATTACTTATACATCGATGCTCCATTGGCTTTCTAATAGTGGTGAATTCTATGGAGCAGTGAACATGTGGAAGGAGATGAAAGTTAAGTGTTGTCATCCAACTGTTGTTTCTTATACAGCCTATATGAAGGTATTATTTGATAATAACATAGTTGATGAGACGACTGAGATTTACAAGGAAATACTTCAATCTGGACTGAAACCTACCAGTTGCACTTACACACTCTTAATGGAGCATCTTATTCGTTCCGGTGAGCTTTTATACATGATTGTATTTTTTTTTTGTGGTTTGTTCAATACCATGTTAGTTGCTGTGTGATTTATGCTGCTGATATGTTTGCAACGACCATAATCTAGTGCATCGTGTAGTTTATGCAAGCATTTCTTTGCATAAAGCTTTTCCTTTTTTCAAGTAAAACTTGGACTTCCCTTTAAAATAGACTCAGCGGTGCTCTGAAACCCTGTGGTTTTGATGGTAGATGGAAAAGGTTCATGTTTTATTATAAAAGAATATTTTTCCATGGGAGTCTGTCCATCATATAAAACTAAGAACCTAATCTGAGGGAATTAAGATGTGTATATCCTTGCCCTGAGTAATTCCCATCTGAATTTTATAATCTTTTCAAGATAGAGACGTTATTCCTCTCAAAGATAAAACATAGAGGCATCATCGAAATTCAGAGGCGAAGTTGGTGGAAAAGGAATGTAAGGGAAAGGCAAAGATTTGGAAGAATTGGTTTTTTTTCCCTCTTAGTAAACCAAATCCTTCCAATGTTGGAACGGTTTGGAAGAACAAAAAGCTCATTGTCCCCTCCCCTACCTTTCCCTTTAATGTTTGCTATCCAAACAAAGTGCTAGCTCCTGTTGAGAAAGTGAATATGCTTCCTTCTCCCATATCCCATCCAAGCCTTCAGTTATTATTATTGGTTAAGTTCAGATTGTTGCTAATTTCAATTAATCCCTAGAGAATGTGCTGTGAACAAATTTAGTTGCTCAAGCAGTTCAGCTCTTGATCAGCTAGTCATATATCAAGATGCTCAGGTTCTGATTACCATATTTCATCTTGGGTGATTCCCATGGAGGACCACTATTGAGTATTGACATGTTCTTATAGCTGATACAATATAGAATTTCAAAAAGTCAATTCCTATTTCGAATTTGTTGCTATTATCTTCAAAGTTGTACCACTTGAAACATGGTACCAAGTCATCTATCTAAAGTTTTGGCTGGTGAAAGTGTGAAATCCTAACAAAGGTAAGTTCTCATGTGAAACTGTCTCACAATAATCAGCAACTTGAATTATTGTGAGACCGGGGTGATTTTCTATTTTGGGGATGACTTGTTACTTTTTTTGGGTAAATTTAAATTCTTACGATTAGTTGGTGTGAGACGATCTCACCCAACTTGATCTTTAACAAATTCTTACATAATTCCTCATGTTAATTTGTTTGGCTGTTGAATCACACCCTTCTATTGAAGTTTAATCTAGGATCATAAACAATGATTTAGAATCAATAAGGTTTTTCTTATAGTTTTTTCTTAGTCTTCAATGGTTTCAAGGTACTAGAATTATTTGTTTCAATGAATGTCTGAGTAACTGTTTATATGTGTGCTTCATGTGTGTGTATTGACATTTGGTACGACTTGTGGACTATTATGATCTTTCAAATTACGTTATGCCAAATCAATCTTTGACTTGTTTCAGGGAAATACAAATCAGCTCTTGAAGTTTTTAGGAAAATGCTAGAGGCTGGGGTGCAACCTGACAAAACAACGTGCAATATTTTGGTAGAACAATGTAGCAAAGCAGGGGAAGCATGGGCAATTATTCAAATTCTTCACTATATGAAAGAACATTCCCTTGTTCTCTGTTATCCTATATATCTTCAGGCAAATGAACTCTAAACATGGTCGGTGAGAGTGATTTGCTTCTCTCACAAGTTAATCCTCATATTTCCATTAATGCCTTTGATAGTATTGAATCCAGGAGATGGAAAGAAAATACAGCTGATATGAACTATATCATAGATCAAGGTCTTCTTATGGAATTATTGAGAAATAAAAATTTAGTTGCCACTGATTGCTTATTTTCTAGGATGGTGCAAAATAATGTGGTTAGCCTCTGACCTTGTCTCTAAAGTCATCAAGGTTTATTGTAACCATAGCAAGACGAACTAGGTTGTTTAATATTGTAATGATATGGGCATTAACGTTGAAAATGAAGCATTTCTTCACTACCGGGGTTTTGATTAGAACGAAAGATTTCTCAAAGATTTTGCGGATAGTTGAGAAAATGGTTAAAATAGATTTGTTTCCTGAACCATAGTTAGCTTCCTCATTGATTTTTAGGCTTGGTCCGGCCAAAGAGCTTATGTGATAAAACCAGCAAGGTCCCCCACTGAGTTTTGTGTACACCAGGTGCAAAGAAAGAGGAAGATCAGGAGAATCACCATAATACTGTTATTTCGGTACTGATGTAGTCAGTGACACCTCAGCAAGGGTAGTGGGACTCGGACTCCACCAAATGAGAGAGAGAATGAGAGGAATAGTGGGACTGCACCAAATGAAAGAGAGGAAAGGAATAATCTAGAGTGAGAATAGTACTCGTGTATCACAATTGAATAGTATATATAGCAATACTTGGGAAAAGGGAAATTCATTCAAAAAAAGTAAGATTAATACAATCTATCTCTTCTCTCCTATTTCTTTTTGTCCTATTACATTTCATATATTTCTTTGTTATTAATCTCTGACAGTGGTATTAGAGCAAAGTACCATGGCCCCCACTGTAGCTCAATGAGTGGAACAGTTGGAAGAGCAATGCGCTGCCCTCACCATCTCTGAGCAAGTGAACTCCGTTGTGAGTATCGCTGCCCAACAGATGCATGCAACCCTCTCCACCCAACTTGCAACTAGCCTTGACCAGATTACCAAGAAGTTTGGGGATGATATGAGCTCTCTCTCGTCTCAGTTGGAAGTAAGAATCGAGCGTGCTCGGGAAAGCCATTTGGATGATAAACTTCGTTCAAGTGGGACAACTCAAGTTCCACCGAGAAATTCAGATTGCCATCGAGGACATAAAGAGTAGCCTCCTCGCTAAGGAAGGGTTCTAGCAGCCGGAAAAGGAGCCCAACTTATAGGTGGTAGATGAGGAGGACGAGCAGAGATCTAGTGATGAGCATCCTACACCAAGGTGGGTAGGGGGAAATTTCCGTGACCATGGAGGAGGCTCTAGAGGTCAGAATGGTGAAGGATATGACAGCACGAATGGAAAGGGTAACTGGAAGTATAGTAAGTTGGATGTGCCCCTGTTTGAGGGTGAAAATCCAGATGGTTGGGTGTTAAGGGCATTAAGGTATTTTACCTTTTATAACTTGAACGAGGAGTAATTAGAGGCAGCGGTGGTAGGGATGGACGGCGATGCATTACTTTGGTATCAATGGGAGCACCGTCGAAAACTGATTCTGGGAGGAACTTAAGACCTTGATGCTCTGACATTTTCGCCCCACCAACTCCGGCTCCCTTTATGAGCAGTGGATGGCCGAAAAACAGTTGGGAACGGTGGTGGAATACTGGCTCAACTTCCTCAAGTTGGCCACACCACTTGCCGACATTCCATAAGATTTGGCCATGGTCGTGTTCTATAATTGGCTCAAGGAGGAGATTAAGGCAGAGTTGAGGATTATGGATCTCATGGGCTTGGACTAAGCCATGGACCTCACATCCCGTATAGAAAAGAAGGTAAAAAATGGACCACAAGGGAAGACCTATGTGAACGGTCTATTCAACAAAAGTCCAAACCCTAATGTCACAGCTACTTCCTATAAATCCCTATCCAACTTCTACAACCCTACCTTAACCACAAAAGGCCTAAATTCTCCATAAAATCCAACCTACCTAAAGAACCGAGGCCCAAACACTTTTCTCAACCCATCCTCCACTAAAACCCTTTGACCACCTACAAGCCCAACTAACAAACAACGAGTTATATATAAATGAGAATGCGGTCTCTGTTTTCGGTGCGACGACAAATGGTTTGTCGGGAGTCGGTTTCACTGGAAAGAGTTAAGCATCTTGTTGGCCAACGAAGAAGAGGGCGGAGAACTGGTGGAAGGCCAAGGGTCGGTGGAAATCGAAGATGGAAGGGTAGACGAAAATATCACTCAACTCGGTAGTTGGCCTAACCAACCTCAAGACAATGAAAATGGTTGGTTTCACTAACAAAAACTGTGGTTGTGTTGGTGGACCCAGGGGCCACCTAAAACTTCATCTCGCTGGGCACGGTGGAGAAGTCGAAACTTCCGGTGACCAACACCAAGCAATTCGGTGTTTCCCTTGGCAATGGAGAGGTGATTAAGGGGGTAGGGTTTTGCAAAGTGGTATTGGAGGTTCACGGAATTTAGATATTTGAAGATTACCTTCCCTTACGATTGGGGAACTCCAATGTCATACTTGGGGTACAGTGGTTAGAACAACTTGGCATGATTCTAACCAACTGGAAGCAGCAATCCATAAAACTTCATTTGGCAGCAAAATGGTAGAATCTCAAAGGAGACCTCTCCTTGGAGTGTTCTAGAATTTCTTTAAAGGCAATGATGCGGTTTCTTCGGAAGGAAGGAGGGTTGTGGGTAGAATTCAAGCAGCTAGAAGGGGTTGAGGAGAAAACAGTGGATATTCCACCATTTTTACAGGCCACAGTTGCCAAGTATAAGTAGGTGTTTTATCTTCCTATTGGGTTGCCCCCCAAGCGCAACAGAGAGCATATCGTTCTCTTGAAACAGGGCCAAGATCTCATCTCAAGCATATCCTGTCGGTAATCGGTATCCACATAGCCAAAAAGACGAGATTGAACATCTATTCTTATCCGAGACATGTTGCAAGCACGGGTTAGAAGGCCCTCGGTGACTCTATTCCCTAGCGCGGTCTTACTAATAAAAACTGCTACTGAGTTAAGAACCCTGTGACAACTCTTTAAAATTTGCTATCAAGATTTTGCCAAGACACTCACTAATGCAAAAGGTAAATGACTCCTGTAACAATAATCTAACAATCGGTTTATTTGTTTCGATGACTTGAATTTCAATACATGAAACTATCACCTACAATAATACAACATAATCTTTAATATCTTTTACACACAATTTTGTTGCTCGAATTTTTCATATAAATCTCACATCTACAATAATCTTGAATCATTTCAACATATATAATAATCTTTTCTTCTCTTTGAATTAATGAAGAGGCACAACCCTGATATCATCCAAGACTGGACCACACATGTGGCTAAGATCATCAAATTTAGTATGATAAAACGAACTCCAAAATGTTAATCTAGTTCTAGTTGAGATAGCTTGGAACTTGAGACTTGCAGAAGTGAAACCACCCTTTCCTTGAGAATCATAGCTAACTTTAGTATTTTCTTCGGCCGCGAATGCTTCCACTAACATTGATCCATGGCATCCATTTCTGGCATCTCCAACTTTGAAGGTGAGAAGGTAGAATTTGTCTGGTATTGTTCTTATGATTTGAGCTATAGCACTTTCTCTTCCTCCTACTAATTCAATAGCGAAGAATCCTGAGGGCACAAAGAAGTGTTTTGAGTCAATATACTTCACAGGTTTTAGTGATTCAATAATCCAGCCAAGGAGTGGAGAGACGGCATCATGGGGATGTGGAAGTAGAAGGACTCCTGTTGAGAAATTCTTGAATACATGTGGACCCATTTCAAAGTCTCCATTTTTCACTAAGTTTCCTGAAACAAAAAAATTATTGAAATGATAAGTTGAAATTTTTACCTTCTCAAAATCAGGTGACTAAAATTTTGGAAATTCTTTTTAAAATTTTGAAAGCAACTAATTTTGCCAAAATAATTTATCAACTTAAGCAAGTAATTTTGCCAAATAGCTAAGCTAATCAGCTACCTTATCAGTTTCAGCTTTATCTTATCAGTTTCTGTTAACTTATAAGTTTCAGTTTTTTTTTCAAGCTAGTATTGTCAAACAGAGACGATATCTTATAAGAGCGATCCTAAAATTCTTATTATTGTTTGATTAAGTGGTAAAAATTAGCTTACCAATGGGTTTAGGGAGCGGCACCATCTCTTTAATTGCAACGGCATCCAAAAGTGGTCCACATGTAGGGTCTTCTTCCATACCAGGGTTATGAAAAGTGACCCTAACAATGTTAGGCATGGCCTGAAAAGCCCAAGCATAAGTGTCTCCTCCATTGCTACTATACAATGTTTGGATGGGTAAATCTGTGGAGACTTTAGAAGCTGAAACCCTTAAAACTTCTTCTAGGGCACAAGTCCTTGTTGCACTAAATGTAAGAGAGTAATATGATCCTTTTTTAACGCTCACATATTGTGATATGGATGCCTCATTTCCTAGCCTTACAGCGTGGACGCCACGTGGAACCGCAAAAAAGAAGCCACCTGGTTGAGGCCCACCTGATATGTACTCAACCAAGCCCTTTTTCACCCACTTTGGAAGAGAGTATTTCCCTTTGATTACCGTGTGCTTTATGTTTGATGGATCTGGTTCCTCTTCAAAGTTCCCATTTGGGAGAAGTCCTGTAAAAAGAAAATTTGCACTCAGGTTATGCTAGTTATTGAAATAGAGCTGCTGCTTATTGAAATTGTATTGTCTTTTAGAATAGTGCATGATGTATGAGTGCATGACTTCAAATGTTCTCGTGTTACAGACTTATAGGAACACTACGTAAAAATAAACAAAAGAATGAAGGTATAATAATTCTCATTAGTTGAAATTATTGTGATAGGTCTAGATGCTGGATAAAAAACATTACTCACAAGTCACAATGACACTAATGAAATAAAAAAATTGCTTTCTTCCCCTATTACAATCAGTCAAATTTCTGTTCCTGTAGAGTATTGTGAATGACTGAATGGGAGCATAAACATTACTTGATTAGCATATTAAACTATGCATGTCAGGGAAGTTAGACTAATAACAAGTACACAAATTCTTGAAAGTGATGGTGCACACAGTAAATTATTGTGACACAGCGTAACTTTTAGCATAATAGTTAAATGGATTGGAGCATTTATGTAGAAGGGACTCCTATAAGGTATAAAATCACCCGTCACTTCTTGTCCTAAATGAGTCACTTCACTTATATTAAAGTGATCCATTTAGGTTGGCTAAAAAAAAGTGATTCATTTAAGGTAAAAAAACATATGTTTTAAAGTAATCCCTTCTGGCTTCGAAAGTGACTCCTTTTAGCTTCGAAAGTGACCCATTTTGACTTAAAAAGTGACAAGTTATTAGCTAGAAGTGAAGTGGTCTCCCAATAAATTTATTGTGAACTAACCCGAACTAACCCACTACACACAATACTAATTGTAAATTTGTAACAGGTATCGATCCTCCTATAACTTCTAGGATGAATAGTAAAACCACACTAACTAAACATTAGACTCAATTCACGATCTTATTATTCCATGTGAGAGGTTAGTGGACAAGATGTATCCAATCCTCTTAATTACGAGCTAATACTTCTCTCCTATGCACACGTGCAAAATATAAACATTGCTTAAATACACACTAAACAATATTGCACCAATCAAACTCACCATCAAGAGTAGTTGCATTGACTGACAACGCAAAATAATCAATGCTGCTTATGAAGAAGAATACCAAAAGAAAACAAAGAGGAGATGAAGCCATTTTGAGAGAAAGAGAGAATAAGCTCTCGAAAATGTGCAGATGTATTGAACAATGAAACTAACATTATATATATATACTATGGAATCAGGATTAAAGTGAGAGGAAATGAGATAATAATCTCGGGATTGATTCCACTATATAAGCCGTGAGATATGTTGGATTGCCTCCATTCTCTTTCCTATTTCATTCTAAATTCGTGTAAATACATGGTTAATGTATCTGTATAATACACTTATCTGGGGGAGTTCCTAACTTGGTAGTCAACGAATAACTTTAACTTCGAGTATGGTTCTCTTCAGATATATTTCCATTGCTGTATATTTAAATTATGAAGCATATGCATTTATGTCTTGGTTATTACTTCCTTTGCATGCGAAGATAATTGCACAGTCTAACCATGATTAGCATATAGTATTAGTAATAGTGGGATCCAATAATAACACTTTGCTGTGCACAGTCTGGATGTTGTGTATGGTTTTGCAACAGTTGGCCTAATCAATAGCACAAGTAATTAAGACAATACTTCGTGAGGCTTACTAGTAGTTCCTTGTTTGGTTGCAACACTTTAATTGTCAGGCCTCTAAATGTAACTCTTTGATGATTACTACTTTAAATTTTAAAATTAAAAGTTGTAAAATGTTCATTTTTTAATAATATATACTTCCTCCGTTCTTTATTAATTGCAACATTTTGACTTTTCTACTATTCACAATTCACACTTTGACTGTATATGATGATCTATACACAAAGATAAACATAGTCATATGATGATCTATACACAAAGATAAACATAGTCATATGAGATCTTATTTGAGTCGTCTCAAAGTGTAGTTTTTTAATATATCATTTGCATAATTTTTACAAATACATAACTAAAGTTATTTATGGTCAAAATTATGCCTCGGCAAGTGTGAAAATGCAAATTAATGTTGCAATTAAAAAAGAACGGAGGAAGTATGAAGTGAATCTAGCAAGATCTTACGTAACTATGTTTGCCTTATTATTATATACAAATCACCAAAAATAGGTCAACGTAGAATAGGTGAATAATGCAAAAGTTAAATTGTTGCAACTAATAAAGAACATAAAAATATATGAGAACTGTCTTATGAAGTTGTAGCCTTGTCCCATGAGTGGCTTTTCACCAACTTTTGAAAAGTTCTAGTGTTTTTTTATTTTGTTTTATGTGACTAACCAACCAAATTAGAGCCATCATTTGCACAATTGGACTATACTTTTTACGGATTTTTCACCAAATATCCCCAAGTTTTTTTATTTTTCACTAAATGTCCTCCGATTTCTCGAAACTCACCATATACCCCCAGTTTCATTAAAATTCGCCATATAAATACCCTTAATTAATGACTAGCGACTATTAGATTTTTTAATCAATAATCCCTAATTTCATTACAAAACCCTAATTAATCCCTACTTGAGTCATTTACCCTAATAGACCAACATCAAAACACCACCTTCGGCCAAAAAAGAGGAGAGAGAGTTATGGATGAAGAGAGAGAAAAGGGGTCATATAAAGTATTTCAGTGGTTGTAAATTAAGGTAAATGGGTCATAGAGGTTTTGTCAAGGTTTAGTAACGGAATTAGGGATTAATAATTAAATAAGCTAATGTTTGTTAGCCATTAACACTACAAGAAATAGCTAAAATAACGACGGCTACACAGCGACGGTCAAGAAAACGGTCGGTGATTTAATATACAGCGACGGCTTTAAACAGACGGTAGTCACCGACTGTTTATTATGTGAAGAACGACGGTTTAACCGTCATTGCCCAGCTCGGGCGGTTGTAAACCGTCGTTGTTTAGCTTAATGAAAAAAGGAAAAGTTTTCACTTTAGGCGTCGCATTCAGCGACGGTTTTAAGCCGTCGTTGTTTAGGTTAAATTAAACCTGAAATTTTTTTTTTAGGCGACGGTCTTAAACCGTCGCAGATGTCGAGGGAGGGGGGGGGTTAAATTAATTAGCCTGTTCCAGTCGGGTTTTATTCGCAAAACCAACGAACGAAGCTGGTATTCCCTCCAACCAACGAAAGCCGACGAAACCGCCTCCCTCCAACCAACGGACGTCGGACGAAGCTTCGCCGCCTGCCTTCTTCGCCGCCGGTGAGCTTCAATTTATTGTATTTTTTTTTCTTATGAAACCAAACCCTAAAAGTTGGGATTTTGGGGTGTAGGTGGCGAAAATCCATTGTTGGCCGCGGATATTCCAAATCTTTCTCCTCTCGCCTCGCCGGTAATACCTAAATCTATCCTATTTAATAATTTGTTTTTGAATTTTGGCCACTCACTCAAAATCTTTCCCCCAACTTTGGCAATGCCTAAATTCAAGTTTTGGCTCGGAACTCGGTGGAGGACGGTGGACGGACAACCTCCAAGAATCGTGACTCGTGACTAGGAACATCTTAATCGCTCAATTTTGTTGATTTCTTGTTTTACTTTACATATTAGGGTTTATCAATTTCATGAGAATTGGAAAATAAATTGCAATTTTTCTTGTTAGGGGTGTTTATATATCAGATTATATAATTTAGAATTGTTAAAAATGTTAATTTTGTTGTTGTTGTTGTTGTTGGTTCATTTTCCTTTGATTGCTTGCTTCATTCACTAGATGTGATCTTAGTTAGGACACAAATGGTGGTGGATGTTATACGAAATGCAGCTATTTATTGTGTTGATGTGTGTGTGCAATGAACACCAATATCTCATGTTGTTAAAGTTGAACATTGATGGCTACTCTTACTTATTTACCCTACAAAATTGGCTAAACATGAATCCTGTCCTATAATGACTTCCTACACTCAATGAACTACAAAAACTTGCCTTTGATCGGGAAATTTAAGTCTGTTTACACTCATGCCCTTTTGACTAAGGGCGGGGGGGGAGGGAGGGGGAGGGGGAGGGCAGGGTGGGAGGGTCGGTCATGAGAGGGGGAGTGCGGGGGGGTCGGTGAGGGGGGAGGGCGGGGGAGGGGGGGAGGGAGTGAGGGGGGGGGTCGGTGAGGGGGGGAGGGCGGGGGGCAGGGCCGGGTCGGGGGGAGGGCGGGGGGCTGCGGGGGTCGGTGAGGGGGGAGGGCGGGGGAGTGCAGGGGTCGGTGAGGGGGGGAGGGCGGGGAGTGCGAGCCGGCGGGGGAGGGCGGGGGGTTAGTGAGGGGGGGAGGACGGGGGGTCGGTGAGGAGTGCGGGGTCGGTGAGGGGGGGGAGGGCGGGCGGGGAGTGCGGAGGTCGGTGAGGGGCGCAGGGGGTCGATCGGGGGAGGGCGGGGAGTGCGAGCCGGCGGGGGGAGGACATTTTATTTTGTTTTTGTTTAATCTTGCGCGTTTCTAATTTCTTGCATTTTAGGTAATCATGTCTAATCCTAAGGGTCGCGGAGGTCGAGGTGGCTTAGGTGGAAGCCAAGGTCGTGGGACTTTGACTCCGAGGAGCTTTTTCGATCACCGAAGTAGAAGGAAGCGGAACCCTATGTCGAGACACGGGGAGATGATTCACGAGCACGTGACATTGGTGACCACGTGCACGGGAGACTCCGATCACTCATACGGAGGAAGGTGAAGGTTCGAACCGTGCACCAAGAAAGGTTTTAAGCCCTTTGGATTGTGGTAAGTTCGTAAGCCTTCATTTCATGATATTTGTATGCAATGATATTCACAATTCATGTGTTTGTTTGGTTTTCAATTCAGGTTTGATGATAACAAGGTTAGTGGGTCCATCACTGACATTTTTCAGGGCCATTTTCGACAACCATGGTTCAATTACAGTGAGGTCGACAATGCAACAAAGATGCATTGGTGGAACATTTTCACAGTATGTATGAATCGAATTATGAAAAATGAAATTGATTATATTACTTTATTAATATCTTTGTTTAATGTTTGACTAAAAGGGTATTTACGAATGGGCTCCTGAGTTAGAAGGCCTAGTGAAGAAGGATTACAAGAGAAAAAGCTTCATCTCGTCTGCGAGACTTGCGATACTGGGTGGTTAAGAAAGCCAAAGAAAGGCCTAAATGGTTGGGGGAGACGATATACGAAGACATGAAGAAGAGAAGTGAAGACCCAACATTTCGGGAAAAATCTGAACAGGCGAAGAAGAACCGAAGAGGTGGCTCCCTGTCTAATCTAATTGAGCCGTCACACTTTCAGGGTTCTATTTCGGCGGCACAGCATGCTAGGAAGATGGTAAATATGTTTCATATCTACTACTTAGTGTAATTTACATGAATATGTTTCATAAAGCCTTTGTTCAACAATGTCGCCAGGCAAAGAGTGAGGAGGAGTACTCCCCTGCTGCTCCCGGAAGTTGTTCTTGAAGACTCATTTCAAGACTGTTCCTGAAAAAGGAGAAATTCCAGCAAACAAGAAATCAAAGCAAATCTCGGTACATACTTCTAAACATATATTTATAGGCAAATATGATTGAAAATTTTGATGCTAGTTTAAGTTAGAATCAAATATAGGCCATTTTAGGCCATTTTACTTGAAATTGAATGAATACGAGTAGTTTGATGCTAGTTTAAGTTATAACCACCTCAAACATCATATATATAGTTAGTTTAATGTATTTATAAGTTGTTTTGATTGAAAATACACAAAGTAGGAAAGTTAGAACCAAATGTAGGCTAATCTAGGCCATTTTAGGCCTTTTTACTTGAAAATGTTTGAATACGAGTACTTTGATGCTAGTTTAAGATATAACCACCTTAAACATCATATATATAGTTAATTTCATGTATTTATAAGTTTTTTTGATTGAAAATACACAAAGTAGGAAAGTTAGAACCAAATGTAGGCTAATCTAGGCCATTTTAGGCCATTTTACTTGAAATTGAATGAATACGAGTAGTTTGATGCTAGTTTAAGTTATAACCACCTCAAACATCATATATATATAGTTAGTTTAATGTATTTATAAGTTGTTTTGATTGAAAATACACAAAGTAGGAAAGTTAGAACCAAATGTAGGCTAATATAGGCCATTTTAGGCCATTTTACTTGAAATTGAATGAATACGAGTAGTTTGATGGTAGTTTAAGTTATAACCACCTCAAACATCATATATATAGTTAGTTTAATGTATTTATAAGTTGTTTTGATTGAAAATACACAAAGTAGGAAAGTTAGAACCAAATGTCGGCTAATATAGGCCATTTTTGGTCTTTTTACTTGAAAATGTTTGAATACGAGTACTTTGATGCTAGTTTAAGTTATAACCACCTCAAACATCATATATATAGTTATTTTAATGTATTTATAAGTTGTTTTGATTGAAAATACACAAAGTAGGAAAGTTAGAACCAAATGTAGGCTAATCTAGGCCATTTTAGGCCTTTTTACTTGAAATTGAATGAATACGAGTAGTTTGATGCTAGTTTAAGTTATAACCACCTTAAACATCATATATATAGTTAGTTTAATGTATTTATAAGTTGTTTTGATTGAAAATACACAAAGTAGGAAAGTTAGAACCAAATGTAGGCTAATATAGGCCATTTTTGGCCTTTTTACTTGAAAATGTTTGAATACGAGTACTTTGATGTTAGTTTAAGTTATAAACACCTCAAAAATCATATATATAGTTAGTTTAATGTATTTATAAGTTGTTTTGATTGAAAATACACAAAGTAGGAAAGTTAGAACCAAATGTAGGCTAATATAGGTCATTTTAGGCCATTTTACTTGAAATTGAATGAATACGAGTAGTTTGATGCTAGTTTAAGTTATAACCACCTAAAACATCATATATATAGTTAGTTTAATGTATTTATAAGTTGTTTTGATTGAAAATACACAAAGTAGGAAAGTTAGAACCAAATGTAGGCTAATATAGGTCATTTTAGGCCATTTTACTTGAAATTGAATGAATACGAGTAGTTTGATGCTAGTTTAAGTTATAACCACCTCAAACATCATATATATAGTTAGTTTAATGTATTTATAAGTTGTTTTGATTGAAAATACACAAAGTAGGAAAGTTAGAACCAAATGTAGGCTAATATAGGCCATTTTAGGCCATTTTACTTGAAATTGAATGAATACGAGTAGTTTGATGCTAGTTTCAGTTATAACCACCTCAAACATCATATATATAGTTAGTTTAATGTATTTATATGCTGTTTTGATTGAAAATACACAAAGTAGGAAAGTTAGAACCAAATGTAGGCTAATATAGGCCATTTTTGGCCTTTTTACTTGAAAATGTTTGAATACGAGTACTTTGATGCTAGTTTAAGTTATAACCACCTTAAACATCATATATATAGTTAGTTTAATGTATTTATAAGTTGTTTTGATTGAAAATACACAAAGTAGGAAAGTTAGAACCAAATGTAGGCTAATCTAGGCCATTTTAGGCCATTTTACTTGAAATTGAATGAATACGAGTAGTTTGATGCTAGTTTAAGTTATAACCACCTCAAAAATCATATATATAGTTAGTTTAATGTATTTATAAGTTGTTTTGATTGAAAATACACAAAGTAGGAAAGTTAGAACCAAATGTAGGCTAATATAGGCCATTTTAGGCCATTTTACTTGAAATTGAATGAATACGAGTAGTTTGATGCTAGTTTAAGTTATAGCCACCTCAAAAATCATATATATAGTTAGTTTAATGTATTTATAAGTTGTTTTGATTGAAAATACACAAAGTAGGAAAGTTAGAACCAAATGTAGGCTAATATAGGCCATTTTTTGCCTTTTTACTTGAAAATATTTGAATACGAGTACTTTGATGCTAGTTTAAGTTATAACCACCTCAAACATCATATATATAGTTAGTTTAATGTATTTATAAGTTGCTTTGATTGAAAATACACAAAGTAGGAAAGTTAGAACCAAATGTAGGCTAATCTAGGCCATTTTAGACCTTTTTACTTGAAATTGAATGAATACGAGTAGTTTGATGCTAGTTTAAGTTATAACCACCTTAAACATCATATATATAGTTAGTTTAATGTATTTATAAGTTGTTTTGATTGAAAATACACAAAGTAGGAAAGTTAGAACCAAATGTAGGCTAATATAGGCCATTTTTGGCCTTTTTACTTGAAAATGTTTGAATACGAGTACTTTGATGTTAGTTTAAGTTATAAACACCTCAAACATCATATATATATAGTTAGTTTAATGTATTTATAAGTTGTTTTGATTGAAAATACACAAAGTAGGAAAGTTAGAACCAAATGTAGGCTAATATAGGCCATTTTTGGTCTTTTTACTTGAAAATGTTTGAATACGAGTACTTTGATGCTAGTTTAAGTTATAACCACCTCAAACATCATATATATAGTTATTTTAATGTATTTATAAGTTGTTTTGATTGAAAATACACAAAGTAGGAAAGTTAGAACCAAATGTAGGCTAATCTAGGCCATTTTAGGCCTTTTTACTTGAAATTGAATGAATACGAGTAGTTTGATGCTAGTTTAAGTTATAACCACCTTAAACATCATATATATAATTAGTTTAATGTATTTATAAGTTGTTTTGATTGAAAATACACAAAGTAGGAAAGTTAGAACCAAATGTAGGCTAATATAGGCCATTTTTGGCCTTTTTACTTGAAAATGTTTGAATACGAGTACTTTGATGTTAGTTTAAGTTATAAACACCTCAAAAATCATATATATAGTTAGTTTAATGTATTTATAAGTTGTTTTGATTGAAAATACACAAAGTAGGAAAGTTAGAACCAAATGTAGGCTAATATAGGTCATTTTAGGCCATTTTACTTGAAATTGAATGAATACGAGTAGTTTGATGCTAGTTTAAGTTATAACCACCTAAAACATCATATATATAGTTAGTTTAATGTATTTATAAGTTGTTTTGATTGAAAATACACAAAGTAGGAAAGTTAGAACCAAATGTAGGCTAATATAGGTCATTTTAGGCCATTTTACTTGAAATTGAATGAATACGAGTAGTTTGATGCTAGTTTAAGTTATAACCACCTCAAACATCATATATATAGTTAGTTTAATGTATTTATAAGTTGTTTTGATTGAAAATACACAAAGTAGGAAAGTTAGAACCAAATGTAGGCTAATATAGGCCATTTTAGGCCATTTTACTTGAAATTGAATGAATACGAGTAGTTTGATGCTAGTTTCAGTTATAACCACCTCAAACATCATATATATAGTTAGTTTAATGTATTTATATGCTGTTTTGATTGAAAATACACAAAGTAGGAAAGTTAGAACCAAATGTAGGCTAATATAGGCCATTTTTGGCCTTTTTACTTGAAAATGTTTGAATACGAGTACTTTGATGCTAGTTTAAGTTATAACCACCTTAAACATCATATATATAGTTAGTTTAATGTATTTATAAGTTGTTTTGATTGAAAATACACAAAGTAGGAAAGTTAGAACCAAATGTAGGCTAATCTAGGCCATTTTAGGCCATTTTACTTGAAATTGAATGAATACGAGTAGTTTGATGCTAGTTTAAGTTATAACCACCTCAAAAATCATATATATAGTTAGTTTAATGTATTTATAAGTTGTTTTGATTGAAAATACACAAAGTAGGAAAGTTAGAACCAAATGTAGGCTAATATAGGCCATTTTAGGCCATTTTACTTGAAATTGAATGAATACGAGTAGTTTGATGCTAGTTTAAGTTATAGCCACCTCAAAAATCATATATATAGTTAGTTTAATGTATTTATAAGTTGTTTTGATTGAAAATACACAAAGTAGGAAAGTTAGAACCAAATGTAGGCTAATATAGGCCATTTTTTGCCTTTTTACTTGAAAATATTTGAATACGAGTACTTTGATGCTAGTTTAAGTTATAACCACCTCAAACATCATATATATAGTTAGTTTAATGTATTTATAAGTTGCTTTGATTGAAAATACACAAAGTAGGAAAGTTAGAACCAAATGTAGGCTAATCTAGGCCATTTTAGACCTTTTTACTTGAAATTGAATGAATACGAGTAGTTTGATGCTAGTTTAAGTTATAACCACCTTAAACATCATATATATAGTTAGTTTAATGTATTTATAAGTTGTTTTGATTGAAAATACACAAAGTAGGAAAGTTAGAACCAAATGTAGGCTAATATAGGCCATTTTTGGCCTTTTTACTTGAAAATGTTTGAATACGAGTACTTTGATGTTAGTTTAAGTTATAAACACCTCAAACATCATATATATATAGTTAGTTTAATGTATTTATAAGTTGTTTTGATTGAAAATACACAAAGTAGGAAAGTTAGAACCAAATGTAGGCTAATATAGGCCATTTTAGGCCATTTTACTTGAAATTGAATGAATACGAGTAGTTTGATGCTAGTTTAAGTTATAACCACCTCAAATATCATATATATAGTTAGTTTAATGTATGTATAAGTTGTTTTGATTGAAAATACACAAAGTAGGAAAGTTAGAACCAAATGTAGCCATTTTACCCACTTTATTTTACTTGAATATGAGTATATTTAACTAAATGCAGGAGACGTACAAGAAGAATCTGGATCATTGTACCACTCAGGGGTCACAGCTGAACCCTGATCTGTTGTATTGGGAGACAGTTGGGGGGAGGAACCGAGGAAAAGTTCAGGGGTTGGGTCAGGGAGATCATTTGTACTACAACTCTTCATCAGGGCGAGGAGATGGCGGCTCTTCACAACCATATGAGCCGTCCATTTTTTCTCAGATTGAGGCGCAGGTGGAGGCAAAGGTCGCTGCGCGGATGGAAGAGGTGGAGGCAATGGTCGCAGCACGGGTGGAAGCGTCAAGTCGGGCCATCGTTGAGGAAATGATGAGGAACATGTCTAGTTTCGGCCACATGTCCTCAGGTTGCAACCCGGAGCCCCCCTCCACATCGCGACGGCACGATGACCCGGGGTTTGGTGGTGGCGGTAGTGCTACGAGACACCCTTAACGGTGTAGTGTTTTTGGTTTTGGCAACTAGGTAACTAACTTTTATGCATTTAGTGTCAATATTTATCGGCATCTCGCTTTGTTTCTAGATGTGTCGGGTTATTTTTTTTGGAACCCGACTTCTACTTTATTTCTCGACACCAGGATCTATTTTGCGTACATATATTTAATCTAGGTAGTTTGTCTAACTATAGACATTTAGTGTCTATATTTATCGGCATCTTGCTTATTAGTTTCTAGCTTTGTCGATATATATTTTTTGTAAACACCGACTTCTACTTTATTTCCCGACATCGGGATCTATTTTGTGTACATAATTGTAATCTATTTCATGTAATTATACAAGTATCAATGCAAATTGTAATATATATCAAAATTGCATATTTTTGTAATTGAAAAAAATTGAATGCGATGGAGGAACTGACTTTAGTGTGGTCCACAAGCATGCAGCTGTGCTGGTACAGGTTTAATTATTCTTAACAACAAAAATATTCTAAATAATATTATTTCAAAACAACGACGGCTAAGCATTAAATCAACGACGGCTAGGCAGTCGTTGTAAGGTATACTATGCATCCAAGGACATCCACTTCAACGACTGCTTTTACATAATAGCGACGGTTTATAACAGACGTTGATGTGGCCCAAACAACGACTATTTATAACCGATGGTGAATCACAGACGTTGGTAACGGTCGGTAAATCAACGACGGTTCAAAACCGTCGTTGATTTACCGGCTGTTTAAAACAGTCGTTGGTTTGGTGCCAACGTCGGTTTTTGAAAACGGTCGCTAATTATCAGGAAACCGTCGTTAAATTATTTACCGACGGCTTAGCGGTCGTTGATTCCAATATCAGCGACCACCTATGCACCGACTGCCTTTTAACGACTGCTAGTCGTCGGTGATGTTTTAGCGACGGTTTTACTTGAACTAACGACGGCTTTTAGCCGTCGTTAAATACCACCTTTCTTGTAGTGTAAGGGCATATGGTGAATATTTTTATCTTGTCTAGCATTATCTTGAACAGTTGGTCTTGTAAGAGACCGTCTACTTTTAATTTAAAATTAGACACGGCTCAAGCCCAATATTAAAAAAAGTATAGACTACCTTTCAGAATACAGTGACGACTAGTTTAATCTATTTAGTGACCAGTTTGATCTATTTAGTGACCAGTTTAATCCATTTAGTAATTACATTCTTTAATCAATTTAGTGACTAGTTTAATACATTTCGTGACTAGTTTAATCCATTCGGTAAGACCGCTAGGGTTATTTTTTAAACTCGTATGTTGTAGTTCGATATTCAAAGGGAAACAAAGAGAGGAGAAGAGAACATACGACTAGATTAGTGCGAGATGTGTAGGGTTAGTGTTTGGTTAGAGTGAGACGGAATGGACTTGTTAGGAGAATGTAGGCTTAGGTTTATCTAATTTTCTGTTTTGAAATTAGACCGCCTATTCTAATAATTTGTGTATCTTGAAAAAGCATTTGTTGCAACCTTGTAAGTATTCTGAAAACCAAGGAATACATATATTTTTGTTGCATGCATGTTAGACCTAATATATATGTGAATATGTGTTAATTATTAGGTGTTACTCCTTTTAATACTATAGGGTTTGGCTACATGTATAATAATAGTGAAAAGAAGAGAGGAATAACTAAAAAGTAGTTTGTTTGATATAATAGTAAGTGAATATTGAAGGGAATAAAACTTGTGACATATAGATAGAGGTGATCAATATGGGGCCGGCTCGAAAATAGGCGGGTTTTGGGTATAAATTTTCGGTCCGAGCCCGACCCGATTTTTTGGGCAAAAGTTCTGGGCCACGGACAACTTAAATATGCAAACTAGTCTAAATTTTGGCCCGGCCCGAAAAGTCCGCTTGGTCCGGACCGGCCCGAAAAGTCCGCTTGGTCCGGACCGGCCCGAATTTGAGGGTTTTGGGCACGAATTTTCGGCCCGCGCCTTGGTCCGAAATGGGCCACTTTTTTTGGGCCAGTCCGGCCCGGCCCATGATCACCTCTACATATAGATATAGATTAATAGATATGAAGGTGGAACATTCATCTCAAAAATAAAAATGAAGTAAAACAAAATAACTTAAGTCGGTTATTGGCCCTGTTTGGCACTAGCGTTTTAGGTAGCGGTTAGAGGTATCATTATTAAAACAAAAGAAAGGGTACTTTGAGATTTATAATTAGAGAGACACTTGGCTCAAAATTCGAAATATCATTTCCATGAGATTCCAATCTTTATATATAATAACCAATTAACCTCCATAGATCTAGCTATGATCAATATCTCATCAAGTGCTCTGGAATGATAACCTAATTAAAGCGTAACTTTACTGGAAGACAAGAACTAGCTGACTAGCTCCGATATGTTATTTTTTCGGATTTTTCACCAGGTACCCCTGAGGTTTCTTAATATTCACCTGGTACCCTCGCGTTTTCCAAAATTCACCAGGTGCCCCTGTGATTTTGAAAAATTCCTGACGTGACCATACTGTCAACTTTCCGTTAAATATGACCCTAAAACACTTAATTAACCATAACTTCTAACCCTACCCTAACCCTAACCCCTAACCCTAAAACCTAACCCTAAACCCTCCCACCACCCCTCCCCCACCCTCACACCACTCCCCGCCCCTACCCCACCCTGCCAGCCCCTCCCCCATCCCTCGCACCCTCCCCCACCCCCACCCCCCACCCCTGCGCAACACCTCCCCCCCTCGCGCAGCCCCATCCCCCCACCCCCGCGGCCCGAGTCGATTTCCCCTCCCACCCCAGTCGAATTTCGCTCCCCCCCCCCACCCCCAGTCGAGTTTCGCCCATCTCCCCACCCCCGTCGAGTTTCTTGAATGATTCGAGCTTTTCTTTATTTTCTCTCTCCTCTATGGAGATTGAGAGCAGTGAACACGAAGAGCTGCAACGGCCATTGTTGAAGGTGTGTCTCACGCTGCCATGGCCATTGTGAACACAAAGAAAATTAAAACAAGAAAAGGGGTGGGGGAGGGAGCGAAATTCGACTGGGGTGGGGGAGGGAGCGAAATTCGACGGGGTGGGAGGGAGGGGAAATTTACTCGAGGGCGCGAGGGGGTGGGGGAGGGGCCGCGCGAGGGGTGAGGGTGGGGGGGAGGGTTGCGCGAGGGGTTGGGGGTTGGGGGGGAGAGGCTGCGGGGGGTGGGGGAGGGGTGCTGCTTGGGGTGGGGGGTTGGGGGAGGGTGGGAAGGGGGCCGGGGTGGTGGGAGGGTGGGGGAGTCGGTGGTGGGGCGGTGGGAGGGTGGTGGGGTTAGGGATTAGGGGGAGAGATAGGTTAATTAGGGTTTAAAGTTATTAATTAGGTTTAATTAGAGTTAATTAGGATTAATTAGCATTAGTTAGGTTAGTTAGGGGTTAATTTGGTTGATTTAGCCTTAATGACTAACGGAGTTGATGCCAGTTAGTCATTAAGGGTGATTCAGTATTTTTCAAAACCTCAGGGGCACCAGGTGAATTGTTGAAAACGTGAGGGTACCAGGTGAATATTGTGAAACCTCAAGGGTATCTGGTGAAAAATCCGTTATTTTTTTGTTCGGTTATCTAGATACCAGGGACATGGAAAGAAGACTGGCTCAAATTTCTAAATTCCACATCAAAATCTCCATACGAGCCCTCTAAAAGGTAGCATGTATTATGCAAATACCAGCCAAATTCAAGTAGTACTTTAGCACAAGGATATATATGAACTGGGTGCAAATTTTTTTTTTTTTTTTGACAACAAGAACAAACAGAAACAAACACAACCTATAATTCGCTGCCCTACCTAGCCTTAACAGCTAAGACATGTTCTTCCTGCACGAGAGCCCTGTTAACCTTTTCTATACTAACCGACTCCAACCTCTTACAATCATCCTTTATATCTACAATAATGCTAGCTAATTCGAAACCTGGTAAGTTCCTTTTCCATCCTTGTTCCAACGCCAAAGAGTCCGTTTTGACATTAACTTTTACAAATCTTCTTTCCTTCTTCCCCTTCTTCCAAGCCCCTTCAACGATTACTATGCATTCATCTTCCTTCGCAGCCTAGACCTCTCTTTCCTTCCTTTTTTCATACTCTTCACTTCCAACGTCCCCAGCTCTTTTTAGATTATTCATTCTAAATTCTTCCTCCTTAACTATTCTGAACATTATCTCAATTACCTACTTAGGGTAAGGCTTATGCTTTCTGAAAACTATATCATGTCTATGAATCCAAATTGCCTATAAAGCTACAATGAACATTTTTTTCCTTTCACTTTCAATCCCATCCTCCTTCAAGAATAATCTTAGGAAATTAATAATCCAGTATTTTATATGAATTCCTCGCGCAGCCTGAACCCTGATTCCCAACGACGATCCCATCCAGATTCTAGAAGCGACCTCACAGTCCCTAAAGAGGTGCGCCTCCGTTTCCAATCCTCTTCCACATAAATAGCATTCTTTTTGGACAGGAATGTTACGCTTCCTCAAATTATTCGATACTGCAATCGCATTGTTAATAATCCTCCACACTAAAAACTTCCTTTTAGCACTTAGACACATTGTCCACAATCTTTTCCAAAACTTCACCATACTATCATCATAACTCATCTCCATCTTATCCTTAACAAGGGACGCATAAACATCTTTTACACTCACCTGACCCCCTCTTTCTTGATGCCAAACATACTCATCTTCCGTGTTACATTGCGGGATATTCGTAGCCAAAATCCTGAAAGCATATTCTTTCGTAAACAAGTTCCAAACTAGCTGTGCATTCCATCTTTTACCATCTTTCATCATCAAATCTCTAACCAGTTTAACCCTGCTTGTTTCCAAATTAACACCTCTCTTTACCTCAACTATTCGACCACATGCCCACCTACTCGATAAAATGTCAGTATCCACTCCATTACCAATTATCTTAACAACCCCTTTACTCGCCGCCTGAACAAAACGAACAAGGCCCTTGCATCCCCAAGAAGCACCCACCATCTTCTTCTTTTTCATGCCCATTGCCACCGGCGAATCCTGATACTTGGAAATTAAAATTTTCGAGACAAGCAGATCTCATTTACTATGAGTTCTAAATGCTTGCTTTACTAACATTGACTGATTAAACATATGCACATTACGAATTCCAAGCCCACCCAAACTCTTCGGCCGTTCTATCACTACCTCCTTAATTTTCCAATGAATAGATTGTACTCCCTTACTACTTCTCCACAATACGTGAAAATCGACAATACGTGCTAACACAATGACGTAAGTATACTATTTATTAGCATTAAACGACCCGTATAAGAAAGAGCCATATGCTTCCAAGTTACCACCTTTTTAAATTTCTCAACCAAAGGTATAAACTTCGACGAACTACGCCCATCCACTTCAACGCTGCATCCCAAGTATTTCCCCAAGCTTTCAGCAGATGCCATTCCCGACAGGCTTCTCATGAACTTCTGAATCTACTCGGAGTATTTGGACTAAACCACTACAAGAAAAAACGATATCAACGATGGCTTCTAACCATCGCTGACATCCTCGAAAACCGTCGCTGGCTGAATCAACGACGACCAGCAGTCGTTGACCTACAATCGTTGCGTCGCTGGTCGCTGATTTAGGAATCAGCGACCGTCTGGCAGTCGGTACCAATATCAACGACGGTTTTCTTATTTATCAGCGACTGTTTTCAATACCAACGTTGAGAATATGACACCTACTGTTTAGAGTTGTCGCTGAAACAACGACGGTTTTTAACAGACATTGATTCAACGACGGTTTAAAACAGACGTTGATTCAACGATGGTTTAAAACAGTCGTTCAATCAACGACGGTATAAATCAATCGCGAGTATTTAAAAGCAGTCGTTGCCTATTGCATCTGTGACAGCTTTACTTTCTCACACAACGACTGTTTAGCCGTCGTTGTTTTTTTAAATTAAATTAATTAGATAATAATGTTCCAAATTATAATTAAACATGTACCTGCACCTAAATATACTACACTAAACCTGTTACTCCATCGCATTCAATATTTTCAACTAAAAAAAATGTAATTTTAATATATATTACAAAATGCGTAGATACTTATATAATTACATGAAATAGATTAAATTTATGTACACAAAATACATCCCGGTGTCGGGAAATAAAGTAGAAGTCGGGTTCTACAAAATATATATCGACAAATCTAGAAACTAATAAGCTAGATGCCGATAAATATTGACACTACTCATATTCATTCATTTTCAAGTAAAATGGCCTATATTTGGTTCTAACATGCCTATATTTTGTATTTTCAATCAAAACTAACTTAAATATATGTTTAGAAGTATGTACCGATATTTGCTTTGCTTTCTTGTTTACTGGAATTTCTCCTTTTCCAGGAACAATCTTAGAATGAGTCTTCAAGAACAACTCGGGAGCGGTAGGGAGTACTCCTCCTCTACTCTTTGTCTGTACACATTGTTGAACAAACGCTTTATTTTTTACTTATACCGAAAATGTCATGTAATTTAAACTAAGTAGTAGATATGGAACATTTTTACCATCTTTCTAGCATACTGTGCCGCCGAAATAGAACCCTAAAAGTGTGACGGCTCAATTGGATTAGACAGGGAGCCACCTCTTCGGTTCTTCTTCGCCTTTTCAGATTTTTCCAGAAACTTGGGGTCTTGACTTCTCTTCTTCATGGCTTCGTAGATGGTCTCCCCCAACCATAATGGCCTTTCTTTGGCTTTCTTAAGTGCCCAGTATCACAAGTCTCTCAGACGATATGCAACTTTCATCTTGTAAGCCCTCCTCACTCGGCCATCTAACTCAGGAGCCCATTCTTAAAGACCCTTTAATCAAACATTAAACCAAGTTATTAATAAACTAATATAATTAATTTCATTCTTCATAATTCGATTCATACATACTGTGAATGAGTTCCACCAATGCGTCCTTGTGGCATCGTCTACCTCACTGTAATTGAACCAAGGTTTTCGAAAATGGCCCTGGAAAATGGCAGTGATGGAACCACTAACCTTGTTATTATCAAACCTTGAAAACCAAACAAACACGTGAATTGTGAATATCATTTAATACAAATATCATGAAGCATATATTAGCTTACAAACTTACCACAATCCAGTAGGGATTATTAAAACCTTTTTTGGTGCACGGTTCGACCCTTCACCTTCCTCCATATCACTGTTCGGAGTCTCTGGTACGTGGTTACCAAAGTCATGTGCCTGTGAATCATCTCCCTGTGTCTCCGAGATAGGGATCTGGCTTTCTTGTAGTTCTGGTGACTGAAAAAGCTCCCTGGGAATCCAATTCCCACGACATTGGCTTCCACCTAAGCCATCTCGACCTCCTCGCCCCTTAAGATTAGACATGATTACCTAAAAAAAACAACAAATATATAAATCATGGTGGATAAGATTAATCGTTAGTCTAGCATCATTACCAGCAAACATATCGTAAAATAAACAACTAAGTTCGTTTCAAATGTCATGAAAATTAAATAAAGCATGCAGCAGTATCATAAATGGAAATGTCATAACAAGTAATCTTCACCTTATCATTACAAAAGTCACAGATTTTAATTGAAATGTTGTCCTTAATACAAGCTATGATATACTAAAACAAATCAAAGTGATTTTCCATCCTCGCTTAGTTCATCATCACTATCGTCATCCCAAAAACCATCATCGTCATACTATCACAACTCTCAGTAAGTATCAAATAAAGTACAACATGTTCAGTGGCTCCATTACGCAATTAAAAGCAGCCATTCCCAATCTTACAAACCGGTACTCAGAGAAATGATGTTTTTGTGTGGGAGGAGGGGGTTGACAAGTTAAAGGGCAGTGATCTATGACAGATTTATGAAGAACGGAAACCTCTCAGACTCGAGATTCCCTGTTAAAGAAACGCTTCCGTTCCAAAACTTCCAGCAATTTTCCATCCAATACACCCGAGAAATGACTTGAACATGAGGTTTCCCCATTTTCGAAACATATTCATTTTCAAAATCCCAACAGATTTCATGCTACAAAATATGCCTCTCCGGCATTCAAACAACTGATAAACATGAACCATTTCCTAACAGTCTGGACTGGTTGAAGATAAAGCTACATTATTCCTCCAAAACACCACCAGTGGTAGGACAAGAGCTAGCTTCACGACATTATAGTAGTTAGAAAGACTTTTACAGCAATAAATACATCGGTCTAACCATCAAACCATTCAAGATCCTATTTCTTATTCCTCAGTTATTTTTCGAATACTCTAATCATCCTATGCCTATGCTCTCATCTCACTCATCTAAAAGTTCGAACGATCCAACGATAACCCTTGTCATTCTACAAACAAATTCAAACTACATTCCACCATAATCAACCAATCCAATATCAAACATTTCTTAATAAACTTAAATTAAGATCAATTCAGCTAGAACACCTAAATTCCAAACTCAAAGATGCTTAACAACGCACAACATAACTTAGAGAAATTACGACATACAACGAAAAAGCGAGAGAGTGAATGAGACCTGAGCAATAACTTGCTTTGGCAAATTTGAGCCCTGAAAAAAAGCGACAGCTTCAGCGCCACTAATTCTACCATATCGATCCAAATCTGCTCTCTTAAAATAAGAATCAAATAGATCCCCTTGGTTTTGTGCCGCCATTTTTAGTGAGTACCAAAAATTCAAAAAAATAAATAAATAAGTAGGGTTTGGGTATTACCGGCGGTGAGGAGACAGAATAAGAAGCTGCGACAGTCGGACGGCCGGCGTACGGTGGTGTTGGACCACGTATATCCCAAAAACCCAATTATTAGAGTTTGATGAGTAAAAAAAAATAGAAACATGAAGCTTCAGGCATTACCGCCGGTAAGGAGAGAGATAATGGGCTGTCGCCGGTCGTTGGAGGAAGGTGGAGGTCGAACATCGGCCTTCAATGGCTTCTTCTACTTCAATTCACGAGCCCTCCTCGCTCTGTGTTTTGTCTCTGAAATAAAATCGAATGAAGAGACCAACTTTATTTTATCTCCTTTTTCATCAGCGACCGTTTAATACCGTCGCCTAAGCTAAAAAAATTTAAAATTTAAAATATTAATATCAACGACTGTTTTAAACGGTCGCTAAATAACGACTGTTTATCCGTCGCTGTCCACTTTAAAAGCAGTCGGTGGCAACGACGACTTAAAACAGTCGCTGAGTGCAATAATAACGACCACTTTTAGAACCGTCGCAGTGAAGCAGTCGTTGATTTGGCCTTTTCTTGTAGTGGACATTATCAGTGATTTATTATAATTAATCACTTCCCCTGAAATACAACTGAACCTGGAGATTAATTGTTTTACTTCATCACACGCCTGAGGCTTAGCTTTAAAAAAGAGCAGAGAATCATCCGCAAAAAACATATGCGAAATTGCAGGTCCCCTTCGAGCCAAATTAATCCCTTGTACCAAACCTTCCCTTTCTGCTTTAGAAATTATCCTGGAAAATATATCCATAACTAAGATAAATAAATATGGCGATAACGGATCACCTTGCCTGAGACCACAAGTGGGTCTAAATCTGCATGTACGCTCCCCATTGACAAGAATAGAATAAGAAACTGTAGCCATGCACTGCATAATCCAATGCCTACATATCTCTGGGAATCCCATTTTATCCAGTAACCATTCCAGGAAGCTCCAGCTAACCTTATCATAGGCTTTGAACATGTCAATTTTGAGCACGCGCTAAAAAATCTTTCCCTTTCTTTTTATGCTTCAACTTTAACATCAGCTCATGTGCAATGAGGCAATTATCTGCCATAAATCTTCCAGGAACAAATGCATTATGATATGGAGACACCATAGAACCCATAATAGGCTTTAACCTGTTTGTGATGACTTTAGAAATTATTTTGTATATTACGTAACAAAGACTAATTGGCATGAATTGACCTGCTTCTTCTGGTCTTTCCACTTTAGGAATCAAGCAGATGAGAGTATAATTCCACTCCCTCAGCAGATACCCTTTTTCAAAAAAATGGAGAACAGCAGCACTAACGTCTTCCCCAACCACGCTCCAAAATTTCTAATAAAAGATTGATGGGATACCGTCAGGACCCGGCACCTTCACACCATCCATCTGAAACAATGTTGTTTTATTTTCTTCCATGGAGAATTGGAACAACTTATCTGAATAGTCGTGGCGTGAATAAACACTGCCCTAAAGTTAAAATTTGCCCCGTTACATACACACGGACTCTTGGCAATCAACCTCCAGGGATACACGACCATTGTTCCTTTAGTGCAGTTTAGAGTCATAGTTTGAGAACACCACGAACAATGCCCACAAGAATAGAGGAATTAGAAAATCTGTTTAAGCTTTAGGAGGAGAAGGAACCTCTTTTCTCTATTCCTCATATGCCAAATATGATCTCAATTTATAGTGGAGAAGGAAAAACAAAAACAAAAAGGAAAAAATAATTTTCGAAACGAAAGGCATAAATTAAGGAGTGAAATCAGTAATAGAATCAATCTTGTAACGGTTATAAAATCAGCGAATATATGAATACTGATTTCCAGCCAAAAGATATGGAACAGATTTAAGCAGTACCACAACCACAACCGCAAACGCGTTGTTCCACTATGGAATAGTGAGTTTTTTTGTTCTTTTGAAACAAACAAACACTAGTACAAAAAGCACGATTTGCGTCGGATCCTGGACCACCATTTGCGTCGGCTCCGGGTCCGACGCACCAGGTCACGACGCAAATTGCGAAGATAATATCTGCGTCAGTTCGCCGTGCGACGCAATTGATGGACCATTTGCGTCGGACGTTCATCAGGGTCCGACGCAAATCATGCACTGGCCCACCACTGGCCTTGTTTTTCACCAAAAAATAGTAATTTGCGTCGGATATAGAGCTTTATCTGACGCAATTAATGTTTTTTTAATAAAAAACAACAATTTGCGTCGGATGTGGCTTATATCCGACACAAATTGCAATTTTTTTATCAAAATAAATTTAAATTCATGGTAGCAGAACTACCCACACAAACAATAAACAACATGCAGATCTGAGAATAAACAACAACAAATAAACAAACAACATGAAGAGATCTAAATTCAACCCCAAAAAATCACATAAATTAAACAAACCAAACCAACAATATAAACAATATGGGTATAGAATGTGTCAAGTAGCCTGAACATATAAAACTTTCATGCATAATTTTCTAATCTGGAAGATTATTTGTCTGTTGACAGGGGACTCAATAACATCTTGAGGATTAATATCAAGAAGGTCCAAAGATCATATTACAAAAATATACGGAAAAAACCAAAACGAATTAAAAAAATACCGGATAAATTATATTCCATTATTAAGAGGGTGAGGAACAATATGTTTAGAGAGGAACTAATTCAAATCTCAAAGTAAAAAAAAATTTACATGAGAATCCATTAACGAAGAAATGCGATGAACCGTATACTCATCAGCACCATCATCTTCATCTTCCGCATATTTATTTTGCTCTATTTTTTCTCCAAGATCTACTCGTCTTCCACAACCGTATCCTCGATATTCCAAAAACCCAGTAAATCAATCAACTTGTTGAAATAACCTGATGAACAAAAGTAAAATTTGTGCTTGTTTCTGAAAATTTGGATGAATTTAGGAGAGAGGATGTAGAGGAAAGTAGGAGAGAAAGAGAAAGCGCGATAATTGGGATGGAGAGGAGGGAGAAAACGACAGAGATCTGTTGTAAATTGGTGTTGAACCCGCAAAATCAATGGTGGAGTTGAGTGGGGAGAAGAGTCGGCGAAGAAGAATGAAGAGAAAGAGAGAATGAGATGGGGAGTTGGGTGGGGAGAGAGAGAATAAGGTGGAGTTTGTTTTCTAACTGCAAGTTTCACTAGTAGAAAACTCTAATTTCCGTCTCTTCGGCATAAAACAACCGAACCGACGGTGAATTGAATTGAACCTAAATCGAACCAACTAATCCAACCGAATTGAATTGAACCGAAATGAACTGAATTAAATTATAACTAATAGTAATGATAACAATTTAGCTATCATTAATTAATATATAAATTAATAAATAAATAATAGTAATAACAATATTAATATAATATAATATAATAAACATTAATTGATGATGATAATAATTTTTAATAATATAATATGTTAATATTTAATAATAATTATAATAATAATATTATTATTTAATTAATAATAACTTCATAATAATAAGTTATTAATAATAATAAATTATTAAATTAATAATAATGATAAAATATTAACTAGTAATAATAATAAACTATTGAATAATAATAATAATAATAAGTAAGAATTAAAAAAAAAAAGAATTAGCAATGACAAATATTATTGAAATGTGTACTTCTTAGGCTTGAATTATCATTTTCAATATAATTAGCAAAATCATATAGAAAAAAGAGAATTAGCAAAATAATAATTAATAATATTAAAATAATAATAATAATATTATTATTATTATTAGTAATAATAATAGTAAAAGCAATAGTAATAAGATTAATAATAATAATAATAATAATAATAATAATATAATAATAATAATAATAATAGTAATTGTAATAATAATATTAAAATTAATATTAATATTAATAATAGTAATAGTAATAGTAGTAATAATAATAATAATAATAATAATAATAATAATAATAATAATAATAATAATAATAATAATAATATTATTAGTAATATTAATGATAAAATAATCGTAATTGTAATAATAATAATAATAATAATAATAATAATAATAATAATAATTGTTTTATTATCAGAGAAATAAATTATGAACTGAATTGAATTGAAATGAATTGAATTGAATCGAATCGAACCGAACCGATTGCAATCGAACCGAACTAAGGTGAGCGGAATTGACCGAAAATAGAATTGGGAGCAAATGCGCCTAACTCCAACGGTCAAGACATCAATGCAAAAGATCAATTACGCGTACTCGTGCAAAGTCTAAATCTTAACAAAAATATCACAGGGGTTAGTCTTGTGTGGACCTGATCCACACTAATATTATTGTGGACCAAAGCCATTTATTTAACATAGTGACCCTTTTTTTTTCCATATAGTAACCTTTTAAAAATCTTAAGTTACACTATAGAGTTACTTTCTATTATAGTGACCGTTTTTTTTTAATATAGTCACTCTTTCTTACATTAGTTTTTTTTTTATTACTTTTTTTTTTGAAATAGAAATTTCATTAATTGAAGGCCAAACAGCATCTACAATAAATATTAAAGAAAAACAAGATACAATCAAACAATGTTACATTAAATTCGTCTTCGAATAAACTATAATGAACCAGGTCGAGCAATATAGCGCAACCCCCTTGTATTTACTGAATCAATCAGCTATTGATGAGGAAGTCTATCATTCTGACATAGTTTGGGAAGAACATTCTTAATCGAGCCATGTTGATCGCATCCGAGATTCCAATACCTTCATGTTGAGTCTCGAACTTCAACCAATGAGAACAATTTCTCATACCTGAAAACAAAAAAACCATACTCACAACTCCCATAGGGGAGATGAAGATCTCTACAATAGAGACTAAAATCACCATAACACGGTTTGAAAACATCTCATAAAGAGAGACTAATAATTTATTCAACAAAACTAGAAAATGAACTAAAAACTGAAAATAAAAGGGGAGAAGGGGCTTACCATGGATGAAATCATCCATGGCAGCCCTAACTGATGAAAAAACGGTAGAGGAGGCTAGGGTTTGAGAGATAAGAGAATTTTCTTACATTAGTTTATCGCTGATGAAATTTTGATTTGTGACATAATAACTTTTTTTTTTCACATAGTCAAATTCTAGAATCTATATCTACTCATTTTTTATATCTATTTTTTTTATATAGTGACCCTTTTTTGTCATAAATCACATGAATTAGCATTAGGTCCACCCTAATTTAGTGTGACTGGGTCCATATAAAGACTTTTTACTAATTGATTAGATGAATTGAATTTCGATACATATATCTTACTTAACACCATTTTTAATCTCTTTAACATAAAACTACTTCCCATGAATTTCACATATAAATCTTCACATCTACAAATTATCTTGAATCACTTCAACATATATAATACTCTTTTTCTTTTCTGTGAATTAATGAAGAGGCACAACCCTAATATCATCCAAGACTGGACCACACATGTGGCTAAGATCATCAAATTTAGTATGATAAAACGAACTCCAAAATGTTAATCTAGTTCTAGTTGAGATAGCTTGGAACTTGAGACTTGCAGAAGTGAAACCACCCTTTCCTTGAGAATCATAGCTAACTTTAATATTTTCTTCGGCCGCAAATGCTTCCACTAACATTGATCCATGGCATCCATTTTTGGCATCTCCAACTTTGAAGGTGAGAAGGTAGAATTTGTCTGGTATTGTTCTTATGATTTGAGCTATAACACTTTCTCTTCCTCCTACTAATTCAATAGCAAAGTATCCTGAGGGAACAAAGAGGTGTGTTGAGTCAATATATTTCACAGGTTTTAGTGATTCAATTATCCAGCCAAGGAGTGGAGAAACCGATTCATGAGGATGTGGAAGGAGAAGGACTCCTGTTGAGAAATTCTTGAATACATGTGGACCAATGTCGAAGTCTCCATTTTTAACTAAGTTTCCTGAAACAAAAAGGAGTTATCGTGATTATTCATGTGTTAGAATATAAAATATCATATAAGACTACCTTCTCATAATTTATGGTAAGATAATGGTAACTAGCTAGTTGCCTTAAAGGAGCCAATCATGAATTATGATAGAAGTGACCCCTTTAAGATACAAGGTGATACATTATCTAAAAGTAACTCTTTTAACTTATAAGAGGATCCATTTAACTTATAAACTAATCCTTTTAGGACACAAACTAAGATGGTCAATCTTACCATAATTTTGTTATAAGATAGTATTACACAAAACCTATAATAATGTGAAATATACTAATGATTTGTTTGTTATCATTTTTTTGTTCTCACTTTTTATGAAAGCTAAAATCCAAAATATGAAAACCAGTAAAAAGTAGTATATAACATTATACTTTTGATCATGTCTCAAAATAAACATGATTGATACGTAATATATGTACCGCCCGTACTACTTTAGTCGGAAACTTAAGTCTTCGCATTAGACAATGACAATGATACATTTTCACAATCTTTTTATTTGGTGATAAAAGATTATTTGTGATAAAAAAAATTATTTTTGCAAAATGAATAATCTTATGAAAGGTTGATTTTAAAAAAAAACTTTATTGAAATTAATTATCAAGATTAACTTACCAATGGGTTTAGGAACTGGCATCATCTCTTTAATTGCAATAGCGTCTAAAAGGGGTCCACAAGCTGGATCATCTTCTGTACCAGGGTTAAGAAACGTGGCCCTAACAATGTTAGACATGGCCTGAAAAGCCCAAGCATAAGTGTCTCCTCCATTGCTACTATACAATGTTTGGATTGGTAAATCTACGGAGATTTTAGAAGCTGAAACCCTTAAAACTTCGTCTTGGGCACAAGTCCTTGTTGCACTAAAGGTAAGAGAGTAATATGAACCTTTTTTAACTCTCACATATTGAGATATAGATGCCTCATTCCCTAGTCTTACCGCATGGACGCCACGTGGCACTGCAAGAAAGAAGCCACCTGGTTGAGGCCCACCTGAGATGTACTCGACCATGCCCTTTTTCACCCACTTTGGGAGAGAATACTTCCCCTTGATAAGTGTGTGCTTTATGTTTGATGGCTCTGGCCCCTCTTCAAAATTTCCATTTGGGAGAAGTCCTATAACAAATAAGTTTTATACCCAATCATTCTAACTATAGAAAATACATGTCGAAAAATACTTTCACTTTTAGATTATGCAGTCTTAGGGGTTAACAATAAGCATTAGTTATATTTGTTAGAAAATATCAGTGTAATAAATGTTTCTCATGCTTCATATATATATATATATATATATATATATATATATATATATATATATATATATATATATATATATATATATATATTTCACTTTTAGATTATGCAATCTTAGGGGTTAACAATAAGCATTAGTTATATTTGTTAGAAAATATCGGTGTAATAAATGACCTGATATTTTCTAACAAATATAACTAATGCTTATTGTTAACCCCTAAGACGTATAATCTAAAAGTGAAATATATATATATATATATATATATATATATATATATATATATCATTTTCCTTTTATTAATTTACAACACTTTAACTATCACACTTGTCAATGCACAACTATGACCATAATTTATTTGGAAAAATAAAAATTTGATTATTTCAAATAAGTTGGCATTAATTAATCCAACAATATTGCATAATAACTTGTGTTTTTATATCATAAAAATTATAAGAATGTGTTCAATATATATTAATACATGATTAGTGAGAAGTCAAACTATTATAAGTAATAATAAACAAATGAACAAATTATAAATATTCCATTCACAAAATTACTCCCCCAAGTTACACCCTCCGCCATGTTATTTCATTATTTTTGTCCCCAAGTGTTCTCCTGTTACAAAAACTTGATCTATATGTTGTTAGCTGTAACCTTCTCCCAACTAGTTGAAAACTAGGAGGAAGTTTCAAAAATATAAAAGAATATTTATAAAAATTCACTTTAAAAAAATGTTTAAAAAATAAAGGATGACTTTCATACCAAATAATTCTGTAATTTATTTAGGTGTATTTTTTTCAAATAACATTAAGGCTCGCAACTCTTTTTAACCTACTAAATACTAGTATTTTTTGCATGCGATGCGTGCGTTACATCGCGTGTGTGTGATTTTGTGGAGATTTTCAATTGAATCCTCATTCATGATTTTTGGTTAAATACTTGCTTTAAATGTAATTATACAAATAAGTGTATACTTTATAACTATAAAAAAAAAGACTTTGATAAATTTTTGTTGAAAACCTACTTGTTAGATATAAGTGTATAACTATATATCTATATATAATGAATAAGGATTAAATAGAAAATTTCAATTATTACTTCAAGAGTTGTACATGTTTCTTTATTGAAAAATGTGGAAGTTGCCTTCACTCAAAAAAATAATTGGCAGCTACATTAGAGCTTTTTTTTTTAATTTTCCAAACTTTTTTGCCCTTATTAATTATCTTGGAATAACAAATGCATAAAGGGTATTTAAAGGAATTCAGGTGGACACCAAAGTTCTCAACAATTCCCATATAATAGAGATTATTAAAGTTAAGAATTCTTACGTTTTACAGTTCCCATATAGTAGATGTTATCTCAAATTGGGGTGCAGATGTGGGGATATATATTTGAGGAAAACACCTTAACAGAGTTATTTGATAAAAAATCTTAAAGCTATAAACAAAACTATATGTGAGTGCCAAATATAGAATTACTTAAAAAAACTCAATAAACTAAATTGTATAAGTACCAAACTAACCATCAAGAGTACTTGCATTGATTGAAGAAGCAAAAAAATCACTGCTGCTTACAAAAAAGAAGAATACTAAAAGAAAGCAAAGAGAAGATGAAACCATTTTGAGGGAGAAATTGAAAGAGAGAAAAAGAGAGGGAAAAACCGAGCTCTTCAAAATATATGTGTAGCTTTATGAACGATGAGATTAACACTAATATATATACACACTGAAGAATTAGGATTTAATGAGAGAAAATGGAATGATCTCGTAAATGATTCCAATATATAAGCCGTGACATATGTTAGATTGCATCCATTATCTTTCCTCTTTCTTTTAAAATTAGTGTCATTTCATGGTTATGTTTCTGCATAATACACTTATCTGGGGGAGTTCTTAACTTTGTAGTCAACGACCTTTAGCTTCAAGTATGTTCATTTTTCAGAAAGCTCTCATTGCTGTATATATTAAAGATATGAAGCATATGCGTTATGTCCTGGTTACTCCCTTCTCATGGGAAGATAACTGCTGTAAGATCATATTTAGCAATAGTTGAAATGTTGAATTGTATCCGATGCGGTGCACGTACAGTCTGGATGTTGTGTATGTTTGTAACAGTTGGCCTAATCAGTAGCACAAGTAAGACAATACTTTATGACTTATGAGGCTCATCATTACCATTTACCATTTCATAAAGTTGTAGAGCCCAAGACCTGGAATGAAATCTCGTCTATATCAATTGCCCTTGTGGCTCTCTCCACACCAAAAAAAAAAAAGTCGTGAGAACTTGTCTAATAAAATACTTTTCAACAATTTTTAAAATAAGGTATAAATTTTTTGGTGATTGGAAAAATATTGATACTTCTTAACCGGTTGTATTAGCTGATAATTGATTGTACGGTTTTTTCACCATATGCCCCCGACAAATTGGAAAATTCACCATATACCCCCAATGCTTCAGATATTCACCATATACCCCTGAGTTTCCGAAAACAATCACCAAATGCCCTTTTTCTAACGGACGTTAACTTGCCATTTGCGTTTTTTACAATTTTGCCGTTATTAACCCCTAACCCCAACCCCTAACCCCTAACCCTAATCCTAACCCTAACCCCTAACCCTAACCCACCACCCCTCTCCCCGCGACCCCATCCCCCACCCCCTCTCCTCCCCTCCACCCCCGCAGTCCCCCCGCCCTCCCCCCACACTAGTAGAATAAATGTTAATTGTGACAGTTGAATTGCGGCGGTTTTACCAATACGCAGTAATAAACCGCGTAAAAAGAAAAAGGAAAAATAAAAAATCTACCTATAATATGTCAACGGGAATTTTTTCAAAATTTGTTGACTGGTTTGACCAGATCTATTGCTGCGGTTCCCACCCAGAACCACAACAATAGATTAAAATATTATTAATTAATCTATTGCTGCGGTTTCTTGAAGAAACCGCAGCAATAGGGTCATTAGGGTTTTTTATAGTTGAATAAGGGCGTCGTTTCCTCATAACTCCCCTCATAACTCTCCCTGGGATCTCTCTCACTTCACCCTCACCATCACCTTCAACTTCACCCTCACCCTTCACCCTCACCTTCACTCTCACCTTCACTCTCACCTTCACCCTTCTCAGTCCGTCGCCGTTTTATTCGTCGGCCGTTCCCAAAAATCAGATCGGTTGTGGAGTAGATCGACGTAGATCGGTTTCTTCGAAGGAGAGAGAAGTAGATCGAAGTAGATCGATTTTTTCGAAGGAGAGAGAATCTCCGGCACCGCACCGTCATATTCTCGATCGCACCGCACCACCAGATCGTCGCGCGCTCCTCCCCTCTCCTTCGCTGCTGCAGATCGTCCTCCCTCTCTCTGCTCCTCGTCGTTCTTTCTTCTCGTCGGACGATGTGCACGGTCGATGTCGGCGGTGGTGACAGCGGTGGTTCGTATCAGATCTGACAGCGGTGGTTCGTATACAAAACAGATCTGACAGTGGTGGTTCGATTCTATTGGTAGTAGCGAGATTTTTTTGGTGATAATTTACTCGATTATCAGATATAATTTGGTGATAATTTACTCGATTATCAAATCTGATAATTTACTTTGATTTTTATATTTTTTTACATTTTTTGTAATTGGTGGTTTGTTTTGTATATACTGATTTTTATTTTGCATATTTTCGTTGTTAGTTTTTATATTTTTTTTGTAATTGTTTTGTATATACTGATTTTTATTTTGTATATACTGAATTTTATTTTCGATCGTTAATATATATTTACATTGGTGGTAGCATGATTTGTTGTTGATGAGATTTCTCTTGTTTTATTTGTATTTTTCAGTCATTTTCCTTTCTAGCTAGCCAAAAAAAAATATTCTCCACTAACACCTATTGTTGTTGTTCCTATCAAAAACAACAGCAATAGGTTTCATTTTTTTATTAATAAAAATACCTATTGTTGCTGTAACCTACCAAAAACAGCAGCAATAGGTTTCATTTTTTTATTAAAAAAAATACCTATTGCTGCGGTTTTGGGTAAGAACCGCAGCAATAGGTTGCTCTATTGTTGCAGTTAAAAACCGCAGCAATCACTAGTAGAATTTTTGCTTATTGCTGCGGTTTTACCCGTACGCAGCAATAAACCACGAAAAAAGAGGAAAAATCAGAATTAAACATATTGCTGCGGTTGTGGCTGGAAACCGCAGCAATATGTATCAACGGGAATTTTTTTTAAATTTCGTTGACTGTTTGATCATATCTATTGCTGCGGTTCCCACCCAAAATCACAGCAATAGATTAATATATTATTTTTTTATATAAAATTTTAATATATTGCTGCGGTTTTCTGGGAACCGCAGCAATATGTCATTTGATTTAAGTAAAAGCCGCTAGGGTTGGCACGCCACTTGACCCTCATTTCATCAGCTGTTTTCACTCCTCTTTCCCTCATTTTATTCCTTTCTCTCCCCTCCTTCAAACTCTTCAGATCTGCTCCTCTCTCACTTCACTCTTCCTCCCTCTCTCACTCCACCAAACAACCGCCGCTACACCTCCCTCCCTTCGCATAACCATGGCGAAGTCTTTCAGGCGCCGATGAATTCACTCTTGCCTTCGTCGTCCTTCGCACAATCTTCGTCGTCCTTCGCACAATCTTCGTCGTCGTCAGTTGCTCGTGGATCGCCTTCGTGGCTCGAGTTTTCACTCAAAATTTCTCCTCTCCATAATGGCTCGAGTCACCAGACGAAGATTTAGTTTCTCCTCGTCCTCGTCATCGTCGTTATTCGCTCGACCTCGTCCGATGTCACATCAGTAATTACCGGCGTGTTGCGTTTGGATGATTTTCAGTTTTGATATTTTGTAATTAGAGGTTGTTGTTTGGTTGTAATTAGAGGTTGTTATTTTTCATTCTTGACTGATTTTGTTAGATTTTCAGTTTTGATATTTCCAGTAAGTTGATTTCTTGGATTTCTTAGTTTTAGTTTGTTTTTCAGATTTTTTTTTGAGGAGTTTTTCAGATTTCTTAATCCTTAGTTATTTTTCATTTCTTTTCAAGTTTTTTGTATTTTTGTTTTTTAGTGTAGTTGATTTTATTTTTTCGATTTTTATGTTTGTTATATTTTTGGTAATTATTGTAAAATTATCATGTTTATTGAATATATGCATTCAACGTGTAGTTTGTTGGAGTTATTTTTGTGTTGTAATTTTTGTTGAGAACTACTATAATATTTAAATTTCGAAAAATGAATTTTTTTTTTTGTACTTGCACCTATTGCTGCGGTTTCTACAAAAAACCGCAGCAATAGGCTTCATTTTTTTATAAAAAAAATACCTATTGCTGCGGTTTTGGGTAAAAACCGCAACAATATCTTGGCATATTGCTGCGGTTTAAAACCGCAGCAATAGGTTAATTACCTATTGATGCGCCCTTAATTGCTGCGCGGCCAAAACCGCCGCAATAGGCCACTTAATGACCACAGCAATAAGCATTTATTCTACTAGTGAATAGGTAATTACCGCCCTTAATTACTACGCGGCCAAAACCGCAACATAGGCCACTTAATGACCGCCACAATTAACATTTATTCTACTAGTGCCACCCTCCGCAGTCCCCTGCCCTCCTCTCCTCGGCACCCCACCCCCCTAAGCGTCGTAGCCCCACCTCACCTTTGCCCCTCCCTCCCCCTTTGCTTTGTCTTAGCCGCGGTGTCCCTCCCCCCCCCCTCATTGTCCTTGTCGCAACGTTCCAATCCCTCCCTCTTCGATTTCCTTGCCGCATCGTCCTTCCCCCATCGATTTCTGAGTCGTTGCATCCCTTTCCCCTTCGACTTCTTTCGCGAGTATCGTTAAGGCACGGCTGGTCGTGGGTGGCTAGGGAAATCGAAGGGTAGGGGTGGGGCGCTGGGAAATCGAGGGGAGGGGGGGCACGGGGAAATCGAAGGAGAGGGGTTGTGGGGCTCGGGGGTGGCGGGTGGGTGATATGTGTTGGGGGCTGTGGGGGTGGAGGGGAGGGGGAGGGAGTGGGGGGCTGGGATGGGGGGCTAGCAGGGGGGAGTTGTAATCCCCCGTAAATTTATGAATTTTATAAATATATTTTAATGTATAGTTATTTATATTTAAGTATATTTTAGTATTTTAAATGATTTATTTCTTCAAAGGTTGACTATTTGAAAGTCAAAGGAATTATTTTAATGATTTAAGGAAGTCAAATATTTTATTAAGTCATGCTTTGAAAAATATTTGAAATGTTTGAAACACTTTTCAGATTTGGAAAAGGATTCCTAATTGGGTTTAAGGAACCCAAACATTTTTTGATTTGGAAAAGGATTTATAGTTTGAGCACAATTACCTTTTCCTAAGCCCACAAGGGGAAACTATAAAAACCCCATAAACATCCAATTTTTCCCACACAATTATTTTCTCTCTCCTCCTTCCTCCCACAATTTCGGCCCTCCTTATTTCTTTTCTCTCTCTTCGATTTTTGTCCTGCCTCTCCTTTGGCCTTCACTTCTTTCCTCGCCGGCTGCTGCCGTCCCGTCGGCCGTATATATATATATATATATATATATATATATATATATATATATATATATGTTGGTTTGGATCATGATTGATCATGTTGTTCCCTTTTTTGTATTTCACTACTTTATAAAGACCAAGAGCCTTATTTGGTAAGTTGATATTTTAATTTATACCTATGAAAGGTAGTTTGGTTGTTGGCTACGTTCAACAAATAAAGGAAGGTTGGATTAAAGTTGGAATTAATCTTGGGTTGTTAAGTTGTGTGATCACTTATCTAATCCTAAGATAAAAATGAAAGTTTATGACTGTGGAATGATTATAATGTTTGTTTTACTTGTGAGTCATAACAAGTAATAACTGATAAATCATGTAAAGTGAAACGTAGATAGCAATAGCTTTAGACTTGTGCACGTCTAAAGTGTTGGACAATTAGGAGTTGGAGTACATGGTGGTAGCCCATGGCTTTTTCCCGGGACCGGATTGATCACCGTGTCCTATTTTTATTTAAAAATGTTCCTCGATATCGTAGGTCATGGGAATACGGAGTCGCGCCCGTATTTCGTCTTCCAAAGGCAAGGCTGGTTCTAGTTAGACAACTCGGTCCATTGACTATTCCATTCAAAGTAATAAAAATGTTGTTGTAAAGTTTAGTTCAGTAAAAGTTGTCTGTAAGTTATTATATTATTATTTATTCCTGCTTACTACTTATTAGTATCATGTTAGGACTGTTTATTTATTTAGTATGTAGTACTCAACTTTGCTGATTACGTACTTTTGTGTGTGTATGTTGATCATGGCTATGCCTTATTGATCCTGTGATGACCCATTTTGGTGAGCAGTCTCTAGGGATCAATAGTGCATTGTCCATCTACAGGTTTGAAGATGATGCATCATTGGGTTCGGGATTGGAGAGTTTGTGTAGATTATTTATCCTACTTTGAGTTTATACTTTTCGTAGTTGGTTTTGGTTTTAAGTTTGACTTTGACCACCACACGTGTGCGTAGCGGCTGGGGTCAGGTGAGTCGGTGAGTGGCGCAAGTGTTGCCTGTTTTTCTACATTGTCTAATCAATCAATATATATATAAAGGAGGAACTTTTCGGGAGCATAGGGAGCTCCTCAAGATTTCGAGGTCATAGAGCGCGCCACGTAGGATTGCAATGCCATCAAATTTTATTTTTATCTTTTACAAAAATAGAGTTGTACATAGATGTAAATACATATAAAGAGTTTTGGATAAGCGAAAATTAGAGTTTGATTTTGAATGAACAACCTAAATTATTATATTATGTAAATTGTGTATAACTTTTGCTATGTAATTCGGAATATTATAATTTTTGTACCATTGGATAGTGCTCGAAATATGCTTTGAAATAAGATTCATTTACAATAAGTTGTAACTTATGAAATATTGAGTGCCACGTAAGCGGAAATTAGAGTTTTATTTTGAATAAACAACCTAAATTATTATATTACGTAAATTGTGTATAACTTTTGCTACCTAATTCAGAATATTATAATTTTTGTACCATTGGATAGTGCTCGAAATATGCTTCGAAATAAGATCCATTTACAATATAGTTCTACAATTTGTGAAATCGAGAGCGCCACTTAGGATTGCCATGTCAAATAGTTTTTATTTAAAATATTTGAAAAAAAATGAATTCTACATATATTTAAATACATAAAAGAGTTTTGGATAGGGGGAACTTAGAGTTTCGTTTTGCATAAACAACCTAAATTATTATATTATGTAAATTGGATTTAACTTTTGCTACCTGATTCAAAACATTATAGTTTTTTTTAACCATCGGAGAGTGCTTGAAATATGCTTCAAAATAAGATCCATTTACAATATAGTTTAACAACTCATGAAAATATATTAGATTAGATGAACAATAACATATTATTTATTCTTTCTTTTAAATATATATATTTTTACCATCGGAGAGTGCTCGAAATATGCTTCGAAATAAGATCCATATACAATATAGTTTTACAACTTATGAAAATATATTATTTAGATAAACAATAACCTATTATTTATTCTTTATTTTAAATACATATAAAAATAACTATAAAAATAGCTTATTATATGTGATAATAGTAATTATATCTTTCAAAATCATATTTTAAAAATAGAGTTATATAAAGATAAAAAATTCATATCTATAGTTTTGAACCTATAGCATTCCATGATGGCATTACATGAAAAATCAAATGAAAGTTTGTCATCTAGATTGCATAAGTATTAAAAAATTGACTAATTATTTTATTCCTAGAATATTTATCGTATACATAATTATTTATGTTTTTTTCCATATATCTATATGTCATATCTTATTCTTTTCTCCATGAACTTAATTCTACTAAAACTATTTGGAAATCAAGGTTCGCGTTTCTAGAATATTTGAGGTCACGGATCATAAAAAGGGGGGAAGTTTGATAAGTCTTGATATGGTCATGATTGATGAGGAAGTATTTTTTTCTCTTAAATAGTATTTTTGATTATTAGTAGAGGTTAGCTTAGTTTTATATTTAATTAATTATATTCATGATACTATCATTATGATATTCTTTTTGGCTTTCTCATCTTCCATTCTATATATGTTAGTATTTATGTGCTATATTAAAAGTTAAAGTTGTGACTGACACTTATGTTTTTCTCTATTCTTTCTGTCCTACATCTATTAAATTATTACCCTCTACTTTCTTAAAGTATCATTCGGGTATTATTCATGTTAAAACTGTGTTAGCTATTGTTAGTCATACCTATTATTGGGATACCATTTAATAATAGACTTAGCTACAATATCCAATTGAATATTAAAAATTATAAAATTTATATATCGCAATAACGAATCTAGAAATTATAGTATAATGATAAATACTTTCTCCGTTCTTTTTCTACTGCAACAATTGGTTTGGACATGGTTTTTAAGGAAATAAAAAATGGGTAGTTTAGCATAGAGGTATCCCTTTAGTTAACTAGGGTAGGGGATAAATAAATCCTTAATAAAGTAAACGTAACTTTATGAGATAATTTGGGTAATTAATGATGGTTTTATTAACATAAAGTAAAGGAAATATTGTCAACTGTAGTTGTTTTTTTACCAAAAGTGGAATGGTTCCAAAAGACGAAACTACCCAAAGCGGTAATTGTTGTAATAGAAAAAGAACAGAGGAAGTATATAAATACAATGGTGTTGAATCATCTCATTTCACATCAACACAAAATCAACAATAATATTAACAAAAAATTTGCAAAAAAATAAACTAAACAACACAAAATCAACAATAATATTAACAAAAAAATTGCAAAAAAAATAATATAAACAACAACCCGTGCAACGCACGGGGCTTCAAAACTAGTACCTTTAATTTCCTTATAATTCACCTATGTCTTTCATGACTAACCACCGTCGACTTTTCTAGTCAATAAAACCTAATTATGATATTAAATGGTTCTCAATTGAGGTAAATGTATAATATGTTAAATAGTGATTAATTAGGTTTTAGTACCAAAACTAGTGAGTGTCCCGGGCGATGGCCCGGGTTGTTTCTTTTCGTAATTTTTGTCTTGTGAGGAAAAAAAAAATTAACGTCATAATTTAAAAAAAAAAAGAAATTTGAGTAAGAGTTTATGTCTACAATAGTCTATTATCATTACCATTAATGTGTTAGGTATTTAACAACTTGTGTAAGTCTTTTAATGAGATATAATTACAAGTCCTTATTATATTTTATTTTGAAATACTAAACAATGATGTTATGTTGGATCAATGGTTAAGCTCTCATTTTTCATTTCAAAGGTCACGTGTTCGATACCTTGTAACTACACAACATTATTTTTTTTAGTTGAGGGGTTTGACACAAAAATAGAGCATTTGCATTATAGCCTTAGAGGAGAGTACCACATGGCACATAGACATTCTTAGGAACGCCTTTTAATATATTAGTATAGATTAGAGACTAATGACTAAAAATCTAATGGTCGCATCGTTAGTCATTAATATATATTAAAGAGATTGAAGTGGGGGTATATAGTGAATTTTGAAAGGTTGGAGGGTATATATTTAGCAGGAAAAAAACACTACTCGGGGGTATTTGCTGAAAAAACCGTAAATTAAATGAACTTACATCTTAAATTTAAAGATCATATCGATTTCAAACTATTATTATATATTTATACTTTAAACAATTTCAAATTCTTTTTTCATATTGAGTTATGTTCTTTTTATATGTACTAAATTGTAAGAACTTACATACTGATTTTGAACTGTGTCTATTAGTTTCTAATTGTCAAACAACTTCATGTTCGTTTTTATATTAAGTCGTGTTCTTTTTTGTATGTACCGGGAAGGAAATAGGTTAATGTTCTTTTTCGTACTGAGTCATGTTCAAAAGAACATATAGTAGATTAGTAGTAGGTTGTAATAAAAAGAATATAGAATAAAAAGAACATGCATTTCAAAATCAAAGAACAAACCGCATACTTAGTTGCACGATATACAAGTTTCTTTTCATATAAGTGTGTAGCTTTTGCCTAACTTCAAAACCCTTATGCTAAAACTAAACATGTCTCTTAGAAAGCAAGGATAATCGATCATAATGTTATTTTATTCATATTGAAAGAATTGAATAGCAACGCCCCTTAGCATGATTATATTTATTATATATTATTGCATGTATATAGATGGAAGCAAAATAATGTTAACAAACAATGTACTAGGGAAGAAATAAATATAATACCTCATGTACACATTAAAGGTATAACAATAAGATATAATTTCAAGATCAATTTATTACATATAGCTTTCCTAAGATGATATAAATTATATAACCATCTAGTACATCCAAAATTATATATAATATAAGTATTTCTATGATGATATACTCCCTCCGTCCCATATTATATAGTCTTCTTTTCCTTTTAAAGTCAGTCCAAAATGTAATTCTTATTTCCTTTTTTTGATTCTATACTTTTCCATGATTTTCCCAGAAAAAATCGTGCCACCGTTATTTATTTCTTTGGAAATAGTTTTTTGCTTTGTTTATTCAACCCAAGGGTTGAATTAATTAAATGCATTTAATCTTCTTTCACCACTTATTGTCATTCTCTATCCTAAAAATCGACTTTTTACCCATCAAATTTATTTTCAATACACAAACACTATTTACCTTCCTCTTGGATTCTATTGACCTTAACGCCCGCGCAAAAAATAGAATCGAAGGCCTATAATATGGACGAAGGGAGTATTATTTATGACTATGGAAAATAGAGTAGCCTACAATGGATTTTTCTAAAATTAAAAATGTGGATCCGGCCAGTCTTTCATAATTATTTTGAGTCTCTAATTTTTCATGGTCATATTTAATATCACCACCTACATACCAATCATGGGATACTGAATCATTAAAGAGGTACAACGCTAACATCATCCAAGATAGGACCACACATGTGTCCAAAATCTTCAACATTGGTGTGATAATGTGCACTCCAAAATGATATTCTTGTTCTATGAGAGAGAGCCTGAAACTTAAGACTTGCATGCGTAAAACCACCCTTTCCATCAGACTCATGGTGAACCTTAACGTTTTCCATAGCAGCAAATGCTTCCACAACCATTGATCCATGGCAACCGTTTTCGGCATCACCAATGTTGAAGGTCATAAGGTAGGATTTGTTAGGTTTTGTTCTTATGATTTGAGCTATAGCACTTTCTCTACCTCCAACTAACTCAACAGCAAAGGATCCTGAAGGTACGGCGAAATGCGCCGAATCAACGTATTTTACTGGTTTAAGGGATTCAATGATCCAACCAGGAAGTGGAGAAACAACGTCCATTGTATGTGGAGGTAAAAGCACCCCAGTTGAGAAATACTCGAATACATGAGGACCTATTTCAAAGTCTCCGTTTTTAACAAGGTTTCCTGCATTCAAATTGAGTTTTCATAAGATCAAAGTTTTTACAAAAATGTAGATCAGCAAGGATTTTTCAGGCATAAAGATGAGGCTAAAATCATCATTTACCAACGTAAATCAAAGATTAAAATATACACTTCAGTTGTGTAAATATAATATATATGTACGTCTGACAAATACATCATTGGGCCTGCACACACAGGCCCACACCGAAGGAGAGAGTGACTAAACATAAGCATAGATGAGGTTCCATCCTAAAACCAATTGGCAATAGGAGAAGTAGTCAATTAACCATTAAGCTTATATGTTAGTCATCTGGGTTAGCACCTTAACAACGTCTTAAGTAACACATAGGTTAACTTCTAGTAACTTTTATATGGATAAATTTTTTTGTTCAAACTATTCATTATATACATTTTTTGGATCGTATGCATGTGAGAAACAAATCATGCATATTATATAAACTCATTGTTAATTATACAAGTTCTTAGGTCAAACGAGGACTAAATATTACTCCTTGAAAGTTACATAATAATAAGCCTTAAAAGTTAAGTGAAATGCGTAAATAGTTATCTTTTACTTCTATAACTGGTATGTTTTCATTGGGTCATCTTTTTACATGGAGTATTTCGCTATTGTGAATTCTTTTATATGACTAATACTTCATTGTTTTAATTTGTTCAAGTACATCCAGTCATCCATTAGACAATATAACACTTAGTTGTTCATTAATAATGATTTTAACAAATCAAAATAGTAATTTAATTTGAGCGTTAATAATTATTTGGCTGATTACAAGTTACAGCTCAAATTTCTTGACAAAAACTTATTTTCATACTCGAAACTGAATTTGTTAAAATTTTAAAGTCAAAACAATTTAATATAGATAAAAAATAATTTGAAAAAATTGATGAGGAAGTGACCTAGCTAAGTAGATTATGATCACTAAAGTATAATTTAGAAGCTAAATCAATTCTGGAGAATGAGAAATAGGATTAGAAATTAAATAAGAAGCAAGATAATTACCTATTGGTTTAGGGAGAGGCGACATCTTCTTGATGGCAATGGCATCTAAGAGTGGTCCACAAGTGCGATCTTGTTGAATGTTAGGGTTGTAGAAAGTAACCTTAACAACATTAGAAGTAGCTTGAAAGGCCCAAGCATAGGTATCCCCTCCATTGCTACTATACATTGTTTGAATTGGTAGATCAACTGTCTCTTTAGAAGCTGATATCTCCAAAATCTCATCTTCCACACAAGTCTTTGTTGCACTAACGGTCCGTTTGGTTAGTGGTCATAAATAGTGGTAATGGTAATGAAATTTAGTGTAAATTTGTGAAAAAGTTTCCATGTCAATGACCATGGGAATGAAACTTTATCACAAAACATGGGTTTCCTTTTATAAATTTTCATTACCACCCAATACCACCTTCCCAAGTGGTAATGGGTAGTAATGAGATTTTAGGAAGAAAATGGATATCTTGGGATGGAGTAGCATTACCATAGGTAATGACATTGGATTTCTAGTACAAATTTACACTATAATACATTACCATTCCCACCATTTATGGCCTCTTACCAAACGGGCCGTAAAAGTAAGAGAGTAGTATGATCCCTTCTCCACTCTTAAATATTGGGATATAGAGGCATGATTTCCTAGCCTTATCGCGTGGACGCCACGTGGAACTGCGAAGTAAAAGCCACCTGGTTGAGGTCCACCGGATACATATTGTACTAAGCCTTTTTTCACCCATTTGGGAAGGGAGTATTTTCCAACGATTACCTTCCCCTTGAGGTTTGATCGTCTTGGTCCTTCTTCAAAGTTTCCATTTGGAAGAAGCCCTATTTGGAAAAGAATATTGTTGAAGTGATTGAATGAAAAGATTAGGGCAACAAGGAAAAAATAAGCTCAACATATATATATTGCAAGTATGGTATTCTATTTCGTATCTATCTATTCATATATATAATAAAAAAAAGTGTTGTACATCATGGTAGGATTTCCGCCACATGACACCTCCTTCATATAGACATCTACGTATAATCTATCGAACAGTCCACAACACTCTTCTTCCATATCGTATAAAATAAAGATGATATTATGTGATAGATTTTAATGAAAATTAAGAATTAAGCTACATTATTTCAAATGCATAATATGAATAAAATCAATTACTTAAAAACTCTAAATTCTATTATAGTCATTCAAATAATTTATATTAATTAACAAAAATTGAAGTGTAAATGCATATATACATCTAGCTAATATAATGTCCTATAATACCTATGTGCTAGAGTTTAAAGGCAATTAGTATTCAGCAAGTCATTTTAGGTTTATGAGAGAATTTTAAGAAGGAAAACTAACTTCAGTGACTTTTATTTCAAAATCCAGTATAATTTATTTTCCTTAATATGTGGACTTAAACTAATGGTAGGAAAATTAAGGAATAGAGGTACGTAGTATATATAATATAACCTCAAACATGTTTTTTTATTGTACATAGCGACTCAATGCAGTGATGTAGATGGAATTTGAGGAAGGAAAACTAACTTCAGTGACTTTTATTTCAAAATACAGTACAAGACTTTACGAAGTAATCTAGACGACATCCACATATAACCTCAAATAACATGTAGATATTACGACTATAAAACACCAATGAAATATTATTAAGTTAGAAAATATAGCGTTAGATTAATTAAAGAAAGCGACTCACCATCAAGAGGAGCGGCATTAACTGGAGCAGCAATATAACAGCTGCTACTTATCGACAAAAAGAGTAGCACAAGGCAAAGAGAAGGCAATGGAGTTATCATTTCTAGAGAGATAATGTGTGAACACAATATTATGCAATTGCAATAAACGATGAGACTAATTGATCATATAAATAACTGCTGCTGTATGCAGCTGGAACTGAATGTGCAATTATGAAGAGAGATAGATAAGCCATAAGAGGCGTTGAGCTGTCTCCTTTTTTGTATCCTAAGATTTATTCTCATGCTTTCTTTTTTGTCAATCTTTACTTTATTTATTAGTGATAATACTCCCTCCGCTTTTTTTTATTTGCTACATTTGTTTCCTTGGGAATGAAGCCACTACTTTGACCGATTATTTTGATTATTTTATAAGTAAACATATAGTCATGTGTGATCTTGTTAGATTCGTCTCGACGTGTAGATTCATAATATCAAATTTTTATAATTTTTACTTAAGCGAAATAAGAGATATTAAGAGTTAAATAATGCTTTGAAAACCGTGCACAACAAATGTAGCAAATAAAAAAAAGCAGAGGGAGTAATAGAAAGGGTGGAATTTTCCCTTTCCACCAATCTCTTTAGTCACGCACTGTTTGTGAGTGCATTCATTATACATCTGGATGGTTTGCTCATTTGAACCTCTTTTTATTGTATGAATTTTGCTTATTTAGAGGATTTCAAAAGAGTAATACGCAACAAAAAAAGTTTCAATCATACCATTTTCACGGTGCACCCGAATGCATAATAAAAATTGTAACTATCATATTAGATATTTATAGTTCTTTGTATAATTAAGTCGTATACTCCTGAAGTGCCTTAATCATCCCTTTGAGTTAGCTAGGGATGACAGTTCAGTTTGTGTCGTCTTTTTTTTTTAAAAGTTTGGTTATTTATTTCATCAAACTGCATGACTCAATTGGGGAAGTCAGCAGGCCCAAAAAAACAGTTAAAGCAACTGTTCAAGTCCAATTACAATGCCACATCAAACAATAAAACCAAACATGCATCCTGGAATTGAGAGACCAAGGATTGACAAATAAGATGGAAACTGCTAGAGCCAGGCAACAAAATTATCAAGTCTCAAGAGACCTTGTTTGGCAAGGGCATCAGCAACGGTATTGGATGAGCGCCCTTTATGAGAAATTTTCAGGTCCAAGCTTGACTTACAAGAGCTCCTGATGAAGTTCAAATGAAAATTCAGGTTCCACGGCCCACTAATCTCACTGTTACACCATGCTACAGCATTGGCAGAATCGGATTCAAGAACAAAGGAGGAGTTTTGAAGGGACTCATTAGCCAAAGTACCTCGGCGCTATTAATTTCCAAGGGAGTAATGGGAGCAGAGAATAGGCATATAAAATGACCCAGATGATTTCTAAGGACCCCTCCAATGGCAGATCTTTGATGTTATGGTTTTATATAGAGCTTTTCCCCCTATTTACAAGCTAAAATGTGTGTCAATGGTGCTCTTAGAAGCCATTTTATGCTAACTCTCTCCATCTAGTTGTGGTTTTCTATTTTGTGATAATTTGTAGGTTTTAGGGAATTTTTTTCCTATTCTCTGCTACTCTATGACTGCCACAGTGGATTTGAGAGCTTTAATTTGAAGGCACATAGGCTGAATTCCGAGGTCCCGAGGACACTTTTCGGGCCCTTGGACAAAAGAAGATTTGAAGACTTGGCACCTGAAGCCAAGAAACGAAGAAAAGAAGACAAGCACGATAAGAACAGTCGCCCTGAGCCCGATCGGGCGTCCACAATTGCCAGCAAGAGGTTTTGTTGCGGGCCCGATCGGGCGTTCTATGCCCTGTCGTGAAGTCGCTGACGTGGCCCGATCGGGCGGTCGAGCCCGATCACATCCGGCGCTGGTTATTTAATGTTGTGTGCATTTCTGAGACTGAAGTGTTGAGCCCAATTCCATCGGGCGGGTCCGGCCCGATCGGGCGGTTGTCTCGAGTTACTTATTTTAATATTTTTCGGGCTATTTTCGTATTACTTTTCTTTTCTGTTTTAGGTTTAGTATAAATACGAAAATCAGAATATTACTAAGACACCTTTTGTTTTTCTAGTTTTCTCGAGAGATTCTCAACCCTTATTTTATTGCTTTTCTCTTTGGATTCAAGATTAGGGCCCTGTTCTTTTGGACTTATTTTCAGCAAAAATAAGTAAAAATAAGTTCAGTTTAGCAAAAATAAGTTCAGTTCAGCAAAAATAAGTAAAAATAAGTTCAGTTCAGCAAAAATAAGTAAAAATAAGTTCAGTTCAGCAAAAATAAGTTCAGTTCAGCAAAAGTAAGTTCAGTTCAGCCACAATAAGTTCAGTTCAGCAAAAATAAGTTTAGTCTCGTCTAATGTTGTAATTATTATTTTTGTTTTCAATATTACTATTACTATTGTTATTATTATTATTAATATTATAATTAAAATAACGATGAATTTGTATTTTTTATTTTTTATTTATTATTTATTATTTAGTATTTATTATTTATTATTATTTATTATTATTATTTATTATTTATTATTTATTATTTATTATTTATTATTTATTATTTATAATTTATAATTTATTATTTATTATTATTATTCTAATTATTTATTATTATTATTTATTATTTATTATTATTTATTATTATTATTATTGTAATTATTTATTATTATTATTATTTATTATTATTATTATTATTATTTTATTATTTTATTATTTATTACTTATTATTTATCATTTATTATTATTATAATTTATTTTTATTATTATTATTATTATTATTATTATTATTTATTATTTATTATCTATTATTTATTATTATTATTATTATTATTATTATTTAATTATTATTTTTTATTTATTTATTTATTATTTATTATTTTTTATTTATTATTTATTTATTATTATTATTATTTATTATTTATTATTTATTTATTATTTATAATTTTATTATTTATTATTTATTATTTATTATTTATTATTTATTATTTATTATTTATTATTTATTATTTATTATTTATTATTTATTATTTATTATTTATTATTTATTATTTATTATTTATTATTTATTATTTATTATTTATTATTTATTATTTATTATTTATTATTTATTATTATTATTATTTATTATTATTATTTATTATTATTATTATTTATTATTATTATTTTCTATTTTTTATTTTTTTATTTTTTATTTTTTATTTTTATGATTTATTATTTATTATTTATTATTATTAATATTATTATTTATTATTTATTATTTATTATTATTATTATTTATTATTTATTATTATTATTTATTATTATTATTATTATTATTTATTATTTATTTCTATTATTTATATTATTTATAATTATATTTTATTTATTTATTATTTGTTATATTATTTTTTATTTATTATTATTATTTATTATTATTTATTATTTGTTATTTATTATTATTATTATTATTATTATTTATTATTATAAAATAATAAAATAATAATAATAAGTATTGATAATATTATGTTAATATTTATTGATTATTATAATAATAAGTATTGATAATATTATGTTAATACAGTTTAGTTCAGCAAAAATAAGTTCAGTTCAGCAAAAATAAGTTCAGTTCAGCCAAAATAAGTTCAGTTCAGCAAAAATAAGTAAAAATAAGTTCAGTTCAGCAGAAATAAGTAAAAATAAGTTCAGTTCAGCAAAAATAAGTTCAGTTCAGCCAAAATAAAATAAGTTCAGTTCAGTTCAGCCAAAATAAGTTCAAAAGAACAGGGCCTAGATCTTTAGATTATTCATAAGTTCAATCACTAGTAGAATAATTGCTTATTGCTGCGGTCATTAAGTGGCCTATTGCTGCGGTTTTGGCCGCGCAGCAATTAAGGGCGCAGCAATAGGAAATTACCTATTGATGCGGTTTTTAACCACAACAATATATCAACCTATTGATGCGGTTTTTACCCAAAACCGCAACAATAGGTAGTGTGAATAACAAAAAAAATAATTGAAAAGTAACCTATTGCTGCTGTTGTTGGTAAAAACAGCAGCAATAGATGAGTCTATTGCTACTGTTTTTACCAAACAACAGCAGTAATAGGTTGCTTTTTTTTTATAAATTTTTTTTATACATTTATAATGTCATATACTAGTATACTACAGTCTATACCCACACAACATTTTCAAAACCACAACCAAATTTGTTGGAATTCATTCAAGCATCAAATTAATTGACAAATTACATAACAACATTATACATTTGACTTTATAAGTTTTATGTTGAAATAAGAAAATACACATATAAGATCTAAAAAAATATATACAAATGATATCTAAAAAAAATACAAATTAATTTAATTCACCATAAACCTAAATTACAGATTCAATTAGATCTACAAAATTAACAAAAAATTAAATTGAAAAAACAATCCACAAAATCAGAAATAACAGCATCCTTAAGACTCTTAAAAAAATGAAATACAGATCTACAAAATAAATGAAATACAGAACGAAAAAAAAATTAACAAAAAATTAGAGCAGAGCAGCGCTGGCGACCGGAGTAGAGCATCGCTGGCGACCGGAGTAGAGCAGCGCCGAGTTTCACGAGCACTTAATCTCGCCGGAGAGGAGGAAATTCTCGAAAAAAAAATGAGAACGAAAATTAGATCTAAAAAATGAGAACCAAAATCGCACCGGAGAATGAGAACGAATGAGAGAGATGAAAAAAATGAACGAATGGATCGAATCACATCAGATCTAAAGTGCGTGCCACCATTAATTCATCCATCAATGGCGTCCTCAAACTCATTGGCAGCAATTTCGAGAAGACTTTACCGAAATCTCCTCCCAAATCGGCTGGGCGCCGTGCCGCTTCCGAGGTCGCCCTTGAAGGTGGCTTAGACGTCGGTATTTACAAGGTTTTCTTAAATGTAGAGCGACGATTCAATAAGTCTTCGTCCGGTGACGGTTAGAGTGACGATGGAGTTATCGTCTTCGTCCGGTGACCGACGAAGAAAGGCCGACGAACAACGAGAAGGAAACTCGTCGGAGGCGGCGAATTCGTTGTTTGGGACGAAAGAGGTGAAGGATGAAGGATCGAGAGAGATCGAATGATGAAGGATCGAGAGAGATCGAAGGATCGAAGGATGAGAGAGAGGATGAGAGAGATCGAAGGATGAAGGATCGAAGGGTCGAAACTGAAAGAGGGGAGAGAGGATGAGAGAGAGTTTGAAAGAGGAGAGGTGTGAGGATGATGAGAGCTAAAAACCCTAATGGGCCGTTTATGTATGAGGCGTGAGGATGAGCGCTAAAGTTGTAATAAGGGATATTGCTGCGGTTCCTTAAAGAAACCGCAGCAATAGATTAAAATATAATTTAAAAAATAATATTTTAATCTATTCTTCATGGTTTCTCCTAAAACAACGAATATATATGCAGTCAAAAAGTCAACTTAAGTTTGAAAATTGTCTCGTTGGAATCTATTGCTGCGGTTTTCGGCCAAAACCGCAGCAATAGGTTTATTTTATATTTTACATTTTCTTTTGACGTGGTTTATTGCTGCGTATGGGTAAAACCACAGCAATACCACCGCAGCAATAAGCAAAAATTCTACTAGTGAATATAGTTCTTTAATTTGGTAGACTTTTCTATTGCTTTCTCTATTATTGCTTAGATTAATTTCTTAGTTATTTTCAATTATTCCAAGTATGAATTTTTATATTGATATTGTTTTTGCTTTCATAAATATGAGTGAGTAGTCCCCTTCCTAGGGTTGTGGGGATCTATGTATGCAATGAGGGATTGATAGATTAGTTTAATTGCCTTTTATTACAATTGTTTCTTATGGTTGAATCGTTCATGCTAGATTTATAAATTAGGGGTCTGATTTGTATTTCTACTATCGCAATATTGAATCTGCTTCGAGAGGAGAGATACCGTATAGGCTTTCAATCATTAGGCAAAGTGAACCTTGACCATGCGAGAGCGGCTTGGTAATATTTGAGGGAGGCAATGTTCGAGAGAAATTGCATGTGCCCTAGGTAAATTGACTTATTAGGTAGTTATTATTTGTCCCTAATTTCCCGAATTGTATGCATAGTGATCTATGATCCTAGTTCTTTATTAATTGATTTATTCCCTGATATTCAATTATGCTATTAGTTTAATTTAGTTATTAAAAATCCAACCTTTTGATAGTTAGTATAGTAGAATAGTTCAGTTTAACTAGTAACGCCATCTCCCTGCGGATTCGACCCTACATGCGTTACTACATTAGTAGAGAGACCTATAGGTTTATTTTTGATAGTACGCGACTGACCTGTCAATCTTGCAAGGGAATCACTAAAGGATGCATCCACATTCCACTTGAGGATGTTCAGATTTGGAGCCACCCAAACAGATGATAGGGACGATGGTTGCTTCGGAGAGGGTAGAGGATTACCATCCCATAGCAAGCATCGAGGGTTACGCTGAATATCTGCCGGAGAGTATTGAAATGGAAGATTCCAACCACTAATCCACCATCCAAGCCGAAGGAGTAGAAGATCATGAATGAGGCCGGGAGTTAAGGATACATTGTTGAAAATCCGAGGATTCCTTTCCTTCCATATTGACCATATGATAATGAAGAACATTGCAAGCCAAACCTTTTTAAAGAAAGGATTTTTCATAGGGAGAAATCCATTGATCAAAAGCGTCCCACAAGCTTGAAGGATGAACCCATTTGATGTTCCAGAGGTCAAGCCATCCATACCATATCTGATGAGAGAAGGGGCGGTGAAGCAAAAGGTGGTTATGATCTTCTAAATTTAGATTGCACAGCACACAAGAAGCATCAGAGACCGGAATAATTCCCATGTTTGCAAGCTTGCTTTTTGTGTTTATGTGCCCAAGAAGAGCAGTCCAGGCAAAAATCTCGATCCTATGAGGGACAAGGCCTTTCCAAAGGTCTTTAATTGCATCATGATGAACTGGAAGAGAGGCTTTAGAGAGCTCAGTTGAAAACGATTTGGTTGAGAAAGTCCCCGACTTATGAAAGGATCAAACCAAAGAATCTTTGCACGAGGGGTCCAGACAAATCGGGCTTAACAAGGAGAGAAGCGAACTTTTTTCGAGTTCATCACGGGATCTCAGAGGCCTGGACCATGAAAAAGTCCAAGTCCAACTGAGCCCATCCCAAAAGGCAAGGGATGAAAAGCATGCCATTTTGTCAGAAGCAATCAGATAGAGGCGAGGAAATTGGGCTTTTAAGGGGACTTGGCCCAACCACACATCATGCCAAAATAAAGAGAGCCCATCACCAATTGATTTCCGAAAGCCTTGACCAGCCACAAGCTTAGCATGGGGTGACGAAAAACTGCCGAGATTAAACTTTTCCAAGGACCCCCAGCGGGAGGAGGAGATAGTTCAGTAACAGTGAGAGAGAGAGAGGATAATTGTATTTTTCTTGGACAATTTGCCTCCAAAGAGATTGAGGTTCATTGAAGAATTTCCACACCCATTTGAACAAAAGTGCAAGATTTCTATGGAAGATATTTCCAACTCCCAAGCCGCCCAACGATTTGGGAAGTTCCACAATTTGCCATGCCACAAGAGAGAGGGACTTTTTATCCATTCCACCTCCCCACAAATATTGCCTTTGTAACTGATTAATTTTGTCGATCACTCCCTTAGGAAGGGGAAAGAGAGACATGAAATACAAAGGGAGGCTAGATATTGATGATTTGATGAGAGTAAACCGACCTCCAATAGAGAGCAGTCGTCCCTTCCAAGATTCAAGCTTTTTTTTAATGCGATCAATAATCGGCTCCCAAGTTTTTAGACGAGTCACATCACCCCCAACCGGGAGGCCGAGATAGGTAAAAGGTAGGCTTCCACCTTTACATAGCAAAGAGGCAGTTGCGTGAGACAACCATGATTCCGGTACGTTAATCCCCATTAATGAGCTTTTATGAAAGTTTACTTGAAGCTCGGAAGCAAGCTGAAATATGATGAGAGTCTTCTTTATGTTTTGCAAAAAATCAATTCTTGGAGGAGATAATATCATGGAATCATCAGCGTATTGAAGGTGGGTAAGCTTGAAACCACCCTTAGTGATCGACACACCTTCCCAAAGGCCAAGAGAGGTGGCCTTTTGAATGAGCAAGTTAAGAGACTCCACGATGAGCACAAATAGAAAGGGTGATAAGGGATCACCTTGGCTCAATCCCCTTTGATGCTTGAAAGGAATGGTTGGGCTTCCATTGATGAGTATCGAAGAAGAGGTCGACATAACACAAGAACGAATCCAGATGCGCCATTGAAGGGGAAAGCCCATTTGCTCGAGGATCCATTCAAGAAAGTTCCAAAATACACTGTCGAAGGCTTTATGGAAATCAATTTTCAACAAAGCGGATGGAGTTTTCTTCCTTTTACACGAATCAATAAGCTCTCCCGCTATTAAAACTCCATCAAGAATCTGACGTCCTTCTATGAAGGATGATTGTAACGGACCAACAAGAGAATTCATGACAGCTTTGAGTCTCAAGATCAGAAGTTTTGCGACAATCTTGTAGATACATCCCACCATACTAATGGGACGAAAATCTTTGAATTCTGATGGATTGTCGACTTTGGGAATTAGGGCGATGAAAGCAGTAGTGCAACCACGAGGAAGACGGGCTGATCTCCAGAAATCATTGATAATTTCATAAAAATCCGTTTTGATTACATCCCAGGCATTTTTTATGAACTTGAAGGTGAAGTCGTCTGGCCCGAGGTTTGTCTTGATTAGAATAAAATTATATTACCCGTAAGTTCATTATCAGTGAACCCTTTTCCTCTCTATTAAATTTCATCAATATCATGTAACAAAGTTATGGATTGACATCAATCATCCCAATACAAGCCTCTCAAGTCCATAATAATAGTAATAAAATTCAATAGCTCGTGTACGTGCAGTAACAAAACATAGAGCCAAAAAGAGAAGAATCAACTGCAAGAAAGTTTTAGAATGTCTAAAGCAATATAATAATTACAAGGGTTATGTTGAGTTCCATTGATGAATATGCAACCTATATTTTTGATTTCAGCATTTCTTTTCATATATCACCCTAAAGAATCTTTTAATTTTTTCTATCATTTTACATCAGATTCATTGATGAACTTGTAACTTACAAGTTTTTTCTTACATTTTTTAGTTTTTATAAGAAGTTTGTTAGCCAAGCTGGTCATGATATAATACTTTTATTAACAATACTTTCATATTATGGTTACATGTTGCTCAAGAAAAAAAAACTGATTGGTTTTTCAAAAAAATTGGTTTCATCAACCAGTGTTTCATATTATAGTTACATGTTGCTCAAGAGTAATCGAAGGTTGTTGTTATTGATGGTGACTGCCATAATGCCTGTTTGGATTCTTTTTCTATTCTTCGGTACGGCAATTCCCCTCTCTCTCACGATAGTGAGCTCAAGTTAGAAGTGGATGCTTTGCTCTTCTTAGAAAATTTGCAGATTGGCTCTAGTCATCCTAATTTATAGAGTAAGGTCATTATGTTAACGAACCTTGTATGTTGATCAGTGTCCCTTTAGAAAACGCTGGTGTTATCAAGGAGAAGATGTCGGCAAATCCTAAGAGGTTACTGGGAAGTGTTGGTTTGAGTGGCAATGCAAGTGCCCTTTCATTTGCAAATGAGATGTGCATCAAAGGAGGAAGTTCAGTTTGTGTTGATGGAGATGAGGGTTCTTCTTGTGCTAAAGGAAATGGCACAAAATTAAATTCAGTTGGGGTTGTTAGTGAGGTTTCAGTTTTGTCGCCTAATTCAATTATGAGCAATGTTGTGCCAAGTTCTATTTTTCAAAGGCTAACAAAGACAAATCAATGTCAATTGCTTAATCATCTTGGTTTCAATCGTAATATGGTGGGGTTCAAGTGTCAAAGAGGCGGTGTAGTGAGGGTTATCCCAATGGTTAATATGGTGCATTGCTTCAAAATCGTCTCAAGGAGTTCATGAGTTCTTTTGTTATTTTGTTTGATGTTGTCTTTGTTTCACTAGTAGAAAAACAACGATTTGCGTCTCACCATTTGCGTCGCACAATAGGAAAAACGTCGCAAAAGACTCATTTGCGTCGCATGCAACAGGAAATCGACGCAAAAGACGATCTATGTGCGTCGTATTAAACTAGGATGCGACGCAAGATAGCTATCTGCGTCGGATCCCTCCTCACGTCCGACGCAGATAATTCTACACATTTTCACGCAATAAAAATAAATCCCGCCCAAAGTAATGTTCCAGGCCATCTGCGTCGGACTTATGGGCCCATCCGACGCAGATGACAGGCCCATTCATTCCCGCCCAATAAAGCCGCTCAACCCTTTCCATCCCTTCTAATCTTCAGACTTCGCCGCTTCAATCTTTCAACCCCTCAAAACTCTCATCTTCTTTCTCTCTCCTCCAAATTATCTTCACAATTCACGACAACACCAACAACCACTTCATCAACACCAACAACCACTTCATCATCAACCACTTCCCCCGACGAGTTCTCAATTTGAAGTTAAAGAATCGTAAAAAATTGAAGAGTTTTTTCTCTCTCCTCGATTTTCACTTCGATTTCGATCTTGTGGTTGTGATTTTATGTCTGCCTTGGCTCGAGATCCAGACCCTTATCTTGATATGCGTTATCTCTACTCTTGTTCACTTGTTATGATCTTGCTGCTGCTTCTTAAATCATTCTAGAAATAATTAATTTGCTTTTATTTTGCTAACTGGTTCATGTGGGGGAGCAGCTGCGGTGGCATGGGGACCCGGGGAAGAGCTGGTGATGGAGGAGGTGGAAATTAGGGTCCACCACAACCCATGGAAATTTGGGTCAAAGTTGTATGCACTTCTCTTTACCGCAGTGACATCACTGCTTGGCAATCGCAGGTGCTTCTCTTTCCCTTGCTTTTTTTCTTGAAGGTTGGATTTCGATTAGGTTTTTGTGTTTTTGATCGATTTGTCGGAGTTTTTGAAGCTCGTTGTTGCTATTTTATATATTTTTTTATTTTTCTGGGTCTAAGTCTAACCCAAAAAAATCAGCAATTTCTAATTTTGAATTTTTTTGATTCAATTTCTATCAATTTTAACCCAAAAAAAAATAGGATTTTGGTGCAGGATGACGATGATATTAAAAGACCTCACGGGTTGGTATGTTACTAATTTTGAATTTTTTGATTCAATTTCTATCAATTTTAGAGTTTAATTCGTTTGAGTTGAAATTTCAATTGATTTATTTCAGGTTATCAAAAGGATTGAAGATCTGAGTTGTTTATTTTGTTTTTTTTTTTTAATTCTGTAATTTCATCTTTTGGGTGAATATTTTGTGTAATTTATCTATTTTTTTTAATTAGTGTTTGTAAAAACACCACTTCTACTCAATATCAAAATTCAATCTCTTTTGCAGTTGGTTTGGGTGTATTTTTTGTGATTAATGTTTCTGTAATATTCTTGTTCTTTTAAGATCTGTTGCAACCTAAAGTTTGGATGATAAGAAATTGCAAATCTTTTGTATTACTCTTTCTCCATTTCGCCAAATTTAATTTTCTGTAATTTATGGCTCATAAAAAAAATTAATTTTTTTTTTAAAAGAAGCCATTTGCGTCGGATGAGGACTTATGTCCGACGTAAATGACCTTTTTAGGGTAAAGGCTACAGGCCTGGGCAGCATGCAGGCATACTCATCTGCGTTGCATGTTAGCAATGTGCGACGCAGATGAGTCTTGGCTTGCTGGGCTGCTATGGCTTGCCGCCTTTCCATCTGCGTCGCATGGTAGGCGGGGTCCGACGCAGATAGCTAATCAACTGCGTTGCGTCATTCTCCGACGCAGATCCTGTATCTTGATCTGCGTCGAGACTTGTGCCGTCGGACCTGGGTCCGACGCAAATGGGCGCCTCACATCCGACGCAAATCGTCGATTCTCTACTAGTGTTTGTTGTTTTTCAGTCAGTTAGCTTGGGTGTTTCTCGGTTCTTTGATGTGGTTGTTGTATTGTTTCTTGCTCGTTCTAGTGGTGTTATTGTTGAGGGGTTCTTGTTGTGTCTGGAGCGTTTTGCTTTTGGCGTTTTTTTTTTGTATTTGTCTTTCTGTTCAAGGTGTTGTAGTCTTGGCATTTCAATGTATGCCTTTAACTCTATTATGAGTTTTAGTGAAATGAACTAAATTATTAAAAAAAAAATATGAACCTCAAACAATTTACTTTTGTGGTGGTAGAAATATCACGTATCAATAAAAGTTCGGTGAAGTTCATTTTGAAGAAAAATAAGTCTTAACCCTAATTCTCTCTCTTGGGCGAATAAGGGTTTGAGTGCGAAAAGTACTGGTTTTTCCATCGCTCAGTCTCGTTCGTGGAGCTTTCGAATCCCTCCTTGGGATTGTTGTCAGCCATAATGGCTGACGATATTGCAACAAAGTGCGCAAACTTACGGATTTCAGAAGAGGAGAATTTAGTAGTTTCTTTTGATGATGATGGCCATGATGACATAGAGGAGTCGGGACAAAACCTATCTCTAGTGGGTAAAGTTTTGACGATTTGATCTTGTAATTTCGAGGCAATGAAAAAGACTTTGAATCAGATCTGGGTCCTCTCGAAAGGAGCACTTTTTAGGCCTATAGAAAATGGTATTTTTGTGGTTCAATTTGCTTCTTTGAAGGACAAGGTGAAAGTCATGGCAGGGAGGCCATGGACTTTCGACCAAAACCTGGTTATGCTCAACAAGATTGAAGGCACATCTCAGCCATCGAACATCTCTCTCTCGCATAGCCCGTTTTGGGTTCGACTTTACAACCTTCCCATGAATAGCAGGACGGAAAAACGGGTGAGGATGCTTGGGGAGGGAATTGGGTCTGTACAGGAGGTTGATTCAGACGGAATTGAGTGGGACAAATCGACTAGATTGAAGATTCTTTTGGATGTAACAAAGTCCCTACGTCGCATCCTTAAACTCCGAAATCACGATGGGACGATTGCGGTCGTCGAAGTGAAGTATGAAAGGTTGCCGAATTTTTGTTACATGTGTGGCCTTCTTGGTCATATAGAGCGTGATTGTCAAACGGTATCTGGGGAGGATAAAGAGGAGGAGAAGCAGTGGGGTTCGTGGATTACAGCGTCTCCAAGGAGGGGTCGGGTAAGGATGGAGGAGGAAGTCAAGGCCTTTCGCAGTAGTGCACGTACCTTAAACTTTTCCCCATTATCGGTACGTAATGCATCTCAGGATGAAGGGGTTGATGGTGTTGCTGCCACTCAGACCAAGGAGGTTGTGGCTGCTTCAAAGGCCATAGTTGAACATAGCTCCGATGCTGCGCCCCATGTCATGGGTTTGGGGGAGATTACCCATGATGGCTTGGGTGATGCTAACGTGCAAACTTCTCCATCTCAGCATGCAGTAAGTACTATTTCTTTGTTTTCTTTCTCTACTGGACATAATGCTGGCCATATTTCCCCAAAAAAGCATGCACGGTCAAAATTCATAACCGCAAAAAACTGAATGTAGCTAAGCCAGTTTTAGTGGATGATGATTGTTGGGTTAAAAATGGTATAAATGATGATGATAATGGCCTAAAACGTAAACAACCTGATGATATGATCATTGATGACTCACTGGAAGGGGATGAAAGTTTCAAAAAAGCAAAAACGGACCCTAATTTTTCTCATGGCAGTATGGATGTTTCTGTCGAGGCGGAGGTTGGTGATTCCCAACCCCGTCGAGCATTATGAATCTTTTGTGTTGGAACTGTCGGGGCTTGGGCAACCCCCGGGCAGTTCGTAGGCTCCGGAGATGGAGTTCAGTTTCAAATCTGAGCCTTGTTTTTGTTTCTGAAACAATGATTAGTAGTACAATTCTCGAGAGTTTGAAGTCTTGGTTGGGTTTTGATAGTGCTATAGGGGTTGATAGTGTGGGTCGTTACGGTGGTCCGTGTATTTATTGGAAGTCTGAAAGAGTCGAATTTTCTTTGGTGTCATTCTCACAACATCATATATGTGGGACTGTCAAAGGTGAGAATGGTGTGGTGTGGCGTTTTGTGGGGGTGTATGGGTGGCCGGAGGCGAGCCAAAAATTTCAGACATGGGAGCTCATTCGATCTTTGTGTGTTTGGGAGGGTCCGATGATTTTTGGAGGTGACTTTAACGAGGTTCTTAGTATGGATGAAATTGAGGGCATCAATGTTTTGGACCGCCATGCCATGCATGATTTTCGTGACATGTTGGATGAGCTTGGGCTTCGTGATTTGGGGTTTTCTGGTTTGTGGTACACTTGGGAGCGTGGAAAAAATCCCCGCACTCGTATTCGGGAGAGATTAGATAGATTTATTGCATCCTTTGAGTGGTGCGATTTTTTTCCTGATGCAATTGTTGAACATATGGCGCGTTATAAGTCCGACCATACGTCGATTATGCTTCAACTCTATGCAAATCACAGGAGAAAAAGAAGAAGAAGAAAAGATTCCACTTTGAAACAGCATGGCTCTTGAATGATGAATGCGAGCCTATTGTTCGTGAGGCTTGGGAGAGTTCTCATGGGTTTTCAATTGATGGTAGGATAAACCGGGTGGCGCAGACCTTAAAAACCTGGAGTCATGGCTCGTTGGATAACTTGGGGCGTAAGATTAAGGAGGAAGAAGAATGTTTGGCTCGGCTTCAGCAGTTTGGAGGTGATGATGACCGTGAGTTAGTGAAGGAGAGTCATGCTAGGCTCGATGATTTGCTGGAACAAGAGGCTTTTTGGTTTTTGCGGTCTAGGGTCTCGGAGCTCAAAGACGGGAACAAAAACACGAAATACTTTCATCATAAGGCGAGTCAACGAAAGAAACGCAATTACATCCATGGCCTTTTTGATGGGGCTGACATTTGGCGAGATGATGAGGATGATATTGCTATAGTGGTGGCCGATTATTACAAAAGCCTTTTTACATCTTCTTCTCCTACGATTTAGATATGGAAGCCATTTCGAATTTCGTGGAAGAGGTTGTGGACCGAGGAAATGAATATTGCTTTAGTTCGACAGTGCAGTAAGGAGGAAGTGTGGGAAGCTTTGCGGCAGATGCATCCTAACAAGGCCCCGGGGCCTGATGGAATGCACGCTATTTTTTATCAGAGGTTCTGGCACATTGTGGGAGATGATGTTACTGATGTGGTTGCAGGGATTATTCATGGCACGAGACCTCCTGATGATCTGAATAAGACTAATATTGCTCTTATTCCGAAGGTTAAAACCCCAACTCTTGTCTCTGAGTTTCGTCCGATTAGCCTTTGTAATGTCATCCTGAAACTTGTTACAAAAGTGCTAGCTAACAGGTTAAAGGTGATACTACCTGGTGTCGTTTCTGATAATCAGAGTGCTTTTGTTCCTGGTCGGCAAATTACTGACAATGCTCTTATTGCTCTTGAGCTATTTCATTCCATGAAGTATAGAAACAGGGGTAAAAGAGGCTTTGTAGCTATGAAGCTGGACATGAGCAAGGCTTATGACAGAGTGGAATGGTGTTTCCTTCGTAGATTGCTGCAGAGGATGGGGTTTGTCGATTCTTGGGTTGATTGTGTAATGAGTTGTGTGTCTTCCGTTCGATACTCGTTTGTGGTGAATGGTGATGTATGTGGTTCTGTGACTCCGTCCAGGGGTCTCAGGCAAGGCGATCCCATTTCCCCATATTTGTTTATTCTTGTTGCAGATGCTTTTTCAGCACTTATTAATAAAGCAACGGCCGACAAGGTATTACATGGTATGAAGGCGAGTCGAAGTGGTCCGGAGGTCTCCCATCTTCTTTTTGCTGATGACAGTTTGCTCTTTGCTCGAGCTTGCAGACAGGAATGCTCAGTTATAGTTGATATTCTCAACAAATATGAAGCAGCATCTGGACAAAAAATTAACATTGATAAGTCAGAAGTCTCGTTTAGTAAAGGTGTCAGTTCTGTTCGGAAAGATGAGCTAGTAGACTTTTTGGCCATGAAGCAGGTAGACAGACACTCTAAGTACCTGGGGATTCCTACTCTTGCTGGTAGGTCTAAGCAGCATCTTTTTTCTGGCATTATGGATCGAGTTTGGAAAAAGTTGCAGGGATGGAAAGAAAAGTTACTTTCTCGAGCAGGTAAAGAAGTGCTTCTGAAATCTGTTATTCAAGCCATCCCCACATATCTGATGGGTGTTTTCCGCTTCCCTGTCGCGGTAATCCAGTCCATTCACACGGCTATGGCTCGATTTTGGTGGGGTAAAAAAGGTAACAACAAATCTATGCATTGGAAGAGTTGGGATACATTATGTTCCCCGAAGTGTCTAGGAGGGCTGGGGTTTAAAGATCTCTCAGTTTTTAATGAAGCTCTTCTTGGGAGGCAAGCATGGAGGTTGATGCAAAGCACCGATTCTCTCTTTAACTTAGGGTGATGAAAGCTAAATACTACCCAAACACTGATTTCATTGATTCTTCTTTAGGAGGATTAGGGAGTTATTCTTGGAAGAGTATTTGGGGATCAAAATCCCTTGTGAAGGAAGGAATCATTTGGCGAGTTGGGAATGGCACACAAATTCAGATATGGGATGATCCTTGGGTTTTGAATGAGGATAGTCGCTTCATCACAAGTGCGAGAGTTCCTGATCTTGACTTTGTCTGTGACTTGATTGATTTTGGTGAGATGGCTTGGAATGTCGAGGTTATTAATCGGCACTTTAATGAAAGGGATGTGCTTGCAATTCTTGCTATACCTCTTAGTGAGCGGATGCCAAGTGATAGTGTGGCATGGGCTTTCACCAAAGACGGGCGATACTCCGTCAAATCAGCTTATATGGTTGGCAAATCGGGCAATCTTGACCTTTTTCATAGAGCTTGGGTCAAAATTTGGAGCTTACAAGTTTCACCAAAGGTTAGACATTTTTTATGGCGGGTATGTTCATCATCTCTCCCTGTTCGTTCTTTGTTAAAATTCAGGCATGTGATTGATGATGATTTGTGCCCCTTGTGTGGGGAGGGTTCGGAATCAATAAATCATGCGTTGTTCTTTTGTCCGCGGGTGAGTGATGTCTGGGTGAAGTCGGGTCATCTTGCTCGACTTCCAACCAACCATAACGAGGGATGGCTGAATTTGTGGGATGAGTGGCCTGGCAGGATATTGATGATGCCACGTTGATTAAAATGTGCTATATTGCCTATCAGGCCTGGTATAGAAGGAACAAAGTGGTGTTCGAAGACAAGTGTCAGTCCAACGAGTTTGTGCTTGAATATGCGCTGCGTGCCGCTGCAGAGTATGGGAGCTATTCGGCCCGCATTTATGGAGGTTCTAGGCTCGCCGGTCTCCTCTTCATGGGCGTGGCAGCCCCCCCCCCCTGCTGGGTGTGTAAAAATCAACGTTGACGCGTCGGTGAGTGATGATGGATGGGTGGGAATGGGAGTGGTGGCTCATGATGATGTGGGGGAGGTTTTGTTTGCAGCAACGTGTCGTGTTAGAGCTCATTGGCCTGTGGAAGTTGCGGAGGGTAAAGCTTTGTGTCTTGCCATCAAGTTGGCTCGTTCTCATAGTTGCCAGAATGTTATCTTTAAATCTGACTGTGTTACTATTATTAATAGGTTGTCTAGAGGTACTATTTTCTTTTCTGATCTAGATGCAGTGTTAGAGGATGCTATTGTTTTAAGTAAAGATTTTGATTTTATTAGGTGGTCACATGTGCTACGGGATGGGAATGATGTTGCCCATCACCTAGCTAGACTGATGATTTCGTTTGGTGTTGAGCAAAGGTGGGAACGTCATTGTCCTCCTGAGGTGTATCCTTATGTTCTTATGGACATTTTGTCCACTGATTAATATATGCACCTACTGCTTTCCTCTCAAAAAAAAAAAAAAGTTCATTTTGAAGAACATTAATTGGTAATACAGGATTCAGAGATGATTCTCAATCTATAGGTTTCTTTATAAACAATGCTTTATTTTCAAGAATCTTAATTTCCACTAAAAAAAATCTTAATTAGAAGGTTACTCAATAAACCTCAATTTTTCATACTTGATGCTACTGAGTGCATCATATAATTTCCTCTTCCAAAAAGTTACAATACAAATTTTTATTGGAAAAATTGGCACGAATAACACCAACTATTGTTTTGGTGCGCAAAACAACACGATCTAAACAAGGTGTAATATATGCACAACACGAACTTTATGGCAAGAGTGCATGAATCAACATAAACAACGATTTTGGCATGGTTACCAGGCCCGGTCCTGGGGGTTGTTTTGAGGGGCAACCGCCCAGGGCCCATAAACATAAGGGGCCCAATTTTTCAAGAAGCTTTAGATAAAAGGAATTAACAACATCTACATTAAATAAAAATCAAGCATGGCTTGCTGGTTTGCCCTGTACTTACTAGTGCACAAGGCAATGAAGGCACAGGTTCAAATTCCCTTAGGATAGAAATTTTGTTTTTTTTTCTTTTTACATTTTTCTTTTTACATTCTTCTTTTTACATTTTTCTTTTTACACTATCTATCTCATAATACTTTTTACACTTTATTTTTATTTATCCTACATTAGCCTTTGAAATTTCATTTTTTGATACAATCCATTGCTATTTCAATTTTTTTTACCTCAACAAACATAACCCACCACTCTCTCTCCTCCAAATAAAATATTCACTTTGCGACCTTGTATCAGATTTACCTTTTTTAACAAAATAACAATTGATACTAATTCTCTAAAGTTATGTATCTTCATAGGTGTAAGTGTCAAAAATAATATTTTTGTATATAAAAATAGTGTACTTACCCTAAAAAATATATTTCCTCCGTTTTTCAATTGCCTACTTTGAATTTAATACTATTAAGATATATACATGACTTTGACTATCTATTTTGATGTGTACTTAAGAAAAAACATAGTGTACTTATTTTGTTGTGTACGTGTCAAGTAAAGTACTTCTTAGTGGCGAAAAATCTAGCTCTGCGGCCACATGTAAGAGGCCCTAAGCTTTAGTTTCGCCCAGCGCCTATAAAATATCAGGAACGGCCCTGATGGTTACACAAGACAAACATTAAAGTTTGGGTAAACGAATCTCAGGCCAAAATCGTCATGTATGTTGATTTGCGCACCTATGCCATAAAGTTTGTGTTGTGCATCACACATCATCTAGTTCGTGCTATTTTGTACGTCAAACCAATAGTTGGTGTTGTTCGCGGCAATTTTTCCATTTTTATTATCTATCGGATGAACTATGAGCCAACTTTGTCAGTGTTACTTTGGCTCCCTCGTTCATGTGATTGTGCATGATACTTTCAACATCACACTAATCATAGTACACTTAGGTTGTAAGTCAAATGATAACTTTTGAGACATCGATTAAATGGATATAAAGCTCATAACTCACGTAAGTCGACGAAGTAATTGGCTTAGATTTAGAAGCACGTGACCTCCGCATTGAATAGGCTGGAGTGGAAAATTATATACACAGCCAATGGGTGAATACTGAATATCCCACTAAAAATCAATCAATCAATCAATCAATCAATCAATCAATATATATATATATATAAATGAGGAACTTTTCGGGAGCATAGGGAGCTCCTCAAGATTTCGAGGTCATAGAGAGTGCCACGTAGGATTGTCATATCATTAATGTTTATTTTTATTTTTTACAAAAATAGAGTTCTACATAGATTTAAATACATATAGGGAGTTTTGGATAAGCTAAAATTAGAGTTTGATTGTGAATGAACAACCTAAATTGTTATATTATGTAAGTTGTGTATAACTTTTGCTACGTAATTCGGAATATTATAATTTTTGTACCATTGGATAATGCTTCGAAATATCTTTCAGAAATAAGATCCATATACAATATAGTTCTACAACTTATGAAATAGAGAGCGCCACATATGATTGACATGTCATTAATTTTTATTTTAAATATTTTAAAAAATAGAGTTCTACACATATTTAAATACATAAAAGGAGTTTTGAATAGTAAGAAATTAGAGTTTGGTTTTCAATAAAAAAAACCTAAATTATTATATTATCTAAATTGAATATAACTTTTGCTATCTAATTCAAAACATTATAATTTTTTTACCATTGGAGAGTGCTTGAAATATGCTTCCAAATGAGGACCATTTACAATATAGTTTTACAACTCATGAAAACATATTTAATTAGATGAATGGTAAGACATTTTTTAATATAGTTTTACAACTTATGAAAATTCATTTATTTAGATGAACAATAATATATTATTTATTTTTTTATTTTAAATACATATAAAAATAACTATAAAAATAGCAAATTATATGTGACAATAACAATTATGTCTTTCAAAATCATACTTTAAAACATTGAGTTATATAAAGATAAAGAATACATATCTATAATTTTGAACCTATAACATACCATGGGGGCATTACATGAAAAATCAAATAAAATTTGTCAATTGCAGAGGTATTATGCAATTGACTAATTATTTTATTCCTAGAATATTTATTGTATACATAATTATTTATGTTTGTCTTTTCCATATATCTATATGTCATATCTTATTTTTTTCTCCATGAACTTAATTCTATTGAAACTAATTGAAAAAACAAGGTTCGCGTTTCTAGACTATTTGAGTTCACGGATCATAAAAAATGGGGAAATTTGATAAGTCTTGATATGGTCATGATTGATAAGAGGTATTTTTTTTCTCTTAAATAGTATTTTCGATCATTAATAGAGGTTAGATTTATATTTAATTAATTTTATTCATGATACCATCGTTATGATTTTTATTTGGCTTTCCCTTCTTTCATTTTATATGCATTAGTGTTTATATGTGCTATATTAAAAGTTGAAGTTGTGGATGACACTCGATCATGTTTTACTCTATTCTTTTGGTCCTGCATCTATTAAATTATTATCCTCTACTTTCTTAAAGTATCATTCGGGCAATTTTCATGTTAAAACGGTGTTAGCTATTGTTAGTCGTACCAATTATTGGGATACCATTTAATAATAGACTTAGCTACAATATTCAATTGAATATTAAAAAATATAAAATTTATATCGTAATAACAAATCTATAAATTAGAGTATAATGACAAATACTTTCTCCGTTGTTTTTCTATAGCAACAATGGTTTGGACATGGTTTTTAAGGAAATCAAAAATTGGGTAGTTTAACATAGAGGTACCCCTTTAATTAACTAGAGTAGGGGATAAGTAAATCCTTAATAAAGTAGACGCAACTTTATAAGGCAGTTTGAGTAATTAAGGATGATTTGACTAACATAAAGTAAAGACAATATTGTCAACTATAGTTTCTTTTTTACCAAAAGTAGAGTAGTTCCAATATATGAAACTACCCAAAGTGGTGATTGTTGCAAATGAATTAGAACGAAGGAACTATGTAAATGCAATAGTGTTGAAAAATTTGCAAAAAAAGAAAAGAAAAGAAAACAACCCGTGCAACGCACGGGCTTCAAAACTAGTATATATAAATAAAGGAGGAACTTTTCGGGAGCATAGGGAGGACCTCAAGATTTCGAGGCCATAGAGCGCGCCACGTAGGATTGTCATGTCATTAATTATTATTTTGGTTTTTTTACAAAAATAGAGTTCTACAAAGATTTAAATACATATAATGAGTTTTGGATAAGTAAAAATTAGAGTTTGTTTTGAATAAACAACCCAAATAATTATATTAGGTAAATTGTGTATAACTTTTGCTACGTAATTCGGAATATTATAATTTTTGTACCATTGGATAGTGCTCGAAATATGCTCCAAAATAAGATCCATTTTTCAATATAGTTCTACAACTTATGAAATAGAAAGGGCCACGTAGGATTGTCATGTCATTAATTTTTATTTTAAATATTTTAAAAAATAGAGTTCTACATATATTTAAATACATAAAATGAGTTTTGGATAGGATGAAATTAGAGTTTCGTTTTGAATAAACAACTTAAATTATTATATTATGTAAATTGAATATAACTTTTACTACATAATTCAAAACATTATAATTTTTTACGATAGAGTTTTACAACTCATGAAAATATATTTAATTAGACGAATGGTATGAATGGTAAGACATTATTTAGTCTTTCTTTTAGATAAATATAACAATAGCTATGAGTATAATGTATTATATGTGATTACATCATTTTATCATAGGTCCATTTTACAGGATTAAACATATTATCTTTCAAAAACTCATCCTTACTCAACTTAACCAAAAAAAATTTAGTATTACAACAAAATTTATTAAGGAAACTTTATTGTTACAACAAAAACTAAAATCTATAGCGATAAAGTTACATATATATTATAATTTTGGATGATGAAAAAATTAGAGTTTGATTTTAAAAAACAACCTTAGAATGTTATAGAGAGCTCCATCTAAGCATGCCATGTCATTTTTTATATTTTTTTAAAAGAAATATATAGCCGTTGGCCTACCCTGTCTAATAACCAGGTTTACACAACCAAAAATTTATAGTTTCCATCAAATATACTTTTGCATTATTTTTCTATTGCAACTATTACTAAGTTAGGGCTGGCAGTCGGGTCGGGTCGAATTCAGGTCGACCTGTTTACGTAAACGAGTCAGCACCCCAAACCCGAACGTGACCCGCTCACCTAAACAGGCCAGAAAAGCCAACCCGAACCCGATATGTTTATAAACGGGGTGACCTAAACTCGACCCGTTTAACCTAATTTTTGAAAAAAAAATTCGAGGTCCAAGAATAGGTGGGCAAGTTATCTATGGTGAGAATTATGCAAGAAAAAAAAGTATAATTAATTTGGGGGCATTGATTAATACCTTTGTGTGACTTTGAATCAATGAATTAATTTTTAATTTCAAAAAAAAAAAAAAAGCTCCAATTACTTTTATTAATACCTTTGTATAGCCTTCATATCTCTTCTTCTATTTCTATAGTACTTGAAGCTGCAACAATGGCTTCCATTTTCAATTATATGAATTTGGCTAATTTATGAGTTTCTTCTTCCCCCTTTCTCTCACTCACTTTCTCTCTTCGTGAGTCTGGTTTTACAAGACCAAGATGACTGGTTTTGTATTGATTTGACTTTCTATTGATGAGAAATGAGAGATTAGATTTGCGAGCAGAGTTGAATAAATATAGTGGAAAGAGAAAGATACAAAGAGGGGACGGTTGAGCAACGACTGGGGAATAAACAAAACAATTATTTTTACGGGTTTTTATTTTTATGCATCCTTCCATTGAGCTTGGCCCAGAAAAAGCATTTTGTTACCCCTGCCTGAATTTGACCCAATTAATTTAAACGGGTTAGGCGGGTTATTTTCGGGTTGAAATTTTCAACCCGAACCATTTTGGGTTAGGTTCGGGTCGGATTCTCGGGTTGGGTAAACTTTTGCCAGCCCTATACTAAGTCTATAGTTTCCGTTGAATGTACTTTCTGCGTTCTTTTTCTATTGCAACAATTACCAATTAGGTAGTTTCCATTGAATATATTTCCTCCGTTCTTTTTTTATTGCAACAATTACAACTTTGGGTAGTTCGCATCTCTTGCAACAATTTCACTTTCGGCTAAATACAATGTTTTGCTAAATCTAATTTTAAAGCAACACAAAATCAACAATTTTACAAAAAATATTTTAAAAAAGAGAAAAACAACAATAAACGTATTAAACATATTATCTTTCAAAACCTCAGCCTTACTCAACTAAACAATTCAGTATTGCAATAAAATTTATTAAGAAAACTTTGTTGTTACAACTAACAAAAACTAAAATCTACAGCGATAAAGTCACATATATATATTAGAGTTTTGGATGATGAAAAAATTTGAGTTTGATTTGCAAAAAAAAACCTTGAATATTATAGAGAACTACATCTAAGCATGCCATGTCATTCCTTTTTTTTTAAAAATAACGTTCAACATAGATATAAATACATATAAGGTGTTTTGGATAAGTGAAGATTACAATCTAATTTTAAACAAATAACCTAAATTATTATACTATGTAAATTGAATGTAAATTATTATACTATATTAAAAGTTGTGGCTGACACTCATGTCTTTCTTTATTCTTTCTGTCCTACATCTGTTAAATTATCACTCTCTACTCTTTTCAAGTATCATTCGGGTATTCTTCACGTTAAAACTGTGTTAGCTGTTGTTAGTCATACCAATTATTGAGATACCATTTAATAATAGACTAAGCTACAATATTCAATTGAATATTAAAAAATATAAAATTTATATATCGCAGTAACAAACTTAGAAATTAGAGTATAATGACAAATACTTTACGTTCTTTTTCTACTGCAACAATGGTTTGGACATGGTTTTTAAGGAAATGAAAAAATGGGTAGTTTAGCATAGATGTACCTTTTAGTTAACTAGAGGAGGGGATAAATAAATCCTTAATAAAGTAAACGCAATATTATGAGGCAATTTGAGTAATTAATGATGGTTTTATTAACATAAAGTAAATGCAATATTGTCAACTGTAGTTTTTTTTTTACCAAAAGTGGAGTGGTACCAATAGATGAAATTACACAAAGTGGTAATTGTTGCAATAGCAAAACAATGGAGGAAGTATGTAAATACAATGGTGTTGAAAAATCTCATTTTACAGCAACACAAAATCAAAATGTCAACAAAAATTTACAAAAAAGTAAAATAAACAACAACCCGTGCAACGCACGGGCTTCAAAACTAGTATATATATATAAAGGAGGAACTTTTCGGGAGCCTAGGGAGCTCCTCAAGATTTCGAGCTCATAGAGCGCGTCACGTAGGATTGCCATGTCATCAATTTTTATTTTGTTTTTTACAAAAATAGAGTTCCACATAGATTTAAATACATATAAGGAGCTTTGGATAAGCGAAAATTAGAGTTTCGTGTTGAATGAACAACTTAAATTATTATATTATGTAATTTGTGTATAACTTTTGCTATGTAATTCGGAATATTATAATTTTTGTACCATTGGATAGTGCTCGAAATATACTCCGAAATAAGATCCATATACAAAATAGTTCTACAACTTATGAATAGAGAGTGTCACGTAGGATTGCCATGTCATTAATTTTTATTTTAAATATAATAAAAAATAGAGTTCTACACATATTTAAATACATAAAACGACTTTTGAATAGGGAGATATTTACGTTTAGTTTTGAATAAACAACCTAACTTATTATATTATGTAAATTGAATATAACTTTTGCTACCTAATTCAAAACATTATAATTTTTTACCATTGGAAAGTGCTTGAAATATGCTTCAAAATGACAACCATTTACAATATAGTTTTACAACTCATAAAATTATATTTAATTAGATGAATGGTAAGACATTTTTTAGTCTTTCTTTTAGATAAATATAATAATAATTAAGCTATAAGTATAGTGTACAATATGTGATTATATCATTTTATAATAGGTCCCATTTACAGAATCAGACATATTATCTTTCAAAACCTCAGCCTTAATTGCTCCACTTAACCAAAACAATTTAGTATTGCAACAAAATTTATTAAGTAAAATTTATTGTTACAACAAAAACTAAAATCTATAGCGATAAAGTTACATATATATTAGAATTTTGGATGATGAAAAAATTAGAGTTTGATTTTAAAAAACAACCTTAGAATATTATAGATAGCTCCATCTAATCATTTCTTGTTATAGTTTTTAATTTTAATTTTTTTTTTAAATAGTGTTCACCATAGATATAAATACATATAAGGTTTTGGATAAGTAAAGATTACATTTTGATTTTAGATAAACAACCTAAATTATTATACCATGTAAATTGAATATAACTTTTGTTATAAATTCGCAATATTATAATTTTTATTATAATTGGAGAGTGCTCGAAATATGCTTCGAAATAAGTTCCATATACAATATAGTTTTACAACTTATGAAAATTTATTTATTTGGATGAACAATAACGTATTATTTATTCTTTATTTTAATTACATGTAAAAATAACTATAAAAATAGCGTATTATATGAGACAATATCAATTATATCTTTGAAAATCATACTTTTAAAATTTGAGTTATATAAAGATAAAAATACATATTTATAATTTTGAACCTATAGCATACTATGGTGGCATTACATGAATCAAATGAAAGTTTGTCAACGACATTGCAAAGGTATAATGCAATTCTCTAATTATTTTATTCATAGAATATTTATTGTATACATAATTATTTATGTTTATCTTTTCACATATATCTATATGTCAGATCTTATTCTTTTCTGCATGAACTTGATTCTACTAAACTAATTGGGAAATCAAGGTTCACGTTTCTAGACTATTTAAGGTCACGGATCATAAAAAAAAAGGAGAAAGTTTGATAAGTCTTGATATGGTCATGATGGATGAAGAGGTATATTTTTCTCTTAAACAGTATTTTCAATTATTAGTATAGGTTAGTTTTATATTTAATTAATTGTATTCACGATACAGTCATTATGATCTTTTTTTCACTTTTCCATCTTCCATTCTATATGTGTTAGTGTTTATGTGCCATTAAAAGTTGAAGTTGTGGCTGATACTCATGTTTTCTGTAATTTTTCAGTCATGCATCTATTAAATAACTACCCTCTACTTTCTTCAAGTATCATTGGGTGTTCTTCATGTTAAAAATGTGTTAACTATATTAGTCATACCAATTATAGGGATACCATTTAATAATAGACTTAGCTACAATATTTAGTTGAATATTAAAAAATATAAAATATATATATCGCAATAACAAGACTAGAAATTAGAGTATAATGACAAATACTTTATCCGTTCTTTTTCTACTGCAACAATTTTTTTAAGGAAATGAAAATAGTTAGTTTAGCATAGAGGTACCCCTTTAAGTAACAAGAGTAGGGGATAAGTAAATCGTTGATAAAGTAAACACAACTTTATCAGGCAATTTGATGAGTAATTAATGATGGTTTTATTAACATAAAGTAAATGCAATATTGTCAATTATAGTTGTTTTTTTTACTAAAAGTGGAGTGGTCCAAATAGATGAAATTACCCAAAGTGGTGATTATTGCAATAGAAAAAGAACAGAGGAAGTATGTAAATAAAATGGTGTTGAAAAATCACATTTTATAGCAACACAAAATCAACAATGTTAACAAAAGAATTTGCAACAAAATAATATAAACAAGAACCCGTGCAACGCACGGGCTTCAAAACTAGTATATATAAATAAAGGAGGAACTTTTCGGGAGCATAGGGAGCTCCTCAAGATTTCGAGGCCATAGAGCGCGCCACGTAGGATTGCCACGTCATCTAATTTTATTTTTATCTTTTACTAAAATAGAAATCTACATAGATTTAAATACATATAAAGAGTTTTGGATAAGCGAAAATTAGAGTTTGATTCTGAATGAACAACCTAAATTATTATATTATGTAAATTGTGTATAACTTTTGCTTTGCGTAATTCGGAATATTATAATTTTTGTACCATTGGATAGTGCTCGAAATATGCTTCGAAATAAGATCCATTTACAATATAGTTTTACAAATTATGAAATATAGAGCGCCACATAGGATTTCCATGTCATCAATTTTTAGAGTTCTACATAGATTTAAATACATATAAAGAGTTTTGGATAAGCGAAAATTAGAGTTTGATTCTGAATGAACAACCTAAATTATTATATTATGTAAATTGTGGATAACTTTTGCTACGTAATTCAGAATATTATAATTTTTGTACCATTGGATAGTGCTCGAAATATGCTTCGAAATAAGATCCATTTACAATATAGTTTTACAAATTATGAAATATATAGCGCCACATAGGATTGCCATGTCATCAATTTTTATTTTTATTTTTTAAAAAATTGAGTTCTAAATAGATTTAAATATAGTTCTACAAATTATGAAATATAGAGCGCCACATGGGATTTCCATGTCATCAATTTTTATTTTTATTTTTTAAAAAAATTGAGTTCTGCATAGATTTAAGTACATATAAAAAGTCTTGGATAAGCGGAAATTAGAGTTTCGTTTTGAATGAACAACCTAAATTATTATATTATATAAATTGTGTATACCTTTTGCTACCTAATTTTGAATATTATAATTTTTGTACCATTGGATAGTGTTCGAAATATGCTTCGAAATAAGATTCATTTACAATATAGTTCTACAATTTGTGAAATAGAGAGCGCCACTTAGGATTGTCATGTCATTAGTTTTTATTTTAAATATTTGAAAAAAAAAATAGAATTCTACATATATTTAAATACATAAAAGAGTTTTGGATAGGGGGAAATTAGAGTTTCGTTTTGCATAAACAACCTAAAATTTTATATTATGTAAATTGAATTTAACTTTTACTACCTAATTCAAAACATTATAGTTTTTTTTTACCATGGGAGAGTGCTTGAAATATGCTTCAAAATAAGATCCATTTACAATATAGTTTTACAACTCATGAAAATATATTCAATTAGATGAATTATAATTTCTTTTAGATAAATATAATAATAGCTATAAGTATTAAGTATAGTGTATTATATATGATTATAACATTTGATTATAGGTCCAATTTACAGGATTAAACATATTATCTTTCAAAACCTCAACCTTACTCAACTAAACCAAAAAAATATAGTATTGCAACAAAATTTATTAAGGAAACTTTATTGTTACAAGAAAAACTAAAATCTATAGCGATAAAGTTACATATATATTAGAATTTTAGATTATGTGAAAATTAGAGTTTGTTTAAATAAAACAACCTTAGAATATTATAAAGAGCTCTATCTAAGCATGCCATGTCATTCTTTTTAATTTTTAATTTTTTTAAGAAAAAAGTGTTCAACATAGATATAGATACATATAAGGTGTTTTGGATAAATACAGATTACAGTATGATTTTAAATAAATAACCTAAATTATTATACTATGTAAATTGAATATAACTTTTGCTACATAACTCGCAATAGTATAATTTTTTTTACCATCGGAGAGTGCTCGAAATATGCTTCGAAATAAGATCCATATACAATATAGTTTTACAACTTATGAAAATATATTTATTTAGATGAACAATAACGTATTATATATTCTTTATTTTAGATACATATAAAAATAACTATAAAAATAGCGTATTATATGTGACAATAGTAATTATGTCTTTCAAAATCGTATTTTAAAACTGTGTTAGCTATTGTTAGTCATACCCATTATTGCGATACCATTTAATAATAAACTTAGCTACAATATTCAATTGAATATTAAAAATTATAAAATTTATATATCGCAATAACAAATCTAGAAATTACAGTATAATGACAAATACTTTCTCCGTTCTTTTTCTACTGCAACAATTGGTTTGGACATGGTTTTTAAGGAACTAAAAAATGGGTATTTTAGCTTAGAGGATAAAAAATAGTTAACTAGAGTAGGGGATAAAAAAATCTTTAATAAAGTAAATGCAACTTTATGAGGCAATTTGGGTAATTAATGATGGTTTTATTAACATAAAATAAAGGCAATATTGTCAACTGCAGTTGATTTTTTTACCAAAAGTGGAATGGTTCCAAAAGATGAAACTACCCAAAGCGATAATTGTTGTAATAGAAAAAGAATGGAGAAAGTATGTAAATACAATGGTGTTAAATAATCTCATTTTACAGCAACAAAAAATCAACAATAATATTAACAAAAAAATTGAAAAAAAGTAAAATAAACAACAACCCGTGTAACGCACGGGCTTCAAAACTAGTAAATCTTAATAAAGTAGAATATAATTTAAATAGCAAAGTAAACACAAATATATATTTTTTTGTCTAACTTTAGCAGGCAGATTATTTAAAGATAACATTCTTGATTTAGTTGGAATAACTAGATTATTTGATCTCTTTTTTAAGTGGTATTGAGTTGGCTCGATACAATATTACTTTAATTCTCCCATTATGACTTCATTGCTGTATGAGTTTTTATCAACTTATGCACATTTACTTGCAATTGTTATTGTAAACACTGGCTGATGAAATCAATTTTTTGAAAAACCAATCAAAAAAAAAATTAAACGTCATTTTAAATTTGTTTTTATAAATCCCCTTATTTCATAAGCTATAAGAAAGTTGTACTTCCTCTGTTCCTCATTGATGTTCCTAGTTTGACTTTGCACATTTGTCAATGCATATCTTTAACTGTATATATCTGTAATTACGTATTTATAAAAATTATAAAAAAAATTATATTATTGAAGTACTGATTGGAACAGATCAAATAGGACCCACATGACTATGTTTTTTTCTTATATATTAAGAAAAATATAGGACATTATGTGTTATTTTAAATAGTACAAAAATTCCAACTAGAAACATCAATAAGGAACGGGGGGGAGTATATCTAAAAAAAACTATCCCTTAAAAAAATTATAGTCGAATGGTCATTAACTAACCCTCCAAACAACTATATCCAATCCAAATAGTAAAAAATTGTCATTAAGTAACCCTCCAAATAATGAGAAGAAAATAACAACTGATTTAGAAATTTTGGTTAACTGTAGCATGCTTATATGGGCCCATTATATTCTTCCCAAAGAAAATATAAATATTGAGTTGACTATATTCCTCTAATTCGACCACACCTAAGTTGAAGTTTCCTCCCTTAAACTATTGAATTAGGCTGCATATTCTTAGTTCATCAGTACATGGTCACTAGTTCACTACAAAAAATTGCCTTTTGACTTTCAGATACAAGCAATCAGAAGCTGTACCAGGTATAACCAGAAACCATCTATGAAGCTTCAAAAATATTTCTCTAAAATAATTATAGATGCATCATGCATGTGCATTTATTGATAATTGTTAGGAGTATAATAATTTCCTTAATTATATCATACTTGGCGCCGCACCTTAGGCCATAGGTTATAGGTACGTCAATACATGAGCTTACTCTTATGTCCTCTCTAAATCAAGCACGACAGCACTTCCTTCTTAGAAATATGCCATGCATTGCATGGCTTATCGGCTGTCGCGCATTTAGGCTAATGGATCCTAAAGTATAGATGTATTTTTTGCTTCATTTGTAATTAGGTCAGCTATTCCAAAATTTTAATATGATTTGCTGTGGTCTAAATCTATTTGGCTTGGTTTAATTATGGTTTGATATGGTACGGTGTGAGATAATTTTATTTCATTTTTAAAATAAATTAAAAGAAATTCTGCAAATTAGTATAATATACTTCCTTTGTTTTTTTAGTTTATGCAACCCTTGACTTTTTTTAGGTTAATGTTTGTAAACTTTAACCATATATACATATACTTCCTCCGTTCTGTTTTAAATGAAACATTGAGTGAAATAACACTATTTATTGATCAATTTTGACTCCAATTTATCGCCATTATATAAAGAAAAACATATCAAGTGGGATCTTGTTAGATTCGTCTCGATGCATACTATCAAATTATAACTTTTTATATTTTTTACGTGTACACAACTAAAGATATTAATAATTAAAGAAGCGTGTTGGGTTGCGTGAAAAAACAAACGTTTCATTTAAAACAGAACGGAGGAAGTATGTAATAACAAATGCAAGAGGTGGATGACATTTAGTTGACTAAATTTAGCTAGTAAAGTCTTGTGGAAGCGGTCAGGGAAGGACCTGTTAAGGATTCTAGGTGGCCCAGACCTCACCAAAAAAAAATTGTTTCCTTTTTATTTATTATCGTCAAGCAGTTTCTGCACTCAAAATCAATATCCACGCTATTATTTCATTCTATACAAACTTGCTCCGGTGGTCAACTCTCTAACTTCTTGCATGTCAAAGCGGGTTCGATTCCTGGATAGCAATTCCAGTATTTTTTTGGTTTTATTTCTTCTCAGCTTGATGGCGTTGTTTTTCTTCTTTCTTTCTTTTTTTTTTCTTTTTATTTAACTTTTTACTTCTTTCTCTTTTCTATTTCAACATTTTTTTCTCTTCTAGTTTGGATCTTCATTTCATTATTTATCTATCTTCTTAATTTTAACTTCTTTTTTTGTAAAATAACGATTAATTCTCCTTCCGTTTTCAAATAATTGCAACAATTTGACTCTATACACTATTGATATATTAAGTATGACCAAGATTTATATACAAATACTTAAATATAAATTTTAGGAAAAATTCACAAGAGAAGGCTCAATTATTCCCCATTTTCTTTTATAAGTCCCAATTATAGATTATTCTCTGCAGGTCCCATGTTTAACAGTTTGTGATTTTTATAGGTCCCGATTTACTTAAAACCAGTTAAGAAGGTTAATTTTTTTTTAAATATGGGACCCACCTCTTCTCATTCCTTCACTTCTCCTTCCCTGCATCAGCTGGCCGGAAACAGGGGCTGAGCCACCCCTGTCGCCGCCTTCCCAACCTTACCCCTTTTTTCTATTACCCATAATCTCTCTCTTCCTCTCTCCTCCCAACCCCACCCCAACCTCCAGCCTCACCCCTCATTCTCTCTCGTCCACCCTCGCCCTCTCGCCTTCTCCTTCGCAAAAGAAGCTGCCGCATCAGTACCTGGCCGGAGAACAGGGCAGAGCCACCCTTGCCGCCGCCTTCCCAGCCTCACCTCTCATTCTCTCACACAACATCTCTCTCTCCCTCTCTCCTCCTAACCCCACCCCAACCTCCAGCCTCACCCCTCATTCTCTCTCCTCCACCCTCACTCTCTCTCCTTCACTCTCGCCTTCTCGCCCCCTCGCCTTCTCCTTCACACAAGAAGCCGCCGCTAAACGCCACAGCTGCAAACGTCGCCTCACAATTTTGCATCCATATTAGGAACGAAAATTGCTAGCAGAAAAAAAGGGTGTTATAGGCATTTTGGAGGGTTGGTTGTTTCACCGGTGCTATGGTTGTTTCGGTGCTTCTCGCCGGTGTTGTAACGAAGTTTGTTTATGTCTCCATTCTTACTGTTAATGGCAATAAGCTGTGTAGAGAAAAAGACGAAAGGGAAGAAAAATGGGGGGGGGCAGTTTTCTTAGGTTAACGACATTGGAGGGCATGGTTTCTTAGTGTTAATGGCAACAAGCTGAATTTTTGTGCAGCCATGGTGAGATGAGAGAAAGGAGAGGAAATATGGGGGGGTTGACATTTTAAAACTCACGTGCTCTCATTAATCTCGCTCTGAGCACGTGACATTCAACCTGCTATAACAGGTTGGTTACCTGTTGGGTCCTATAAAAATCAAAAGATGTTAAACTTGGGACCTGCAGTGAATAATTCATAGTTGGGACTTATAAAAGAAGATGGGTAATAGTTGAACCCTATCTTGTGAATTTTTCCTAAATTTTATTATGTAAAAATTTTTGATTTGTCACTATCTATATTTACTAATTTTATATCAACTTCTTATAAACTTTACTAACAGATAACTGAAGATATTAAAGGTAAAAGCTATGTGTTGATGAGTGTAAAAGGCAATATTTTTGAATAAAATTGGAGATAGTATTGAAATATCGATATAATGAAGGTATCTTTAATAAATGACTCGAATAATATAAAGTTTGGTTTTGTTATCGTCAAAACTCAAGTTCTCATTTGTGTATTATGATCATTGTCTATTTGCTTGATTTAGTTAGGACCCCACAATTTTAAAATCCTAAATCCTCCCTTGGGAGTGGTACTTAACCTATAATCGAATTTCATCTTACATCATTCCGCTTAGTCGTGTTCTCTAACACCTTTACAAATGATATATGTGAATAATTATTTATTTTATAAAACTATTATGTGCTTATTTTTTTCAACTAAATGTGTGTCCTTTTTGTCACGTGCATTCTTTTTTAGTCCATTGTGTTTCGTTTTATTTATTATGTAGAATCTTTAGATTCATTTACATTCATATTTTTAAAGTATGAACTTTATAAGTTCTTTGAATTAAGATAATAACGATAAAAATATGTGTATTGGAGTCAAATTATAGTGTTGCATGCATTACAAATTAGGGGAAGTGATAATATGATTGGTTATTGATTATAATGACGATAAAGCTGCTGATGATGATGCTAATAATAACAAAAATAATATAATAATAATAAATATATAAATATATAATAATAATTTTAATAACTTTAATATTCTTGTTTTGATGAAAACATCAATATTAATAATATTAATGAAAAAGGAAAATATAATAAAAGTATCTAAAAAATATTTACTTGATAGTGTATACTTGATAGTTTTGCATACAATTCCTACACATTTGTATTGGTATTACTACAACTATTCATCCATACATGTCTTGCACATAAGTTTTATTTATTTAATACTACTAACTTTCATCATAAGAAAATTATCCTCAATCAAAAACATATTACATCATAACATTGCAAGGTAACCTTTGCATTGCTTTCAAATAACATCAATTTGGCAAGTAAGCAACAATTATGGCAATAACTTAAATTTTTATTCAACTCAAATTAAAATAGTCAAGTAATAAAAATTCTAACAATTATTCTAAAAAACAACTATAGAATTATATAACTTATAGAATTCCTAAAACTACTAAGGAGTTTGGTCCAAATGACCTTATTATAAATATAAATTCCTAAATCCTATCATTAGTAGACTATATTAGATTACTCCTCTTCCTAGCGCAACATTTTGTTGTAGTTACTCGTCGTCTTGCCATCTAAACACATACAGAAAAAGAAAGTAAAGAAAAGAAATAATTAATAAGCAACTGAAATAAGTGCTTTCATATTAAAGCATCACATAAACCCTTTTTCGATCCCACTCTCACAATTTTATTTTAATGTTTATTTTTAATGGTATTAATACCTATATTATTTACCCTTATAATCAGTTAAGACATTTTATTAACTTCTAATTTATATTAATTTATTATAACCTAAGCTCTGAATACCAATTTGTAACACCCCAAAACTTTATAAAATATTCACTTTTCATTTAAATATCTGACCAAACCTTTAGGGTGTTACTGCCGCATCTATTGTTAAAAATAAATGCAAGGCTAATTACTAAAATAAAATTAAACTTACAATCCAAATTATCAAAATAAACCAATCTCATTTGTCTAACTTAAACAAATTCAAAGCTAAACAATCCCAAATAACAATACTGCATTATTTATTAGACTAGGCGAACTTAAAGCTATAAGTACGCTCATCTCTGCAACGTAGTCCCTTTCACCAACCTGCACAATTCAAATAGAAAAATAACAAAGGACACAAATACACAAAAATTAGCGAAAGCTACGTAATAACAACTCCATCCCGTAAAATAATAATAGTTGTATTTTGAAAATAGTTTTTATAACATAATACAGACAAGTATAACATAATACATACAAGTATATAATACACTTAACCAATTTAAATACTTCAAGTTTATATGATTCACACAACAACAAATTTAATTACTAGAGGGGAATTGAACGTCAGTAGGTCGGGACTAATCTCAGTAACCACCTACTTCAACATGGGTCGTCACCCAAATAAATTAAGAGTAATGGCCAATATCGTTTTGCAGAACGTCCCTATTGTGCACACCCCTCACTAATCTAATGGGTATCCGCAACGCGCACCAATAGTATTAAGAGGGAGACAATAATAGAGTTGTAACAGAATAAAGATTAAGTATTGTTCATCACATATGGAGGATCCAAGTCCATAGGATAATTCCCTCAATAATATTTCCACTTTACATGGTTAATAGATTTTAATAGTTATGACACATCAAATATCACATTAAACACTACACAGGAATATGTTTAGCTCAATAAATATCTTTCCCAACTCAACCCCTTCATAAAATCATAATACTCAACGTCCAATATTCATAATAAATAAATATATCTATCATTAGAGCCTCATAGAGTCGCAACATGAACTTATAAAGCCATTCATAACATCATTAATACACAAGTTGTACCCATTAAGTTACATTATCAACATTGGTATAATTTTAATATAATGGCATGAATAGCTACATTAATTAATAAGTCCAGAAGTAATAATAATAGTCATACTAGTGTATAGCATACGTTAGGAAAACACTACTACTAATAATAATCATCACTCTAGTCATACAAGTACTATTATTATTCACCAAGCAAGGCTTGGCCTAGTGGTAAAAGGTTTGGCCTCATGACTTCAAGGTCATGGGATCAAATCCCACTAAAGGCTCTTTGGGGGTGAGGTTTCCCTTACCATCCCCCCTTCCCTCCAAAGAGTCTGACCTGCAAACATGGCTGGTTATACCTGTGCGAGATGCCAATTCAGTAGGGTCCTTCATCTTACCAAATTAAAAAAAAAGTACTATTATTATTCATGTCACATAATATATATCCAAATTAACATATAATCACATAGTTACATCCATTACACATAGCACATAAAATTCCTAACGGGATTCTAAGTGTTGATGGACATTGTGAATTACCTCGAATGCATCCAAGAATTGCAATAACACCTAAAACTCGCCTTCTACGAAGTTTTCGTCTACAAACAAATAACATTACTTAAAGTTAGTCATTTGATATAATACCCCAAAAATAAAACTAAAGTTTAAAACTTTAACAGTAATTAGTAACCAAAGTCAAATAGTCAAATCTGGAATAAAATAAGATCATTTGCAAGATTAAAGAAATAATAAAGAAAACCATTGAAAATTGGATTAACTAGAATAATAACAAACTTTACATCAATATTCCTAGAGTAGGCCAATGTGACTTGTAACCTGTAAAACAGGTTAAATCTTTTTTTTTAAAACCAATGTCTTTTTCTCTCTCCTCCCCTTCCCCCAACCAACTCGACCACCCCTAACCCACCAGCCCCTCCCACCAAGAAACCACCCCCACCCCACGACCACCATAACATGCCACCTCGAAGCCACCCCATCCACCCGAAACACCACCCGTAACCCCCACCCCAATCCAGCCGCCAAGACCTCACGACCCCTTCCCGACCCCATCGCCACCCTTCTTCACTTGCCACAACATCTTTCTCTCCCCCCCTCCCCCAACCAACCGAACCACCCCCGATCCCCGACCCCTCCCACCAAGAAACCACCCCCACACCACGACCACCATAACAAGCAACTCCTTCCTTCCTCCTCCACCTCCTCCACTCCATAGCTAATCACATGCTCCTGCCCCGCCGTGACAACACATTTAATCAAATACATCTCAAACGAATACAATTCCACCGATTCGAAACCCTAGAAAATTGATTCGACTCGAATTGAAGAAGCGGTTAACTTACGAGTCACCGTCAACAACTCGGTGCTTCATCTCGAGACTCCCTACCTTAGAAACCTTCAACCTCAAGTTTCTAAGCCGAGTGATTTCTTTCTCGAAATAGAATTCCGGCGCAGGTGGCGCGTACTCCACCGGCGCCGTCGAAACGCGAGTAAGATGAAGTTGTTGCGAAGACGAAGAAGAGAGAGAGAGTGAGAAGAGGAGAGAAAAACTAGGTGTTTCTTGAAATTGAGGAAAGTGGAAGTGTGATCAGTGAAAGAGGAGAGAGAATTTCGGTTGTTTGAAGAAATGAAGGAGGTGGCGACATGGCTGCTATGTTGGAGTGAAGAAGTGGTTGCCGCCATTATTGCTAATTTCTACTTTCCGATTGGTTTATGTTGGTTTTCGACATTCGGGAATGCGATGGCGGAGGGGAGAACGACTGAGAGGAAGAGAGTCTGCGGCGGTACTGGGGAAGTGGTTTCGGGTGGAGAGGCGCTGGAGGGCAGAGGAAGAGAGAGTCAGAGAGCAACGGTTGAGGGAGGGTACCAACAGAAGAAAGAAAAAAAGGAAAATGTTGGGTTTTTTTTATTTTTCAAATTGAAAAAAAATTTAAAAAACCAACCAATAAGATAATGACACGTGTCATAGTGACCTGCTACAACAAGTTAACAACCGGTATTGACCTACCAGGGGAAATTTTTAAAAAAGTTTGATATATTACATAATAATCAAAAGTTTGTATTATTGTGAGCGAACGGCTAAAAGTTTGTATTATTCTAATTAAAAAATCCTTGAAAATTTTCCTTTTTTTAACTCTCGTGAACACTGGTCAGTGGTCACTGTACAGAAGTTATAAATGGTGCATTAAAGACAATTAGGAAAAATGAGTCTTTTTCTTAAAATTTTTCTTTTAAATAAAAGTAAACAAAACAAGGCCTGGGAACTTTAAGTTCCTATACTAGAGCTGATCAACTCCAGCCCGGCCAGACCCGGCCCGATTTTTGGACGGGTTTGGGCTGTTTTTTTGGCCCGCGGGGGCCCGGCCCGGGTTATTTTTTTGGGCGGGCTTTGAGCAAGCCAAAAAAGACTTTTTAGTCTAATCTTTGGACCGGGCCGGTTTTGGCCCGAAAAGCCCGCTCGACCCGGCCCGAAATAACGAGCTTTGGGCACAAATTTTTGGCCCGGATTTGAGCCCGACCTGGCCAATGGGCAATTTTTTTTAGGCGCGGTCCGACCCGAACCCGGCCCGTCCCGGCCCATGATCATCTCTATCATGTACTAATAAAAGAGCACGGGATTTACAGAGGAAAAAGAGAAGCAGAGCACAACGAAAGAGAGAAGGAAGAAGAAAAGTGATGGCCGACCAACACCGGAACTCCTACGACACCGCGGTGCTGGTTACAAATTTTATTATTATTATTGTTTGAAAAAAAATCCGAAAAAGAGAATGAAAATCAGAGAAGAAGAAAGGTGAACTTAGTTAGAGAGAATTTATGGTTTGCATGATTTTGCAATTGAGGGATAATGTATAGTTTAGGGAGAAGTTAGGGTTTCCTCAAACGATAACTCTTTAAAATCTGATCTTTTCTCAAAACCAACTCAAGTTATATTTTCAGAATTTTCTTCTCTCTATTTTTTTGTTTGAACAAAAAAAGAAATCTAATTTACTAAAAATAATTTTTTTCTTTTAAAACTTAAAAATAGAAAATAGCTAATTATTTAAAGGGAAAATTTCAAAAAACTACCTTTTATAACAAACATTTTTCAAAACACTACCTTTTAAAAATTATTTTTCAAAAAACTACCTTATACAACACATTTTTTTCAAAATACTACCAATTGACAGCTAAATGAGGGTTTAACCACTCGTGACGGGTTCATTCTACTTATCGCTTGATCTCACGCCTGCGCACCGCCGACAACCCACATGGGGTGCCAAACGCCCCTCATTTCATTTTCTTCTTAACAAGCACCCCTTCCGCTAGCTTCTCTCTCCTCCATTTTTGTTCTTCTCTTTTTTATTTGTTCTCACCTTAAGAACAACACCTTTTAAGCCGCTATTTAATAACCAACGTCAACAAAAAAAGTCAAATGGTAGTATATTGAAAACATTATGTTATATAAGGTAGTTTTTTGAAAGAAAATTTTTATAAGGTAGTTTTTTGAAAAATTTATGTTATAAAATGTAGTTTTTTGAAATTTTCCCAAAAAAAAATTGTATATTTGTCTTTTAGTGTTGTACTTCAGTTATAAATACTAGGGGAATTGTAGGAAAGGCAATCAATGAAAATATCCAACTTCTCTCTAAAATTATACTACTCTCAATAATTTTTGTTCTTTAAATTCTCATTGGCATCATTCGAGATTCCCCTTCTCAATTCTGGGTTTTCTCCTGTGAACCAATACTCAGTCTCCATTTTAGTCCCTTGGAATCAGATTGAGAGTCTAAGAATACAATCTTCTGAATTGTATCAGCTTGCAGCTGTCAAAGGATTCAAAGGGAATTAGAATCCAATACTATATACTCCGCAACGGGTAGATATTATAGCTATGAAAGGATGCAAAGGGAATTAGAATTTGAACAATTCGGAACAATTCAAGAAACACCAAAGACGCACAAGGTGATAAACTTTGTGTATCGATCGTCCTTAACCAGACTTTAATAGACATCCCTTCTCTATAATACTCCCGTATGCAAAAGCTAACACCAACATGCTTAAATAATTTGACTTCTAAGACTGGTTTTCAGCCTTTAATTACAACATAACTTAAGATAACAAAGTTGACTCCAAAATAGTCCATGTCCCTAATTGTTTGTCTAAATAATCTGTACATTGTATAATATTGAGATTTTCTCAATTAGATTATGAAGGTATACGCTTCTTGACAGTACCCTTCATCTAAATACGACATAGATACAAATATACAATACTATACCTATCATACTACCTTCTGCTTTGGTATTCCTTTCAAAAGAGAGATCTCCTGTTCTGCATAATCGCATTCCATCGGAAATAAATACACAACTCCTGCTTGTCTGCTTGGCATTTCTTCAAAAGTTGCAAAATCTCATGCTTGGCATTCCTTTCAAAAAATTCAGTTTTCTAGCTTGGAATTCCTTTCAAAATAAATTTCTGCTTCGCATTCACATAATAGATCATTTGCTTGTATTAGCCTATTTTACCTGCAAGCACAAGAGTCAAAACCTGATGGTAGAGAAACGAAACCTTTAAGTGAACAGCATTTGCTAGCTTAATACAAAAACAGCTCACTAACAAATTTTGAGCTCAAGGCAACATCCACAAAAACTACACAAAAGGCAGGTCGCACGTCAAGATAAACACCTCAGAGAAAAGTTGCGAAAGCCCTAGTTCAATAGTTATACTAAGTTTTAAAGAAAAGGTTGATTTATATCAATGAAATAAATAACAGAATCACATTCAAACCCACCTCAAGTCCAGTTCTAGGCCAAACAACATGGTTATCAATCCAAATTAGTCTCCCTATCTATTGGTTATTGCAAACCGACCATTTATTAAGAAAACATTGGCAATGACTAAGCAAGCAATGGAACGATGCAAGAAACAAAACTAATAATACCAACAAAAGCAAGTGAATTAACCCAAGGCCAAAATCCTTAAAGCCTACACAGGAGAAAACTGAAATTCAAGAGTTTTTATCTGATCCAGGTCTCATGCAGCTACGTTACCCCAGAGAGCCTTGGTAGATTCATGCAAAGTTGTTAATATAGAGTACAAGAAACCGATTATGCTAAGTATCTATGCAGTGGCGGATCCAGGATTTCATCCACGTGGGTTCGAAATTGTTTAAAATAAGGGACCAAAAAAATATAAGAGTTAATTTTAAATTACGACCGATAACTAGGGAGATAACTTATTGTCTCACATTAACAAAAATGCTACAAGCCCCTCATTCTTCACAATTTTCAGCCTAACAATTTCAAATTAAGCAATTTAGACTACATGTTTTGATCAAATTGCCGTTATATATTCTTTTAACAACAATTAACTAAAGCCACATTAATTTCACTAGAAATGGAAACTGGCTTTTTCCCAGAAAACTTGAACTATATAAATTCCAATTTCTAATGATCAATAACAAATGACTAAAACAAAAATTCAATAATTGAATAATAAAATTTGAAAATTGAAAACAATTTATCAACTATCGAGTACTGGAATACACCATCCAAATGTCCCATCAACCCAAACATTCAAGTAAGAAATGTCAATTCAAATTATAAAACTAATTAGTAATCACTAAAAAATACCCATAAAAAAGGTAACTAAGTCCACCAGAACATAAGCATCAAGCAGGTATGACAATTGAGGCGGCAGGAAGAAGGAAGGTGGGTGCTGCGGCGGTCGGCAGCAGAAGGTAGGGAGGAGGTGGGCACAGGCGCAGACTTCAAAGAGTGAAAGGGAAAGCCCTAAAAATAAAAACAGGGAGGCAATAACGAGAAAAAAAGGAAGAAAATTTTGTCTAAAATTATATTCGAACCCGCGTCCTAAAGGTAAGTTGGTTAAAGCAACAAAACACGCGGACCATCGCAGCCAGCTTTCTTCCCATGAAAACTCTTCACGCGAATGGTCTTTAACTTATTTATTTTCGGATTCTATTCGCTGTTTCCCCGTGTTTTTCCCCTAAAATTTTGTGGGTTCAGTTGAACCCACTGAACCCACGCTAGATCCGCCCCTGTATCTATGTCCCCCAAATTCTATCAACCCCAAACTCTGCAGCAGTTATCAAGTAGCACAAAGATTGGAAGTTTGACCGGCCATCCACAAGTCGTTGATTCAGTAGAAGTGCTCTTTAGCTATTTCTTGTAGCATCTTTCTTGTGCCCACGTGTAAATAGTTCGCCTTTAGACAGACAGATTTGCAAACACATTCTAGTCTTTTAGCAGTAAGGTGAGGTGAGGACTGTCAAATGGGCAGGCGGGGCGAAAGGGAAAATGGAATGGGCATGAGGGAAGAAAGGGAAAATGAGAAGTATCTTCTTAGCCTTTATAAGTCTTTGCATCACAGAAACAATAAAAAAAAAGTCTTTGCATCTACAATTCCAAGTTCATATTCCCTTGTTTCCAATAGTGATTCTAATCTCTTTACTACTAGTGCTCAAATAACTCAACGGTCCAATATTCTGAAACATACGACTGAAAGAGAAATGAGCCAGGTAAATGCAATCCATATGAGAAATACAGCCCAATTACAGATTGAGTTTTGTATATACGTAATAAAATTATAACAATTCGAATAAATGAAGAACAAGATTAGGGGGATGGCGTGCATTCTGAGTTTAAAAAACAATTCATATTGTTTCCAATCCCACGAAATCTAATACTCGTAAATAGCTTCAATTTTTCTGATCAATATTCAGATAGCAACAGTGAGAAGCGAAAAATACTTACATATGTCATGCATATATATAATAAAAGCATGGCTTAGCAGAAGTATAAACAGATTACGCTTGCCCCATATTACTTACAACTCATATAAGCTCCTTCACTCAATTAATACAACAAAACAAAAATAGAATGAGTTCCACATGCTTATTTCACAAAAATCGAAGAGTGATGAAAGGAAATTTATGAGCTACAAGTCTACAACAGAAAAAATGTAATCTTAGACCTGAAAAGGAAATCATGAAAACAATAGGAACTTTTGGTGAAAAACTTGGCTCGTTTCAGTAGTTGACAAATGAACCTTACTTCATCTTGAATAGACATGATGATATGCTAATATTCCAAGTATAGTGGTTTAAAAGTAAATTCCCGTCTAAAACAATTGTGTTCAATGTCAGCAATCAGGATTAGGCTCTCTTCTGTTCAACTTATTTTAACTTAATTCAAAAAAAATAAGATGTTATAAGATCAGATCAGATCAGATCAGATATGATAAGATCAAATATGATAAGATCAGATAAGATAAAATAAGATGTTAGACACACACAATAAACTATCTTATAAGATAAGATCAGATCAGATCAGATTTTATAAGATCTTATAAGATAAGATAAGACAAAATAAGTTGAATCAAACGGACCCTTATTGGTTAATCTTGTGGAGGAAACCAAATTTTATTCAAGAGCGGCACAGTTCCGTTAAAATCACTTTTTCTCTCCTCTTGAGGCTCAAAAATCCATCATTGAGAAGATATCATTTCAATAGTTAGTTTTTCCCTCCTGATTTATCAATTTATCAAGCATTATGGAAAACTATCATTGATCTCCCAATGTAGAACATAATCAAATTTTCAGAAATCAGTCAACAGACAGCGAAAAAACAAAACACTCACTCTACTATTGTTCAAGACAACAATGACGCAAATTGCGATCTAATCTTCTCCTACAAAGCTGCAAAATATGAGCACTTGAGCAGTGTAGTTCGTCTGGAAGCCAACTTACTTAAGCTTGCTCAACTTATCAATTTTCAATTGATACAATCATATAAATCCAAGAAATTAAGATGAGAGGTTCGGCTTTAAGACAAAAACGATGGAACCATAGGTTCATTTCTTTGACAGCTTTTAATGTTTTAACTGTCAAAACAAGTCCATATCTGCACCTTAGTACAAATTGAACTAGCAACAAATAGCTTACACTTGCAACTTTGGAAATATCATGTCGAGCAGAATGAGTTGCATTATTATTCCAGGGCTAGAAAATTTATGAATATAATCAGCTTTGCAGTTGAAATGCCTTCTAAAAATGGTGTTGTATTCTATGACGTAAAAAGAACACCTTACCCTCTGATTCATAGTTCCGCCTGAAATTTATCACCATTCCTCCCAAGAAGGCCAACTGATGAGAAATTGAAATAAACACAAGTCAATATACGAGTACAGAAATCAGAAATGTGCGGAACTACTTACCAAGTTACCATCTTGTGATATAAGATAGTGACAATAAAAGTACTTACCAATTAAGCTTATCTGATGAAACTTCAGCAACCATCATCTTAAGATGTAAAAGTGAACCATAACCTGCTCGAGCCACGACCAATTCCACGGGATGTCTAACATTGTCCCATATCATCTCCAGAAACTGTAACCAATGAGGAAATGGGAAATAATTGTAGTGCAATAGTCAAATGTCTATGTATGTGAACATGTTATACCAAAATACAAGTTACATATAGAACATTTCTAATACATGGAAGGCATGGTCAAATCAGCAAAAGATATCACAATTCACAATATATGCAATTCGTGATTGCCAACTAAAATTGTTACACAGTAATGAATCACTATTGAAGGCAGCACCTTGTCACAAAGTTAGCGACAAAAAAGTTCAAACATACTCAAAATACAATTGTACATGAGTAGAATGCACCAAAATTGTGTTTTTGTTTTAATAGAATATCGATAATAAAAGTTTAGCCTACATACTGAAAGATAAAGGGCACACATATTACACCAATATTTTTTGCACACACTGACACAAGGCACGGAATATAAGAAAATATTATATATTTAATTGATTGGGCCAGATACACATACGTTTTTTTTTCCTTATGATAAGAATGATCTTAATAAGCATTATTTTAGCCAAAGGAGGGACCAGACCAACATGAATCAAATGAGCATAAGCTTTAAATACAGTTCTTTGAGTGTGTGCTCTATTCTCGGAGACATGGCTTGAGGTTTTTGGATCATCTGCTAGGAATGTGGCTAAGCAGCTGAAGGTAATGTATTGAATAACTTGCAGAATTTGTTTTATGATTCACTGATGTATCAGTAAAGTGTTCATTTGTTTATTTGTGCTTAAGATCACATAATCAAAAAATGAACAGATGATGAAGATGAAGATGAAGACTTAAAGATCATCACCCAAAAAATCACATACACAAAAACAAGGCAAAACTACAGGTCACAAAAGGTTATATCCAATTGATACTTAATCCCCAATTATGTATACTTGTGGCAAAAAAAAGTGCCCGAAATCAATGAAATATACCTCCAAGAAACTCTGAACTACTTTCCCACCACACTGAATTATAACATCGTTCAGATGTAAGCCAGCAGCACCAGCAGAAGAGCCTGACATCACCTACTCCAAGTCGCCAAATCATATAATGAAATGTAAATTCATGCAAGTAATTCAATCAAGTGGAACAGTTACACAGACCACTTTGCCAATAATTCGAAATTATTTTCATTGCACAATCCAATCAATAGTTTTTAGGGGTCGTTTGGTTCAAGATATGGAATGGAAAGGGAATGGATACGAATAAAGGAGGGGAATGGTAACAAAAATGGTTACTTTTATTGAGTGTTTGGTTCAAGCCAAAGAATGGAAATGAATGGTACCATTACCACCAAGTAATAGAATTTGTTACTTGAGGGGGAGGGGAAGGTAACAAATTGGGGGAATCCATTACTCTCAAGTAATAGTAATGTATTGATGAGGGGTTAAACCAAACAAGAAGAAAGGGAATTGATAATTGATTCCGTTTCTTGGAGGCCAAAAATAGTGAACCAAGCGATCCCTTAAAGTATTAAGTCATCGAAGTTATAAAAGAACAAAGCAAACAACCGTTTCCTTAAACCTCACTGATAATAGTTCCTAAAATTAAATCTACTCCTTATTGGGCTAAAATGAAAGAATTATGCGATGCCACAACAGTTTAGCATAAGATGCAAGACTTTCCATTGAAATTCAAACTTATATAATCAACTAGAACACTTAAAAATATTGTAGAACATACTTTCCAAAACAACAATATTATTATAGATATATCACAGATAACTCAGGAAAAGAAGCTAAACACGTATCAGCACAAAAATTCAAAACAAAAAGTAGAAATATCTAACTAGCAATACTTTGTGGCAGCATCACTCCATGTCTCCATTGCCAGAAGTCAGTGTTACTATAACTCCATAAAATCAAGCATTGTCTTAACAATAATTCTAGCACTAAAAATCTCGAAGATGTATTAGACTGCAATAGAGATGGCCATTGGTGCGGGCTGGGTGGGCTGGTCTGCGGGCCCTAGTGGGCCGGGCAGAGATTTCACGGCCCAGGACCAGACCGTGAAATTCACGGTTTGGGCGGGCTGGTCCACAGGCTGAAAAATCTTGGCCCACACCGGTCTGTTACCGGTTTTCACGGTTCGAAAAGCGATTCTGGCGGTTCGTGGGCCTGCTGGGCTGGTGGGCAGGTATGAGAATTTTTTTTTTCAAAATTATTTAATCATTGGAATCATTTATTATTGTTACAGAAAACCATTAAAATTAATTAAAATATATACAATTATTAATATTAATGAATAATTTCATTATTTTTGAATTTGATTGAATTATAATATATGAAATTTGATTAAAATATATACAATTTGATTAAAATATACACAATTTGGTTGAATAATTACTTGAGGTGGGGTCAGTCCGGGTTCATGGGTCGGGTGGACCGATTTCGTGGACCGGCCGGGTTTTAGTAGCGTGCTTTCGTGGGTTGGGCTCAAAAAATCTAGCCCACGGCCCACCCACCAATTTCACGATTTCGAAATTTGGGCCAGGGCTTTTCGTGGGCTCGGCCCACACGGCCCAAGAGACGGGCTGCGCTGGATGGGCTGGATTGGCCCGCACTGTTGGCCATCTCTAGACTGCAACATCTCCAAATAGACCTCCCATAAGGTTCACATATGCTAGGAGGGCAATTAAGGGTAAAGAGGGAAACTAGTAAAATTCTCTATTGACATCATGTTGATGCTTTAAATAATTAAATAGATTAATTAAAATACGCTTTTTTCACCATATACCCCTGACAATTTTTTTTTTTTGCACCGTATACCCTTTCAAGTTTCCAAATTCATCATATACCCCTCACTTTTCGAAAAATACATCAACTTACCCTTTTGACTAACGGTGTTAGACTTCCGTTAGTCATTAGGCTCTAATCCTCTCCTAATCCTAATTAACAACCCTAAACCCTAAATAACCCTAAATAACCCTAATAACAATAACAAACCCTAAAAAACCTAACTAACCCTAAAAGCCCCCCACCCCACCCTGACCCACCACCCACCCCCCCACCCCCACCCCCCACCCCCCACCCCCACCCCCCACCCCTTACCCTTACCCCTAGCCACTGCCCCCCCACCACCCTGCCCCCTCCACCCTCCACCGCCGCCCCTCCCCCTTCCCCACCCCGCGCCGCGCCGCCCCCTCCCTCCCCGCTTGATCCACGTAGCCCCCTCCCCGCATCCCGCAGCCGCCACCCCTTCCCCCTCCCCGAAGCTCCGTAGCCCCCCCTCCCCTCCCACGCATCCCCGTAGCCCCCTCCCCCTTCCCACGCATCCCGCAGCCCTCTCCCTTCCCCTCCCACGCATCCCGCATCCCCCCCTCCCACGCATCCGAAATTTTCGAACCCGGAATTTTTCCAACCCGCATTTAAAGTACCCGGAATTTTCGAACCCGGATTTGAAGAATCCGGAATTTTCGAACCAGATTTGAAGAACCCAAAATTTCGAACCCGCATTTTCGAGCCCCGGATGCGTGGGAGAGGGTGTCAGGATACGTGGGAGGGGCCGTGGATGCGTGGGGAGGGGAAGGGGTGGTGGTGTAGTGGGGGCCGCGAAGAATCCGGTGGTGGGGAGGGGTTACGGGTTGGGGAAGGGGGAAGGGGGAGGGAGGGGGTCAGTGGTGCGCCGTGTGATGCGGGCAGGGGGGGGGGTGCGCGGCCGGGAAGGGGGAGGGGAGGGGGGCTGGGTGGTGGTGTAGTTAGGGGGTGGGGTGGTGGGAGTAAGGGGGTGGGGGGGGGGGGGGGGTGTTAGGTGTTAGGTTTAGTGTATTAGGGTTAGGGTTAGGGTTAGGATTAGGGGTAGATTTAGGTTAGTTAATGAGGTTAGATGGAGGATTAGGGCCTAATGACTAACGGAAGTCTAACACCGTTAGTCATAAGGGCATGTCGATGTATTTTTTCAAACGTGAGGGGTATATGATGAATTTGGAAAGTTGAAAGGGTATACGGTGCAAAAAAAAATTTGTCAGGGGTATATGGTGAAAAAACCGATTAAAATATCTCAGGTGGTTTGTTAGAATCTGTCAGCGTTGGTTAGAACCAAGGCAGCATAAATAATAGGGGGAGAAAGGAAGAATCTATCCAGAAAATATTGAGAGAGAAAGTTACTTGGGAGAGCTCCACATTACTCCCGAAAGAGTGTGGGTTGTATTTGATTTTCTACCTTGGTTAATCAATTCATCAATTATCCGGCTACTTAAGTTGTTCTTGATCGTAATTGCTTGATTAATCCTAGTTCTTAGCAAGATGTCCAACAAAAAGGACTTTGGTTCACAGCTATGTTCATAGGTCAAAAAGAAGACAAAAGATGAATAGATCTCCAATGTCAAGAATTAGACATTCAACCGCACTCAAGCAAAGGTCACAGATTACCTTTTCAACGATAAGGCCTTTAGAAATGCTAGGGAAGGTCTGAATAATTTTCTCTGCGACATTTAAATCGGCGGCATAGAAGTTAGTTGCCATAATTCCCACAAAAGGTCGACAAATTTCCCTATTGAGAGGAAAAAACACTCTGTGAGTTCATGAACGCGTATACAAGTAATAATCAAGGTGCAACACGATTTTGGCAGAACTGGAAATGTTTCACATTAAGTATATGCATCCTACAGACAACATCATCCTGCATAATCCATACCCCTATCAATTGGATAACTAAACTACTCCTCATTCAATTAGACTAACCGAATTGATGAGCGTGGAATGCCTCAAAGAAAGGAAGAAAAGGCAAGATAATTGGAACATGATACGCACCATGGTAACATATTTCAACGAAATTAATAAAAATTACCATGGCAAGTTTGGGAGGACATAATATGCACCATGGCAACTTCAGGGAGGACATGATAGCACTTGGAGACATAACCACCCATCAAAACTTCAAAACAACACATAATGAAGCTATCATGTGGTATTCCATGGCCGAAAAGATAATGCGAAGTTTCAAACAGTCATCGATGTCTTTGAAGTGAATTCCCTAGATTGCTACAGCCAATTATGTAATAAAATTAAAACAAAAAGATATTCTTAAAATTCTAGTTAAACATGCAACTTTTTTAGCATGAAGAAGGGAAAGTAGGTGCAAAATCTAAAACTGGATAGAACACAAAAAAGCAGTTACAAATCAGAGTAATTTCACATGTCTTAATTCTTTACATTTGAAGGTTGTAAGCTTTTCATACCACATACTCGCATAGCCGTTAGCCGCAATGTAAACATGCCAATAGAAGCAAGTTTAAAATAAAATCCATCCCAGGCCTCTAGGCCAACATGATCAATATAACATAAAGTAATAGATAAATACATTTCATTTCCACATACCCAAATTTCTTGTAGTGCTCCCACCATTTGTAAACAATGTTTATGGGAAGAAAAGGAGTGAAAACGTCGTCATAGAAAGCAATACCAATGACATCTCCAGCAATATTGAGAACTGGACCTCCATCACCACACTACAACAGAAAGCAAGTATTAGTGAGAATGTGAAATAATAAAACACCACACAATAAAATAATATGCATACATACAATTCCCCAACATAATGCCTTTCATGAATTATCATGACAACAGAAGGTGTTTCCTAAAATGTGAAATAATACAACACCACATGATAAAATAATATGCATACATACCAATTCCCCAACACAATGCCTTTCATGAATTATCATGATAACAGAAGGTGCTTCCTATACTACTTGATTCAAAAACAAATTGAAGTTACAGAACCCATGTAACATGATTTGACTACAGAAGATCTCTCCTGGAGAACCTAGTTTTGATTAACTAAACAAGGTGAAGTTACCAGGATATCCACATCGGAGAACACTACATAAAAGAGTGTAAAATTTTAAACACGCATGGTCTAGTCACTGTAATAAGCTATTTAAATACGCTAAAATGATCACCTAAAACTGCCATGTAGGATAGACTAAGTTCAATTTATGAAAAATATTAGTCATCCATTATTCTACCACGTGCCTGTTACATACGAAGTAGTTATTAAGTTCTCATCTTTCCATTTAGTATTTCTTTTTTCTGCAAGAAAACAAAGTCAAAAGTCATGGATAATACAACCAAAATTTACAGCTCGGACAGATTATTAAGCAGATTCCAGATTATCATAGGGGAATAGGAGTTAAAACAAAAAACAGGGAAAGCTCCAGCTCTTCGGGCATTGAGAAGATGAATCAACTACATATAAGCTGGCAGAGCTGAACCTTCTGTTTGGTCAATACCTAAACCTAATCGAAATTCCCAATAGCAGGAACTACACTCTATTTTTGGTGTTTAGAGAGCCACAATGGCGGGGATGAGAATCGATCCCAAGATCTCTTGAAATCGGGAGGGGAGCTCTAACCAACTGAGCTATCCCTCACTCTCCAGGAACTACACTCCATGGATTGGTGAAAGAACATGGCTTTCCAGATTCAAGTCCTAACGGTTCAGTCCACCAACGTATGGGCGCATGAGGGGGATAATTGTGCTACCAAATGCGAATCCCATACCCAAAATTTAACTTTATTTCTTATCTGACTCACTCAAGCACATATTTATAATAATCAACCCCTTGTCAAGGCCATCAGTCTACCAACTAGCCACTTTCCTAACTATCACTTATCAATCTACTACACCTAAATCTCCACAGTAACCCTTTCCGATTTCATGATTATCTTTCAACTTTTTTTAATTGAAACTTGATTAGCTATCAACTCTTTACTGGTATGTTGTTAAAAAAAATTAACTGTTTATGTTTTCCCTTTACCTAGTATAGAGGAATTCATACACATTGAGCATTTTTTCCATTGGATTTATATGTATATGTAAACATACAGCGTAGTACTATGGTAGACTGGTAGTATGGTTTTCCTTTTTGACATTTTAGTAATTTATCAATAAAAAGAAATAAGAGCAGAGGGTTATTTTGTTTTCAAAATCAAGGTTATCGGAGTACCTGCTGCACTTATGTCAGAAACTTGTACTTGTGATACACAAAAGCAGCGTTCACTTTTCATTTAGTGGATTTGGAGCAAATAAATATGAGGTAAGAACTTGTGTTACCTGATTCAACATGACCTAATTAATCAGGGATTTTCTGCCTTGGATAAATCTCACAAGTTAGACTATTGTGAAATTTCATATTAGCAACAATTCTTTCACCAAAACGGAGAATCAAAAATCAATGGACCCCCAAGGGTGGGGGTGTTAACGAGCCGAACCGAGACTGAACCTAACTAGGCTCGGCTTGGCTCGAAAACATATTTTATTAGGCTCGGCTCGAGCTCGAAGCTCGTCGAGCTTGAAATATTAGGCTCGGCTCGAGCTCGAGTCCAAAACTTACAGCTCGGCTCGAGTTCGACAGGCTCGAGAAGCTCGCAATCCACTTTCAACCAAAGGTTAGATTTTATGAGCCCAAACATTTGATAATTCAAAGTCCCAATTTCTAAACAGTTGTTAGCAAAGCCCAAGCAAATAGCCAGCTTGCTGTAGGGAATTAGGAGGTGAAGGATTTGTTTTATAACAGCTTGTAACTACGTCCTCAAGCTATCCCACCGATGTGGGATGTGCATCTGCCAAGTTTTTGTTTTTTAAACTGAAGCTTTGCTCTTTATTTTTCTATTTGTTATACAGCTTTGCTCTTACTTTTTCTGCCAAGGGAATTAGGAGAGTGCCTCCAACCTCGCAATCCAGTTATGGGACTCCATCTGTAAGACTGTACCTCAGGAGTATGGGCCACCGCAGGGCCAAAAAACGCCACCAAATCCATCAGCATATGGTCAGCCTCAGCAATCACCATCTCAAGCAGGTGCATCACCTCAGAGCTAGTAATTTGTGTGTGAGAGAGTCGTCGATAAGGAGTTAAACAGTTTGTTCTTGTATTGTGAAATTTCATATTAGCAACAATTCTTTCACCAAAACGGAGAATCAAAATCAATGGACCCTCAAGGGCCAAGGGAATCAAAAGGTTGTAGATTGTTAGGAATTTACGGGTAACAAAGAAAAGAAATTTAATCGACACATAAAGTATGCAATTAACATCTATTGGGCAACTAGAGAATAGAATCTAACAATAACTTTAAACATGTACCAAGAAGCTGACATTACTTGGTTCAAAAGTCAGGTTGTCTGAAACAGATTTTTATATATTCTTGCATGTTACTTTCTTTATTTCTACTCTGCTCAATTCTCTTTTGTCTTTCCACTATATCATATATCTTTTTTTATTTATACTTCAATGCATCTTTTCCTTGGACTCTAAAATTGAAACAGAATTAGACACAACATGCGCATTCCTACCTATTGACCTCTTCACTCTAGAATGTTTGAATCGAAACCAATGTAACTACACATACATGCACAAAACAAACATGCATAGGCAGTAGTCGCACTGTGTGAGTAGAAAGACAGAGAAGATAAGGGCTAATAGGGTAAGAAGGACGTACCCTTGTTATTTTGCAAGTTGCCTTGAAGAGCTCTTTACAGTCATAATCACAGCAATCAAGACTAAAGATAAATAAACAAGACACACATGGTCAATTCAAATGACAGAAGCTTTACCAATATAATGCTTTAAAATAAATCACTAAATAAGATATGTTTTATTTACCTAAGAACACCAGATGCAGCCCTAAGATCGTATGGGCTCGCAAAATGTCGCCCAATGACAACTATAGGATCACCAGGTGAAATGCTAACCAAACTTGAATTACGAACAAGAACAGGTGTCGCCAAGCATTGGCTTGGGTTGAGATGAATAGAGTCATCCAGTCGTTTCCTTGGTGCACATCTGACAACATCATCAGATGCAAATTTGATGGCGGCAAGGTTGAGGTGGAAGTCATGGGCACATAATTCAGCATCGTATGATATGCCATCAGCTAGCATAACTTTCACCTGCAACAATTAAAATAAGTATATTCTTCATACAATTAGTTAAGCCAGTAGAATATTTGATAAGTGCATAAGTATCTATGTCTTAACTCCCTAATTAAATCTACAAGGTCACATATCGTGATCTGTTTTGAAATTAGTTCTCTTTGTCATTTTAGGAGAAATTGTGAAGTTGAGTAATCTTCCCTTCTAATGGTATCAAGTAAAATAAACTTCAAAAATGGGAAACAAAAACTGCAATTAGTTGCCAAGGAAATTACTTTTCGTCCTAAGGAATAGGAGGCCTAGGTATAAGAAGCCATAGTCCTTGACACTATTGCCATGGGGGCCCATGGCAAAACTAGGGTGGAAAATGTCCCAAGGGCCTTCAAAGCTTGTTGTGCAATGTGTCTAGTCAAAGTATGTTCACAATCATTCTGGAAAATTATTGGTAAGGGGTGGCAATTTTTAGTGTTTGACATCAAACAGTTGATGGCGTATCGATAGTGGGAGAGTATTTCAGTTTGGTATGAAAATTGGATTGGAAGCAGTACTCTCTGTAGCTTTCTTCGGACTCTTAATCAGCGTATCATGGATGGTGAATGGAACTTTCACAGCCTCTCCTTCTCCCTCTCCCCTGAAATTTTGGACCGAATTTATAGTCTTCCTAAGCCAAACTAAGATACACAAGACTCCCCTATCCCCCTTTTGTTATCCAATGAAAATTCTCCCTCTTATATTAAAACAGCGGCTTCACAACCTAAAATACCAAATCTCACCTGGTTATGGAAAGTTAAAACCCCACCAAAGTACTCATATTTATTAAGGCTGCTGCTGTGGAGGGATACAATTCCTCAAAAAATCTCCTTGACTCTAGGTGTATTATTGACCTTCCTTTCTGCCCTAGCTGTGTTGATCACACTGAACATTCTATTCATTATCTTCAAGATTGTCATGTAGCCCATGGAGTTTGAGATGAAATGCAGCAAAGCCCGCACCTCAGGAAATATTAGGACCTGGGTCCAACAAAACACCCAGTTCCATGTTGCAAGAAGAGAGAGCCTAAAGTGGTTATCATTTCCCCCTTCATAAGCTATGAATTATGGGAGCAAAGCAATAACTTGGTCCCTATTCCATCTTCCCAGCTGGCCTCCCTGACCTTGATTACCAAAGCACCAAAATAGCATGGGAATATAAGGCCTCCCTGCCATGCCCAGACCTCATCCAACAACCCTCCATAACCCAGCACCATCCCCTCCCCCTCTCATAGGTAAGTCCAAGTGTATTTGTTGATGCCTCCTTTGCCAACAGTGTGTATACTTCGAGTGTTGTCCAGGAGTTCTGCGGGATCATCATGGCTACTGATTGCAAAGCTTCCAACAGAACACTGATTTATACTTTGACGTTTTGCATAAACGTAGGGAGTTGCGTGCGGCAGTCATGAGCTTAGCGTCGGATTGTTTAGCAAAGAAAGCTAGAAGTCTTACTTTTGAAGTCAATATAACTAGCCATTTTCTCCAACCCTGGTTATTATTTGAAGTCACACCTTAATTTTCTATATATGCATTCCTTTCTCACCAAAAAAAAAAGGAAAAATAACTTAAAAAGATAAGATTATAATCAATGACACTATGATGAGCAAAAATGACCAAAATTGTAAAGTTTAGTTGAATTATCTTCTCATGGGATCAACCCTTCTTTACCCTATAACTATTATACATGATATAGTTGAGAGGGTATACGGTATGTTATAGTTTTCTACGATACACGACGCATATCAATATTATACTCCGTAATTAAGTTTAGATTAATTGATATGCAACAATGGAACATTTGACGGGTACGTGTGAGAGAATTGACCATATGTTATTCATCATACACTGTACTTAGTTACCTATCATGTATCATCCGTCCAAACTGAGAAATATAGGGACTTAAATAATTGATCAGAAGAGATAAATTTAGCATTACCTTAAGATCATGAGCTACTTTGTTTTCAGCAAAGTGTTCTTGAGTGCGTTGTCTAATCAGATTGGCTGAAGTGAACACTACACGAATATTGGTATCATCAGTCGCAATGATAATACCAGAGCTCTGGTTCAACTCTTTCTCGCCTGGAAAAACAAAAAAAAAAAGATGATTAATTTGATGAAATAGGTGACTGGAAACAACAAACACAATACACAAATATGATCGTATATTACATTTACCAGTGTAAGATACCAGAGAAACCACAAATGGCGAAGCCACTAGCGCCGCTTTTTTGACGTGAATATTTAGGTACACATTTAAGTACTTATTCACGTCACACTGCCAATACTTGGGCCGCTTGCGGGCCGAATTCTGTATGCTTTGCATAACGCCGGAAGCTGTGGAGAGATGAATGGTGTGATTGTCAGAAAAAATCGAATAATATCAAAAGGAATAGTATCAATTCAAGTACAATTAGACTAATTAGATATTCCTTCAACAAAATAAAAGACTATTGAGATATAAAACAACACCAAACAAACCCAACAGAAAATATATTTAATCCTAGTCACTCTAATGAGAATAATTTCAAAAAGGATCATACCAACTTCACAACACCAAAACAAAGCTAACAAAAAACCCAACAGAATTGATTCTGTCATATTAGAAAATTACAATTTGAATCAATAGAAATACGAATAAATCAAAACAAAACCAAAAAACAAACTAAAATCAGAAAATAAGAGAGAAAAAGGGGCTTACCATGGATTATTTCATCCATGGCAGCCCCTCACAAGGATTTACTGTGAAGAGGAAGAGAGACGGGGGGAGGACTGAGGAGAGCCGCTAGAGAGAAAACCCAAGAGAACCTCTCCACCTGGAATATATATACTTCCTCCTCCGTTTCATATTAATCTCGTGACACTCTCACTTTTCACGCATGTCAATACAAAACTTCGACGATATATCTCTAATTTGGTATTTGTAAAAAATTATAAAAAGTACATATAAAAAAATACAGACGAATCTAACAATATCCCACATGACTATATTTTTATTCACGTATAAATCACAAACGATGGTCAAAGTGAAATTTGTAAACAGTGTAAAATGTCAAAGTGTCACATTTAATTTGAAACAGATGAAGTATATATGTTCTATACTTAGGAATTTTTTAACTAGCCTTATATGCACGCGATGCGTGCCAAAACAGGTAGAAAATTAAATTAATTGCTAATTACATCAAATAAATTAAGGATTTTTAAATTTTTTCAAAAATTTTAGTTGAGAGTAAAGTAATTGAGTGTTTGTAAATTTTCACTGTTTTTTTGTGGTGCCTTTTTTATCTTTGGATTTTTTAACTAGAATAATACAAACTTTTGGCCGTTCGCTCGCAATAATACAAACTTTTGATTATTATGTAATATATCAAACTTTATTAAAAATTCCCCTAGTAGTTCGATACCGGTAGTTAACTTGTTGTAGGAGGTAAACAAGCTGACGTGGCACTCACTAGGACAAGTGTCGTTATTTTATTGGTCCGTTTTTTTAATTTTTACTAAAATTTGGAAAACAAAAAAGAAACATTTTTCCTTTTTTTTCTCTCTCCCTCCCCGACCCCACCCCTGGCCCCTGGCCCTGCCATCCCTCCCTCAACCATTTCTCTCTTCCTCCTCCCCCAGCCCCTCCCTAGAAGCCCCACCCCCTCCCCCACCCGAAACCACAACCACCACCAACCTTCACGATTTTCACTGCCAAACGTAGATATGTTACCGACGACCTCCTCTCTCACCACTGCCGACCTCCTCTCTCACTACTAGTGAAAGACAAACTCTCCTTCTTCGATCTCCTTTCTCTCTCCTTTTTCGATCTCCCTTCTTTGTGGGTCGTGGGTCGTGGGTCGGGGGTGTGTGGTTGTGGGTTGTGGTTGCGGGTTTGTGGTTGTGGTTGCGGGTTTGGATTTGTGGTTGCGGGATTTGTGGTTGCGGTTGTGTACTTTGTGGATGTGGGTTTGTGGTTGCGGTTGTGTAGTTTGTGGTTGTGGGTTCATGGGTTTGGTGGTGCCGATGGTGGTGGCAGCGTGTTCTTGCTGGTGTGCTTTTTTGGTGGTGGGGGTGGTGGCGATGCTGCTAAGGATAGGGGTGCCAGCGTCTTCTTCGAGTTCGGAGGAGGAGTTGGGTTCGGGTGGGGGAGGTTTCGGGGCTGGGAGGATGGTTTCCTGGTGGGGGAGGGGTGAGGGTGGTTTTGTCGGTACGGTGGGGGTGGAGGTGGGGGCAAGGTAGGATGGTTCCAGATGGTTGGGGGAGGGGGAGGAAAGAGGAAGAGATTTTGATTTTTTTAAATTTTTTTTTACCTGTTTTACAGGTGACAAGTCACATTGACCTACCTGTTTGTATTATTATGAGCGAATGGCCAAAAGTTTGTATTATTCAAGTTAAAAAATCCTTTATCTTTTTAATTAATTAGGTAGTTATATTCTTTTTTATTTTTCTTGTTTTCCTTTTTCTCTTTTTTCGTGTCTAATCCCTCTTGCCATATATAATAGAGATAATAAACACCTTACGTTTTTCCCACTTTGAGAATAACAATCTTATACTTCTTTATTTGTATTTTACCACCTTAACTTTACTATAACAATTTAAATTTTACCACCACTTTACACTTTTTCGTCCAAAATTTCGTTTCTCCTCTTTTCTTCCTCTTTATCTCTCCTTGTTAGGTTCGAGTAATCATTGAAATTTCATGGTAGATTGCATTACAAAGTTGATATATGAATTTGCCCTCTTCTAATTGTAGATTTAGTTGAAAGAATTTTGACAATTGAGAGATTTGAGATCATGGGCAAGGTTCGAGGAGTAATAATGGAAGTGGAATTGAGGGAGACTAATAGGTGGGGCCACGTTGGATTAAAAATAGACGGAAAACGTAAAGTTGTGGTGAAATTTAAGAAGTTAGTAAAGTTAAGGCGGAAAAATAAATAAAAAAAAGTATAATGTGGTTATTCTCAAAGTGGGTAAAACATAAGGTGTTTTTATCAAAAAATTCCTTTAGTTAGCCTTAATTCTCGTGATCTGAACTTATCTTTTTTTATATGACTAGTGGTTTGTCTGTGCACCACGCGTGCGTATTGGTAGGAGTAGCTAGATTGGCACCAATGTTTGTCAACTCGCATACTACAATTTCTTGTTATTATAAAAATTGTCAAATATTTGTCATGAGAAGCACTTTTTTTTTTCTTCGGATAACCTCCCTTTCTTTATCTAGTAGTATATATTGCTACTTTTAGTTTCAGCCAAGGAAATTTCATTTCCCCCTCACATTTTTCACTCCATATAACCATATTCCTAGAGGTGTCAAAAACTGGGTCGACCCACCGTTGAATCTGCATCCGACTCAGACCCAACCTATTTCGAGGCGAGAGTGGAAGATTGAAAAGCCGACCCATTCTGACCCAGTGTCTACCCGTGTCCAGTTGTACCTATGAAAATGGAAATCCAAACCGTTTTGGGCCGACCCAAGTTGTACATGTACCCAGTTGAACCCGTGCAATATGATCCAAACCCAACCTGTTTCCGTCCCAGAACTAACCCGTACTCAACTTCACCCGCAAATGGTCGAGTTAGACCCACCCAGTTACTACCCGACCCAGTTAATACTGACCCAAAACAGAACCCGACCCAAATCCAAACCGACCCAAGGATACCAGACCCAAAACCATTCTGACCCAAGGTTACCCGACCCAAAACCATCCTGACCCCAAGGTTCCCCGACACAACCATGACATTTTATATTTTTATTTTGTATAATTAGACTTTTTGCCCCTTGACTTTTCATTTATGTTTTTAATAGGGATTTGAGAATGCACAAGTTGTAGAATAAAAGGCCAAAAAACTTAGTGTTTGACATTTTATATTTTTATTTTGTATAATTAGACTTTTTGCCCCTTGACTTTTCTTTTGTTTTTAAATTGAAATTTGAGAATGCACAAGTTGTAGATTAAAATGTCAAAAAAATTAGTCTTTTATGATTATAATTTATATGATTTAACCACATGTAAAGTAACTGGGTCGTTTGCGTATAATATATAACAAAATTGCGTCATTTGCGTATAAATCAAATATGCAAAGTAAATCTTCTTAATTGAGCATAGGTGTAACAGCCCACCGACTTAACTTCCTTTAAATCCAACTGAAGATGTACTTAATAGCATTAGCGGAAGCAAATCATAATAAAATGGTACGGAGGCTGTCACCTGCTTGAGTCAACCCATTAATATGGATGAGTTGACTCTACGAGCAATGTTAGGAAAACATACATTATACAAAAATAGAGTTTAGTTATTACAGGCCCATAGTAATATCACAATGAACATTCAAACATTCTTCCCAAAAGAAAAGTTAAGTTCCAAAAGATGATCATGTTCAAGCTTTGGTACGCTATGATTGCTGACATATCATTTCTCCAGAGCTTTCCATCTGCCTACCTTAGCTTGCTAAATCCTGCACAAGAGTCTGCCCCCACCAGGACAGGTTCATAGAACAAAATCAGCTTTACGCTGGTATGCAAATCAATCCAAAACTAATTATGATGGCTGAAAATGAGGAGTGGACATACTCCAACATTTCATATGCAAATCATTATTTTGGCAAAGCGCCTTGATCACAAGATTACAAATATCAAGTGTTCAACATAGTCATTGGCAAACGTTTAAAATATGAACACAAGTTTTACTGGTTACATTAGTACGCAGGAAGAAGAGTTTACACATTGAGGTGCACCAAGGTGCAGACCTCCACACAATTCGGAGCTAGGCTCCTACTATTTACTCGCTTGCAAGCTTTTATAGGACATGTCCTCACACATATTACACATACTCCTCTTGGCTACGCAGAACGGATTCAAATTCACTAATAACAAACACACTTTACTAAAACAGTTCGTAAATATGCCGTTTCCAATCTTAAGTTGTAAAACCTTTCTAAAACTTGGTAAGGATGGATTCGTGGACTTAGGACAGTAGCTATATGATTTTTGAGATGCAAGATAAGTTTAGGAAATCCCACAAACAATGCAACTCAAACAATAATCAGAGTGAAATTTGGATTTACGTGTGTAAAAAGGAGGTTTCGGACTTTGTAAAGAAGATTTCTTTTGAACAAAATTTTATCTTAAAATGAACTTTGAATAATGTGAGTAAGTTCATCTCCAACCCACTGTAAATCTCAAATTATTGTAAGAGATTTTCCCCTTGAAAACATTCTAGGAAACCGAGCGTAATTCGTCCTTAAAACGTGTTTTTAAGTGGTTTTCCCGCTTCTAGTGTAATAAGAAATGAAGTAACAACTTTTTATCAATATACCCTATTGAAATACAGTATTTCATTATCAAGATTTCATTGTAAGAATTTCAAAACATCCTTCCTACAATTCAAAGAACATTTCTTATTGAAATCACATAGTAAAAGGGGTTTTTAACACCTTCTTTAGTGTAAGAATTCCACCACTAACATAAGAGATCTTCCCTAATTATTAACATACATGCATTCAACATCTTAAACCTCATCTAACCTACTGCCCAATCACACCAACACCATCCAAAGTACAAGTAAACACAAACTTTACGAAAACCGAGTCCACACACACTTAATCAATTTCTAGTGTAAGAATGAAACTCAAATTAATTTGCTTTTAAACATGCAAAGGTTTATATCTAATCATCATCAATATACAGTAGCTAATAGTCATCCAAACCAAAAATTCATCCTCAAATTCGTTCTCAAAGATACTTCTAATAATTCACACAACACTTGTTCTCCAAAGGGGTTTGAATTTGCATACCTTAATTTGCAATTGGTGTAGTTCGACTTCTCCTTCTCCTTAGGATGTGTTTCTGGCTTCTTTGGAATCCTTAAATACATGTTTACATCCACAAGAAAAATCATAAGAAAATATCTAAAGGAAGTATCTCAATTTACCTAAAACATTCAACATACTTACTGTTTTCTTAGTGGAAGAAGATGGCTCTAGTTCTTGAACTTCTTGGCCTCTAAGTGGTGATTTCTTTGCTGCCCAATATGCTCCTATATATAGAGAGTGAGAATCAAGCCTTGCATGCAGAAGTTATGAAGGAAAAATTGGTGGGGCGCGGATGTGTCGTTGTGCACCGCACCCGGCCAAAGATAAATTTTCTCCTACTCTCTTTTACACTAAGCTAGTATAATGGAAGTAGGGGTCGTATCCACAGGGAAACAGGGACGAGTTTAATACTTAGCGTGATTCAAAGCCTGGATTAAGCTAAGGGCCGAGAAACCTAATTACAAAGGGGGGTTTCAAGTAGATTTACGAACAAACTAAACTACAACTAACTAGCATATAAACAAAATGAGAAATCAATATGGAAAGATCTTTAATTCGATTAACATCCACTTCAATTCATTATCGATCCTTGAACCTCCACTCTAATTATTTCCATAATTATCTATTGTCGAGAACTAATCTCGTGTTCTCCTTATACCTAGTTGAATAGCACGATCAGCGTGACTATAAAACCCTAACTAAAGAATAACCTAGTCCGATCGCGTCTAAGTTCAATCCAATAGCAGCAATAAACACAGAGAACCAACAGACCTGCTAACGTCATACAAGCGATAAACATTCAACAGTTAATTCAATTTCCCCAAGAAATAACCAAGACGATCTGCATCTAAGTTACTTCCTAGTTTGCTACCAATTGATAAAAGAATAAAACAATCCAATTCTATTCTTAAATCTAGCATTAGATTAATTACACAATCAAACTAGTAACGTTCCTAGCATAATCATGCAAAAATCATAGAAAGCAAGCATAGAAATTAAACCATAATCAAAGAAACTAAATAGAGAGGAAAGATCTCACAATAATGCTTGAAGCTCCATATTAATCTCGTTCAAGAACGGTTCAAGCTACAATCGGCATAGCATAAGCCAATCCCATAATTGAAATCTACAAAAACTAAACTAGAAAATAAAAACTAAAAAGAGAAGACAACAAGAGAGGAGTGGAGTTTTGGAGACTCCCTCTCCTTGTGGCTGCTGCCCCCCTAGGTCCAAAATCAAGCTTGGTATTTATACTAAAGCATAAAAATCAGCCGACAATTAGACCGACCTAGGGGTCGCGAGGTGCGAAGAGTGCTCGCCTTCCGCAGATTTGGTGGGCAAAGCGAGTCGCACCGTGCGGGCGTGTCGCGAGGTGCGATCTGAGTCGCGAGGTGCGGAGCCGCGAGTCAGGCGAGCTTGCATCGAGCGCCGGGCTAGCATCTTTGGGCGTGCGGTGCTTCGAGCGCCGGGTGTGCGATGATGGAGCGCGGCTGGGCAAGGCTTGCTTCGGCGCGCGCGCCTTACGATAATGATGGAGCGCGGGCGACTTGGCCGCCGCTGGGCGAGCATGCGATGCGGCCGGGTGAACGTGCACGCGAGAGCTGGGCGATGATGCCGAGCTTGCTAGGCATGCGGTGCTTGGGCTTGCGGTGATGCTTGGGCTTTGCTCGGCTCAAATGCACTTCACCTTGGAAGCTCGGAATACATGACGTTAACACAAATTATCTCGCAAAACTCCGAACTTCCGCTAAGAGTTAAATAAAACACGAATGTTAACAATTACAATCAAACCCTTAGCAAAGTGCACCCAAAGTTACGTAAATACAACGTGTAACTTGAGCGTATCAAATAAAAATTTGGTGGGGCGCGGATGTGTCGTTGTGCACCGCACCCGGCCAAAGATAAAATTTCTCCTACTCTCTTTTACACTAAGCTAGTATAATGGATGTAGGGGTCGTATCCACAGGGAAACAGGGACGAGTTTAATACTTAGCGTGATTCAAAACCTGGATTAAGCTAAGGGCCGAGAAACCTAATTACAAAGGGGGGTTTCAAGTAGATTTACGAACAAACTAAACTACAACTAACTAGCATATAAACAAAATGAGAAATCAATATGGAAAGATCTTGAATTCGATTAACATCCACTTCAATTCATTATCGATCCATGAACCTCCACTCTAATTATTTCCATAATTATCTATTGTCGAGAACTAATCTCGTGTTCTCCTTATTCCTAGTTGAATAGCACGATCAGCGTGACTATAAAAACCCTAACTAAAGAATAACCTAGTCCAATCGCGTCTAAGTTCAATCCAATAGCAGCAATAAACACAGAGAACCAACAGACCTGCTAACGTCATACAAGCGATAAACATTCAACAGTTAATTCAATTTCCCCAAGAAATAACCAAGACGATCTGCATCTAAGTTACTTCCTAGTTTTCTACCAATTGATAAAAGAATAAAACAATCCGATTCTATTCTTAAATCTAGCATTAGATTAATTACACAATCAAACTAGTAACGTTCCTAGCATAATCATGCAAAAATCATAGAAAGCAAGCATAGAAATTAAACCATAATCAAAGAAACTAAATAGAGAGGAAATATCTCACAATAATGCTTGAAGCTCCATATTAATCTCGTTCAAGAACGGTTCAAGCTACAATCGGCATAGCATAAGCCAATCCCATAATTGAAATCTACAAAAACTAAACTAGAAAATAAAAACTAAAAAGAGAAGACAACAAGAGAGGAGTGGAGTTTTGGAGACTCCCTCTCCTTGTGGTCGCCGCCCCCTAGGTCCAAAATCAAGCTTGGTATTTATACTAAAGCATAAAAAATCAATGACAATTAGACCGACCTAGGGGTCGCGAGGTGCGAAGTAGGTCGCGAGGTGCGAAGAGTGCTCTGCCTTCCGCAGATTTGGCTGGGCAAAGCAGGTCGCACCGTGCGAAGCAGGTCGCGAGGTGCGAGCAAGCAGGTCGCGAGGTGCGACCTAGCTCGCGAGGTGCGAGGTGCGAGCTGGGCAGGCTTGCTTCGAGCGCTGGGCGAGCATGCTGGGCGTGCGGTGCTTCGAGCGCTGGGCGTGCGATGATGGAGCTGCTGGGCTGGGCTTGCTTCGAGCGCACGCCGGCTTACGATGATGGAGCGCGGGCGACTAGGGCCGCTGCTTGCCAGGCGAGCATGCGATGCGGCTGGTGAACGTGCACGCGAGAGCTGGGCGATGATGCCGAGCTTGCTAGGCATGCGGTGCTTAGGCTTGCGGTGATGCTTGGGCTTTGCTCGGCTCAAATGCACTTCACCTTGGAAGCTCGGAATACATGACGTTAACACAAATTATCTCGCAAAACTCCGAACTTCCGCTAAGAGTTAAATAAAACACGAATGTTAACAATTACAATCAAACCCTTAGCAAAGTGCACCCAAAGTTACGTAAATACTACGTGTAACTTGAGCGTATCAAATACCCCCACACTTGAACTTTACTCGACCTCGAGTAAACTCAAAATGAGGATCACCAAATAAATCATCACCCAAGCTAACGACACCAACCTACACTCCCCATCAACTACATCATCATCATCACATCTTAACAACATCCGCTCAAAACCTAAACGTAAGGGATGATGATTCCCCCACACTTAGATTCAAGCTCACCTGAAATATACAAAGACGCGACAACAATAATAACCAGCGACACCAACAAGTTTCAAAATGTCAGCTCATGACACACTAAACTATCAGCTCTCCCAAACCTCAAAAGATGACCTACTACTACAACAACTAACCTAAAATAGCAAGCCATGGAACAAAGACAAAAAGGGATAAATTCCATGCTTACTCCCAAAAACAAACAATCAACCAAAAGAATGTGAAAGCCAAAATAAATCTTCACAAAATCAAGGATGAAATAACCAACCCAACCCGAAAACGCTTTCCACCTTATGACACCATCTCCGGCAAATGAGTTTTCAAAGTACAAAATTCTCTCTTAATCTCTCATTTTGCCTAGGAGCCCTTTCGGGTTTTCATCCTAGCTTCTCACATTTTTTTTATCTCACCATCTTACCCGCTCAACTAGCTCTTTTTTGCATAGACCGCCCTTTCGGGTTTTCGACCTATCCGAGCCCCCTATTTTGCCCGAGTCGCAACTAAATAAAATGAGAAATCAATATGGGAAGATCTTGAATCCGATTAACATCCACTTCAATTCATTATCGATCCTTGAACCTCCACTCTAATTATTTCCTTAATTATCTATTGCTGAGAATTAATCTCGTGTTCTCCTTATTCCTAGTTGAATAGCACGATCAGCGTGACTATAAAACCCTAACTAAAGGATAACCTAGTCCGATCGCGTCTAAGTTCAATCCAATAGCAGCAATAAACACAGAGAACCAACAGACCTGCTAACGTCATACAAGCGATAAACATTCAACAGTTGATTCAATTTCCCCAAGAAATAACCAAGACGATCTGCATCTAAGTTACTTCCTAGTTTGCTACCAATTGATAAAAGAATAAAACAATCTGATTCTATTCTTAAATCTAGCATTAGATTAATTACACAATCAAACTAGTAATATTCCTCGCATAATCATGCAAAAATCATAGAAAGCAAGCATAGAAATTAAACCATAATCAAAGGAACTAAATAGAGAGGAAAGATCTCACAATAATGCTTGAAGCTTCATATTAATCTCGTTCAAGAACGGTTCAAGCTACAATCGGCATAGCAATAGCCAATTCCATAATTGAAATCCCTAAAAACTAAACTAGATAATAAAAACTAAAAAGAGAAGATAAGAAGAGAAGAATGGAGTGTTGGATATTCTCTCTCCTCAAGTGTGTGTCCCCCAAGGTCCAAAAACAAAGTTTAGTATTTATACTAAGGCTCAAAAGTCAGCCGACACTTACACCGACCTAGGGGTCGCGAGGTGCGAAGTAGGTCGCACCGTGCGAAGAGTTGCTGCCTCCAACACGAGCTGAAGAGCTGGGGCAGGCCAAGAGGTCGCACCGTACGAAGAACCTCGCGAGGTGCGAGCAGGCAGGTCGCGAGGTGCGAGCAGGCAGGTCGCGAGGTGCGACCTAGCTCGCGAGGTGCGAGCGCTGGCGTGCTATGGGCGAGCGCTGGAGCTGGGCGATGATGCTGCTGGGCGCGCGCAAGGCTTGCGGTAATGGAGCGCTGGGCGACGAGCGCTGGGCTGGCATGGGCTGGGCAGCTTGCTTCGAGCGCGCATGCGATGCTGCTGCTGCTTGGGCGAGCATGCGATGCGGCTGCTGCCTGGGCTTACGATGCTGGGCATGCTTGCGATGTGGTTGCTTGGAGCTTGGTTGTGGCGGAGCTTGGTTGGTGAGACGATGTTGTGGAACCATTCATGCTTCCAAAAGCTCGGAACTTACAACTTTAACAATAATTAATATATAAAATTCCGAACTTCCGCTAAGGTCGATTTACATGCAACATTAACAATTACAAATAAATCCCCTAGCAAAGTGTACCTAAAATACCACAAAAACATCGTATAACTTGAGCGTATCAAATACCCCCACACTTGAACTTTACTCGACCTCGAGTAAACTCAAAAATGAGAAATACCAATTAAATCATCACCCAAGTTATCGACACCAACCTACACTCCCCATCAACTACATCATCATCATCACATCTTAACAAAATACGCTCAAAACCTAAACGTAAGGGATGATGATTCCCCCACACTTAGATTCAAGCTCACCTGAAATATACAAAGACGCGACAACAATAATAACCAGCAAACAACAACCAAAATGTGAGCTCAAATCCTGAAGGATCTCAAAGGAGTTGAACTCACTCAAACGCCACAATCAAAATGACAGCTCGCCTAAAACCTCAAAAGATAAACTAAAACTACTACTACAACAACTAATTTAAAATAGCAAGCCATGGAATGAAGACAAAAAGGGATAAATTCCATGCTTACTCCCAAAAACAAACAATCAACCAAAAGAATGTGAAAACCAAAACAAATCTTCACAAAATCAAGGATGAATTCACCAACCATACCCGAAAACGCTTTCCACCTTATGACACCATCTCCGGCAAATGAGTTTTCAAAGTATATAATTCTCTCTTTCATCTCTCATTTTGCCTAGGAGCCCTTTCGGGTTTTCATCCTAGCTTCACACATTTCTTTTTGGTTGCATCTCACCATCTTACCCGCTCAACTAGCTCTTTTTTGCATAGGCCGCCCTTTCGGGTTTTCGACCTATCCGAGCCCCCAATTTTGCCCGAGTCGCCCGCCCTTGCGGGTTTTCAACTCAGCGGGATTCACTTCATCACTTTTTTTTTTTTTTTTTTTTTTTTTTTTTTTTCATTTTTTCAAATTGAAAGTAATATATACAACATAGATACATGAGAATGAGAATACCCTCCCCCCTACTTAAACTACACATTGTCCTCAATGTGTCGACAATTAGAAGAAAAAGTAAACTGAAAATGGGGGGAGAAAATCGAAAATCGGGTAAATCGAAGATCGAATGCTCAAAACTCATGAAAAGCAATCCGTCAAACTCAAATTTCTTAACAACACCAACTCAAATCTCATAACTCAACTCACAACCCTCTCCCTCGAATCACTCAAACAAATGACAAATTCAAAATTTTAAATTCTTGAGATTTGCACCTAACTTAAGAGATCGAAAAGATACATTAACAATCTCAACCCTCTAGTGTACCAACTCCTAGCTATTGAAGTCCTCCCAACGGATTTTCTTTTGTGGATTTTGGTTACAAGTGAATTAAGATTGGTTGTGGATCTTTTTAGTTGGTGGGCGGTGGGTGAAAGAAAATTTGTTGTGGTGGTGGAAATTTGATGAGAAAATAAAGGAAAAGAAAGAAAATAAAAGGGATCTCGGGTTGCCTCCCGAGAAGCGCTGTTGTTTAAAGTCGTTAGCTCGACTTAGTACCTTGAGCTCAAAAATTGGGCTTGTGCTCCATATGTGACAATGGTGGCTCCATGTCAACCTCCAATGCAAGTACCTGCAAAACAAATTGAGAAGAAGTCTTGCAATGCATCGTTAGTGGTTCAGTTTCAAAACAAGGTGGTAAATCAGGAGGCTTTTTCCGCTCTTTCAAATCCGGCACCATAACCTGCATGTTAGTATGAGACGCACAATCCTCAACCAAGACATCATCAACATTAATCGACTCATCAACCTGCTCAATATCAAGAACATCATGCAAAACAGAGTCAACAATGTTAATAGAGCAAAGAAGGTTATCATCCTTAATCAAAGGCTTAGAATCATGGATTTTAAACGCCTCTACCTTTCCCTCAAATTCCATGGTCAAAGAACCAGCGCAAACATCAATTTTAGTGCAAGATGTTTTCAAGAAAGGTCGCCCCAAAAGGATGGGGGCGGCATGCTTATCAGGTTCCATCTCCAAAACATAAAAATCAGCAGGAAATCGCAATTTCCCTACCTTAACTAACACATCCTCTAATTTACCCCTAGGATAAACATTGGATCTATCAGCTAATTGAATCACCACACCAGTTTCATGCAAATTGCCAAGTTTCAATGACTTATACAACGAATATGGAATCACATTAATTGACGCACCTAAGTCTAACATGGCTTTAGGAAACATGGTGTCACCTATAGTACATGGGATGGTAAACATGCCTGGGTCATTGCACTTTTGAGGTAATTTCTTTTGAAAGATAGCAGAGACATGCTCGGTAGCCTCCGCATTTTGCACTCCCTTTCGTTTTTGCTTTCTTTTCGAAGTACACAATTCTTTAAGGAACTTAGCATACCTAGGTACTTGATTTAAAGCATCAAAAAGGGGAATGTTTACCTCACATTTACGAAAGATTTCGTAAATGTCTTTGTTGCGCTCTGCATTGCGGGTTTCTCTTAATGCCTCGGGAAATGGTGGCTCTGGTTCATATGGTGGAGGATGTGATTTTTGGACTTTCTCCTCTTGTTGAGGTGGCAATGATTTACAATCTGTTGTCGGTTCATGCTCGATCACCTATTCCACTATCTCTTTGTCTCGAACCACCAACCTCTCTTTGCTTGCAATTTCCGCTCCACTCCTCAATGTGATAGCACTCACGTTCATTTTAGGGTTGAGTTCTGTTTGGGATGGCAACCTCATCGAATCCCTAGCCTCTAACTTGGTTACAGCTCCTGCAATTTGGCTTACTTGGTTCTCCAAGTTCTTGATGCTCGATCGAGTTTCCTCTTGGAACTGCACCATGTTACCCTGCATGTTAGTCACATTTTTAGTTAAAACATTTAACAATTCTTCAGTGGACATGCTAGAGCTCGAGTCTTGGCCTTGGGGCCTAGGATAAGGGTGTGGTTGTGGCTTCTGTTATAGTCTCGTTGTTGATGTTGATTGCCAAATCGAAGTTAGAATGATCTCTCCTCCCTTGCTCGGAAGCATAGGAGTAGGGATCATGTCTCCGTAATGCTTGTTGGCCTTGAAAACCTACGGCTTTGACCTCTTCCCTAAATTCTTCTTGCATCCGAGGGCAAACATCAGTATAATGATCTAAAGAACAAATTTTACAAGCTTTTACCTGTTGAACTCTATTGTTCTTTACCATGAACTCACGCATCATCGATGTAAGAGCTTGTACTTGATCCTCGGTCTTTGAAGAGCTAGAACCTGGACTTTCAACATTTGTTCTACGATGATTCGATCTTCTACTGAACTGTCTCGAGCCTTCAGCTAGTTCTTCAATGAGTTCTCTAGCTGCAGTTGGGGTTTTGTTTATGAAAGAACCTCCACTAGCAGCATTCACCATTCGCACATCTTCGTCGGAAGAACCATTGTAAAAGTACGGAATGAGGTCTTCATCGGAATAGCCATGATATGGACAACTAGCACAAAGTCTCTTGAACCTCTCCCCAATATTCGTAGAAAGACTCATCGTGTTTTCGCCCAATATTGCCGATTTCCTTCTTTAATGTTGATGACTTAGAAGTCGGAAAGAACTTCTCAAGAAATCGCTTCTTCATTTCAACCCAAGTGGAAATGCAACCAGGAGGAAGATAATATAACCAATCTTTAGCTCCATCCTTCAAAGCAAAAGGAAAAGCTCTCAACTTGATTTGTTCATCCTTTGCTCCACTTGGTTTCATGCTAGTGCAAACCACGTGAAACTCCGAAAGAAATTTGTTTGAATCTTCTCCATTGAGCCCATGGAACGAAGGAAGCAAGTGTATCAACCCCGACTTCAATTCAAAATTAGTGCCTTCATCAAGAGCCGGAAATGAGATGCACAATGGTTGTTGATCAAGGTTAGGAGCCGTGAGCTCCCTCAAGGTACGAGTTTCAATTCTCGGAGGCATCTCTTCCTCCACTTCAACGTTAAAAGATGATTCTTGAAAATTTTCTCGCATAATGTTTCTCCACCTGAAAAGAGTCAATTCTAATTCGGGATCGTAATGCAAAGATTCTTTGTTAGTAGTACGAGTGTTAACCATAAACAAAGAGCACAAGCAATACAATCCAAAAACACACGCTATATACAAACAAGTAACACCGTTTCCCCGGCAACGGCGCCAAAATTTGGGCGGGCACGGATGTGTCGTTGGGCACCGCACCCGGCCAAAGATAAAATTTCTCCTACTCTCTTTTACAATTAAATGTAGAAGGGAGGTAAGGTTCGTATCCACAGGGAAACAGGGACAAGTCTAATATCTAGCGTGAATCAATACCTAGATGACTCTAAAGGTCGAGTAACCTAATAACAAGGGGGGTTTTCAAGTAGATTTACGAACAAACTAAAATTAACTAGCAACTAAATAAAATGAGAAATCAATATGGGAAGATCTTGAATCCGATTAACATCCACTTCAATTCATTATCGATCCTTGAACCTCCACTCTAATTATTTCCTTAATTATCTATTGCTGAGAATTAATCTCGTGTTCTCCTTATTCCTAGTTGAATAGCACGATCAGCGTGACTATAAAACCCTAACTAAAGGATAACCTAGTCCGATCACGTCTAAGTTCAATCCAATAGCAAAGCAATAAACACGAGAGAACCAACAGACACCGCTAACGTCATACAAGCGATAAACATTCAACGGTTGATTCAATTTCCCCAAGAAATAACCAAGACGATCTGCATCTAAGTTACTTCCTAGTTTGCTACCAATTGATAAAAGAATAAAACAATCTGATTCTATTCTTAAATCTAGCATTAGATTAATTACACAATCAAACTAGTAATATTCCTAGCATAATCATGCAAAAATCATAGAAAGCAAGCATAGAAATTAAACCATAATCAAAGGAACTAAATAGAGAGGAAAGATCTCACAATAATGCTTGAAGCTTCATATTAATCTCGTTCAAGAACGGTTCAAGCTACAATCGGCATAGTAATAGCCAATTCTATAATTGAAATCCCTAAAAACTAAACTAGATAATAAAAACTAAAAAGAGAAGATAAGAAGAGAAGAATGGAGTGTTGGATATTCTCTCTCCTCAAGTGTGTGTCCCCCAAGGTCCAAAAACAAAGTTTAGTATTTATACTAAGGCTCAAAAGTCAGCCGACACTTACACCGGCCTAGGGGTCGCGAGGTGCGAAGTAGGTCGCACCGTGCGAAGAGTTCTTTGCCTCCAACACGAGCCGAAGAGTGGGGGCAGAGCCAAGAGGTCGCACCGTGCGAAGAACCTCACGAGGTGCGAGCAGGCAGGTCGCGAGGTGCGACCTAGCTCGCGAGGTGCGGCGGCGGCGTGCTATGGGCGAGCGGCGGAGGCGGGCGATGATCTTCGGCAGGCGCGCGCAAGGCTTGCGGTAATGGAGCGGCGGGCGACGAGCGCCCTGGGCGGCATGGGTGACGGGCGGCTTGCTTCGAGTGCGCATGCGATGCGGCTGCTGCTTGGGCGAGCATGCGATGCGGCTGCTGCTTGGGCGAGCATGCGATGCGGCTGCTGCTTGGGCTTGCGATGCTGGGCATGCTTGCGATGTGGTTGCTTGGAGCTTGGTTGTGGCGGAGCTTGGTTGGTGAGACGATGTTGTGGAACCATTCATGCTTCCAAAAGCTAGGAACTTACAACTTTAACAATAATTAATATATAAAATTCCGAACTTCCGCTAAGGTCGATTTACATGCAATATTAACAATTACAAATAAATCCCCTAGCAAAGTGTACCTAAAATACCACAAAAACATCGTATAACTTGAGCGTATCAGGCGACTTGGCTGCTGCTTGGGCGAGCATGCGATGCGGCTGGTGAACGTGCACACGAGAGCTGGGCGATGATGCCGAGCTTGCTAGGCATGCGGTGCTTGGGCTTGCGGTGATGCTTGGGCTTTGCTCGGCTCAAATGCACTTCACCTTGGAAGCTCGGAATACATGACGTTAACACAAATTATCTCGCAAAACTCCGAACTTCCGCTAAGAGTTAAATAAAACACGAATGTTAACAATTACAATCAAACCCTTAGTAAAGTGCACCCAAAGTTACGTAAATACTACGTGTAACTTGAGCGTATCAAAAATTCAAAAAACAACAAACAAGAAGAAACCTGGCAGAACCGCCAGAAATGGCGAGCAGAGGAGGGAAGAAGAGAAAGGTTTTGGGCAGAGTAATTTTGTCTGATTTTGGTGATGAAAATTATGTGGAATGGGAAGGTTTATATAAGGAAGGTGTGGGTGTATCCCTTCAGCCTTGGTCGTCCACCTTAGGGTCATTAAGGAGGTCTTTCCTCCACTAAGTGCATTCCAGAATTTTCAGTTCTTCATTTCTATTACTATGACTCCCAATTTAGTAATATATCTTAGGTTAGTGATCTAAAGCCCCACAAGGTGATTATTTTAATCCAAATACCCTTAACATAGGTCTCCTTGATTTACCTAACCCTATTCACTAAAAGAAACTCCAAAAATCCATTTTATTAAGCGTACCCATTAACGTGCTTAACGGTCGATTCTTAATTTCCTATCTTGCAACCTTTCCCAACTCTCATAATTGCGAATCCTTATATAATAAGATGTCGATCCTAATACCCACAAAAATATTATTCATATTCTTATTTAACTAATGATATATTTATTATTTCTTTTCTCTTCTAGACAACAATTACACATAAGCACAAATTATTCATATCTTATTTTCACATACACTTATCATACGTATTGTCTACGTATGATTACAACTAAATTCTAATTTCCATAACTTAGGTTACTTAATCACAGGTTAAATCCTCATTATTTAGCGGATGTTACACGTTTCCCCCCTTCAAGAAGTTTCGTCCCGAAACTTTAAGTCGTACCTCAGAAAAGTTGCGGATAGCGGTTCCTCATGTCAACTTCTTTTTCCCATGTAGCCTCTTCCGAACCATGGCTTGACCATAACACTTTAACCAGCGGAATGATCTGATTCCGTAAAACCTTATCCCGTCGGTCCAATATCTGAATCGGTCTCTCCTCATAGCGAGGGTCTCGTCGAGTTGCAAAGGTTCATAAGATAACACATGAGAGAGGGTCATGCACATATTTCCGAAGTTGTGATACATGGAAAACATCGTGGATGCGAGACAGGTTCTATCGGTAACGTGATCTCGTAAGCTACCTCACCGAGCTCTTTTCGGAATCTCATATGGTCCGATGAACTTGGACTAAGCTCACCTCGGATGCCGAATCTTTTTACGCCCTTAGTAGGGGAAATTTTAAGAAAAACTTTATCACCTACCTCAAATTCCAGTTTCCTCCTCCTTGTGTCTGCGTATTTCTTTTGACGATCTTGGGCGACTTTCATTTTCTCTTGAATTATTCGGATCTGCTCCATGGTTTCTTGAATCAACTCTGGCCCTACCGGTATCCCATTCCTCAAATCTTCCCAACAAATCGGCGTTCGGCACTTTCGTCCGTATAACGCCTCATATGGAGCCATCCCAATCGTGGCTTGATGACTGTTATTGTAGGAGAATTCCGTCAAGGCTAAATGATCCTCCCAAGATCCTTGGAACTCCAAAGCGCACGCCCGTAACATATCTTCCAGTACTTGAATTGTGCGCTCGGTTTGACCATCGGTGGCGCGAGTGGAACGCAAGTACTAAACTTTAATGTTGTTCCAAAAGCTTCCTGAAGTTTTTCCCCGGAAGTGTGCCGGGAATCGAGGGTCCCCTATCGGAGATGATGGTTCTTGGCACCCTATGCAGCCGCACGACATTTCGGATATAGGCGTCCGCCATCTGTGACTGATTCCAGGTCCCTTTCATGGCAAGGAATCGCGCCGTTTTGGTGAGACGATCCACTATCACCCAAATCGAGTCATTTCCTTTCCTAGACTTTGGTAGACCCGATACTGAAATCCATAGAGACAGAATCCCATTTCCATTCAGGAACAGTGATCATGAAGCGGTAACCCCGGTGTCTTCGACGATCAAACTTCACTTTCGACATATTAAACATTTTGCCACATATCCGTCGCATCACCCTTGAGACCCCTCCACCGAAGTATTTCTTAAGGTCTCGAACCATTTTGTCCCTACCCGGGGTGCACCGAGTACGGGCTACTATGAGCTTCTTTCAAAATTTTACGCCTCAAGTCCCGATCCTCGGGGAACACACCACCGATCCTTTGATTCTAATACTTCCATCTTCGTGTTCGGCGAAATCCCGAGCTTCACCATTTTTCACCTTTTCTTTAATACCCTGCGGGAATGCATCCTTATCTTGCTTTTCTCGAATCTCTCGTGTATAAATCGAGTTGAGCAGTTAAAGCATTTCTTGTTTCCCCAACTTTCCCGGACGAATCAAAACAAGCTCAAATAGTTCTATCTCTTTACCCAGTTCTTAGGTATTGCGATAGAAGACCTAATTCACTCCTTGGCCTTCTACTGAGTGCATCTGCCACCTTGTTTGCTTTTCCGGGATGATACTGAATGTCGATGTCGTAATCCTTGAGCAGTTCTAACCACCTTCGTTGCCTCATATTCATATCTTTTTGAGTGAAAATATATTTCAAACTTTTATGATCTGTGAACACTTTACAAGAAACCCCATACAAGTAATGTCGCCACAGTTTCAGAGCAAAGACAACTGCGGCTAACTCCAGATCATGCACTAAATAGTTTTTCTCATGCGGACGCAACTGCCGAGATGCATAAGCGATCACCTTACCGTGCTGCATTAATACACATCCCAGACCCTCCTGAGAGGCATCACTAAAGATTTCGAACCCATCAGTGCCTGAAGGAAGGGTCAAAATAGGAGCACTAGTCAATCTCCGCTTTAACTCTAGGAAGGCGGCTTCACATTTTTCATTCCACTGGAAACGAGTGCTTTTTCTTATTAAATTGGTAATGGGTAAGGCTATTTTAGAGAAATTCTTGACAAACCGTCGATAATAACCCGCTAAGCCCGTGAAAACTTCGACCTCCGACACATTCTTTGGTGCCGCCACTCTTCTACTTGCCTTTATCTTGTCCGGATCCTTTGAAATCCCCTCTTTTGACACCACATGACCTAGGAATTTTACCTCTTCCAACCAAAATTCACATTTACTAAGTTTGGCATACAATTTCTCCTTCCAGAGTGTCGCTAACACTGTTCTTAGATGGCCTTCATGCTCCTCACGATTCTTTGAGTATATCAAAATATCATCTATAAAAATAACCACGAATTGATCCAAGAACGGCTTGAAATATCGTTGCATTAAATCCATAAAAGCCGCAGGCGCATTAGTCAGTCCGAACGGCATGACCAGAAACTCATAATGTCCATATCGGGTGCGGAAAGCCGTTTTTGGAATGTCTTCCTCCACAATCCGCATCCGGTGATATCCCGATCTCGGATCGATTTTTGAGAACACCCGGCACCCTTCAACCGATCAAATAAATCATCTATCCTCGGCAAAGGGTACCTATTCCGCACCGTAATTTTATTAATCTCTCGATAGTCTATACATAACCTCATGGAACCATCCTTTTTCTTGACAAACGATCAGGTGCTCCCCCAAGGAGACACGCTGGGTCTAATGTACCCTTTCTGCAATAACTCCTCTAGTTGCTTTTTCAACTCTACCATTTCTGCAGGTGCCGTTCTATACGGAGCTCTTGAGATCGGGGTAGCACCCGGAATCAGATCTATGTGGAAATCCACTATTCGATGCGGAGGCAATCCCGGTAAATCCTCCGGAATCACATCAGGAAATTCCCGAATCACCGGTATATTTGCCAACTTCGATTCAACCTCACTTAGCTCTGTTACCTGATAAATATGACCTTCTATAACACCTTCTTCACATCTACCCTTATGGATATTGGTCCCTTTCAGGTATGGCCGAAGTTTCACCACTCGAGCATAACACTCTATTACTGCTCTATTTTCACATAGCCAATCCATACCCAAAATGACATCATACACTCCCAAGTCAAACATTATCAAATCTGCCTTCAAATCCACCTCCGCAATTTTAATATCACATTCTTTCAACATATATTTACATCGGAAAATGGTTTTATCAGGTAGAGTTACATTTAAATTACATAAAGTTATTTTGGGTTTATGCTCTATGCGGGATGCAAACATATTTGAAACAAAAGAGTGGGATGCTCCAGAATCAAATAATACAAAAGCAGGCAAATCACACACATCGAAAGTCCCAGTGATCACATTACCTCTTTGTTCCATAATCTCCGGCTCCTCAGATGGTTCAGATTTTAAGGCGAATGCCCTGCCGGTTGCCTTCGGTCCTCCCTTAATGTTGCGACCCGAGCTTGACTCACCTGCTGATTTGAGAAGTAGTACTTCTCCAGGTCCCTGGTTACCACGAGCATTCCCGGATTGGTTCAAGAGGGGACATTCCTTGATTATATGCCCCGTCCTCATACATTTAAAACAAATGCTCTGGCCTTCACAATTTTTCCCATGATGTTCTTTTCCACAGCGGCGACATTTCCACTCCTTCTTCTTCCCTTCCGCAATCTTTGCAGGGACTAACGCCATAGACGTCCCAGCTGTATTTGCCCTTAATTTCTTATTACCTCCTTCCCTAGGTCTCTCATTTCCCTTCTTCTTTCTTTTCAAACTTTCATCCTTTTGCTCAATGCGTTCATGCTCCAAAGCTCGGTCATACAAGTCCTCAAAACTGCTGTAAACCCCAATTCTCTTCTGATACTTCAAGTTTAACCCTTCAAAGAATCGCATGGACTTCACCCTCTCATTACTGGTGAAATCAGTAGCAAATCTTGAGAGTTCTACGAACTTGGCAGCATACTCTACTACCGTCATTTGTCCCTGTCTCAAGAATAGGAACTCATTCTCTTTTTTCCTCCTCAGAGCTGGAGGGAAAAACTTGTTCCTCAGCTTATCCACAAACATTTCCCAGGTAGAAATATCCTGAGTGGAGGTTTTCTTTATCGTACCCCACCACATGTCAGCGGGTCCCTCCAGGTAGAAAGATGCCAATTTTACTTTCAGATTCTCGGGACAACTAACTACTTCTAGTAGTTTCTCCATATAAGCTACCCAGTCTTTGAACTTCACTGGGTCTGCTTCCCCGTTATATCCTCGTGGCTTATGAGCCGCGAGTCTCTTATAAAATTTTCCCTCATCATTCTCCTTGTTTCGTTCTTGCTTTTCCAGAATTGCTAGTAATCGGGTATTCATCTCCCTTAACTGGCGCATCCGTTCGCCTTCCGAGTTATCCGAGCGCCCGCTTGCTCGAGATGCTTCCACATTTTCTTAGGGTTTTATTATTCACTTCGTTGGTTGCCATAACCTATAAAATAATTTTGTATATATTCTTAGTAGTCCCAATAATTTCTAAACTATACATATATAACCAAACACATATTCCCAAAGAAAATACGATTTCCCCCACTTAACACATAAGTGCACATATTCATAACATAACGTAATTCATGGTTACAGTATATGCTTGCACCCTTAAATTTAAATTACAGAGGTACTTTAATTCCACGGCCCAAGGCCAATCAACTAAACATAGAAATTTTCTTAAACATAAAAGCAATAATCGAACCAACTACCCCTCGCTCCATCAACTCCACTATATCTCCTTTCCCTAGAGAATGTTGTAGGGATCATACGCATACCCACTGTCATCACTCTTGGTCGAAGGGGTTTGGAACGTAGTACGGGTCACTAACTCGGGAATTACTTCCCTGGAATACAACCCGGGCACTACCGAATCTCCGCTTGATCCCCTAGAACCGCCGCGACTGGGAGGAGCCATCTTTGGTGGCGGAGTCTCCCGATCTTTGTGATCGAGGTGGTGCCATGCTAGCAGCGAGTTGGGGGGGTAGGGAGTAGACCTTCCTCCCATTCTTGTCCTTTGATACTCATGCACGCCTATCCCAGGTTAAACATGTCCCTCCATAATCATTTGCCCGACTCATGTTTTACGTACCCGCCGCCCTGTCTAGCCCGTTCCATCTCGTTTAACACCTCATCCGGTGTTCCTTCCCATCTTATCAGATTCTTGTCAATTGTCTCCATGGTAGTATCGTCATTCAACAAGGATGGTGTTGCCACGTGCAAACTTAACAATTTCCAGTAAGTAAAGCGGAACGTCACCCATGGCTCGAACCGTGGTAAGGTTTTGATGATAGTATATGCTTGAATAGCCGGGCGAGTGTAGGGATTGTGATCCCCAACCCCGTACAACTGATTGTAAATTTGTATTTCATTTAGTTTTGCTCTTGCAAACCCAAAAGGATCTTCTCCTTCATTCATATTCATATCCGGCTCCGCTTGGTACCTACGGGTACCATCACGACTGACTGCCCAGTAAACACTGCCCCTTCGAATGATTCTTGACCCACTACCGCTACCGTTACCACTAGAAGACATCTATTACACATATCAATATTACACATATTTAAATAACACATACAAATTTTACACACATGTACTTTGCCCTTATTAGGCATATTACTCTTCACAATCATAGCTTTTCCTAGCTTCTTTGAACATGATCGATCAAATACTTTAGAAACACCCACATTTAAAGCAACCTGAACTACCTATATGATGATAAGTAATTTAAACCGTCATTATTACTTTTAAAAAAAACTAAAAACTTTGGCTCTGATACCACATGTAACAGCCCACCGACTTAACTTCCTTTAAATCCAACTAAAGATGTACTTAATAGCATTAGTGGAAGCAAATCATAATAAAATGGTACGGAGGCTGTCACCTTCTTGAGTCAACCCATTAATATGGATGAGTTGACTCTACGAGCAATGTTAGGAAAACATACATTATACAAAAATAGAGTTTAGTTATTACAGGCCCATAGTAATATCACAATGAACATTCAAACATTCTTCCCAAAAGAAAAGTTAAGTTCCAAAAGATGATCATGTTCAAGCTTTGGTACGCTATGATTGCTGACATATCATTTCTCTAGAGCTTTCCATCTGCCTACCTTAGCTTGCTAAATCCTGCACAAGAGTCTGCCCCCACCAGGACAGGTTCATAGAACAAAATCAGCTTACGCTAGTATGCAAATCAATCCAAAACTAATTATGATGGCTGAAAATAAGGAGTGGACATACTCCAACATTTCATATGCAAATCATTATTTTGGCAAAGCGCCTTGATCACAAGATTACAAATATCAAGTGTTCAACATAGTCATTGGCAAACGTTTAAAATATGAACACAAGTTTTACTGGTTACATTAGTACGCAGGAAGAAGAGTTTACACATTGAGGTGCACCAAGGTGCAGACCTCCACACAATTCGGAGCTAGGCTCCTACTATTTACTCGCTTGCAAGCTTTTATAGGACATGTCCTCACACATATTACACATACTCCTCTTGGCTACGCAGAACGGATTCAAATTCACTAATAACAAACACACTTTACTAAAACAGTTCGTAAATATTCCGTTTCCAATCTTAGTTGTAAAATCTTTCTAAAACTTGGTAAGGATGGATTGGTGGACTTAGGACAGTAGCTATATGATTTTTGAGATGCAAGATAAGTTTAGGAAATCCCACAAACAATGCAACTCAAACAATCAGAGTGAAATTTGGATTTACGTGTGTAAAAAGGAGGTTTCGGACTTTGTAAAGAAGATTTCTTTTGAACAAAATTTTATCTTAAAATGAACTTTGAATAATGTGAGTAAGTTCATCTCCAACCCATTGTAAATCTCAAATTATTGTAAGAGATTTTCCCCTTGAAAACATTCTAGGAAACCGAGCGTAATTCGTCCTTAAAACACGTTTTTAAGTGGTCTTCCCGCTTCTAGTGTAATAAGAAATGAAGTAACAACTTTTTATCAATATACCCTATTGAAATACAGTATTTCATTATCAAGATTTCATTGCAAGAATTTCAAAACATCCTTCCTACAATTCAAAGAGCATTTCTTATTGAAATCACATAGTAAAAGGGGTTTTTAACACCTTCTTTAGTGTAAGAATTCCACCACTAACATAAGAGATCTTCCCTAATCATTAACATACATGCATTCAACATCTTAAACCTCATCTAACCTACTGCCCAATCACACCAACACCATCCAAAGTACAAGTAAACACAAACTTTACGAAAACCGAGTCCACACACACTTAATCAATTTCTAGTGTAAGAATGAAACTCAAATTCATTTGCTTTTAAACATGCAAAGGTTTATATCTAATCATCATCAATATACAGTAGCTAATAGTCATCCAAACCAAAAATTCATCCTCAAATTCGTTCTCAAAGATACTTCTAATAATTCACACAACACTTGTTCTCCAAAGGGGTTTGAATTTGCATACCTTAATTTGCAATTGGTGTAGTTCGACTTCTCCTTCTCCTTAGGATGTGTTTCTGGCTTCTTTGGAATCCTTAAATACATGTTTACATCCACAAGAAAAATCATAAGAAAATACCTAAAGGAAGTATCTCAATTTACCCAAAACATTCAACATACTTACTGTTTTCTTAGTGGAAGAAGATGGCTCTAGTTCTTGAACTTCTTGGCCTCTAAGTGGTGATTTCTTTGCTGCCCAATATGCTCCTATATATAGAGAGTGAGAATCAAGCCTTGCATGCAGAAGTTATGAAGGAAAAATTCGAAAAACAACAAACAAGAAGAAACACAGGCGGACCGCGGAAATGGCGAGCAGAGGAGGGAAGAAGAGAAAGGTTTTGGGCAGAGTAATTTTGTCTGATTTTGGTGATGAAAATTATGTGGAATGGGAAGGTTTATATAAGGAAGGTGTGGGTGTATCCCTTCAGCCTTGGTCGTCCACCTTAGGGTCATTAAGGAGGTCTTTCCTCCACTAAGTGCATTCCAGAATTTTCAGTTCTTCATTTCTATTACTATGACTCCCAATTTAGTAATATATCTTAGGTTAGTGATCTAAAGCCCCACAAGGTGATTATTTTAATCCAAATACCCTTAACATAGGTCTCCTTGATTTACCTAACCCTATTCACTAAAAGAAACTCCAAAAATCCATTTTATTAAGCGTACCCATTAACGTGCTTAACGGTCGATTCTTAATTTCCTATCTTGCAACCTTTCCCAACTCTCATAATTGCGAATCCTTATATAATAAGATGTCGATCCTAATACCCACAAAAATATTATTCATATTCTTATTTAACTAATGATATATTTATTATTTCTTTTCTCTTCTAGACAACAATTACACATAAGCACAAATTATTCATATCTTATTTTCACATACACTTATCATACGTATTGTCTACGTATGATTACAACTAAATTCTAATTTCCATAACTTAGGTTACTTAATCACAGGTTAAATCCTCATTATTTACCGACTGTTACAATAGGAACTACAAAACTTAACGAATTATGCAAATATTATCCCCGTTAAGTTTTGTAGTACATGCTCTCTCATGGTGAATGACATTTACTTTGCATATTTGAATTGATTTGTGAGTTCACCTTGATAGAGTTGATTTTGAAAGTGGAGTGAATGGAAGAAAGAGAAAGTAGTAACTAATTGAATTGGGATCTTGGAAAGACAAGTGATGTGAATTAGCTAAAAAGTAAACTCTTATATTCATAAGCTCTAATGTTTACACAATATTTAGTATTTACATCTTAACTGAATAATTTAAATAGCTAAATTAGTAACTAAACTAAATAATTTTTATATATAGAATTATTGAAAATCTATACAAGTATTGACTATTGAACTAATACATGAACAAGAGCATTTGAGTGACTTTGACCAGCACTGCAGGAGCAGATTTGAGGGTCAATGGGCCATGGGAGGCAGATATAACACACACAGCAGCAAATGGGCCCATGAGAGGCTATGATGACCAAGCAGCAGGTAGGTGTAATATCCCAAAAATATAATCATGCTTAATTAACTTATAAACTTTAATAAGAGTTTAAATTTATTTTATTTGTTTGTAATTGAGCAACACATACTATTAAATTAGATAAACTAATACTAAGGTACAAAGTATGAATAATCTAAAGTGTTATTTTTGGTTTAAAGTAATAATAATAATAATAATAATAATAATAATAATAATAATAATAATAATAATAATAATAATAATAATAATAATAATAATAATAATAATAATAATAATAATAATAATGATAATAATAAATAAAAAAATAATAATAATAATAATAATAATAATAATAATAGAAGAAAAAGAAAAGAAGAAAACGTAATTGAAAGGAGTGGAAAATTGAAACTCAAATTTGACTTTTCCCACCAAATTTCTTCCTTCCTCCTCCTTCTTTCTCTTATATGGCAACCCAAGGTAAAACTAATCTTAAACCTTCTAACTGTTGCCACAAATAAGAACACAAATCACACTCGAATTCTCTTCCACTCCATTGTTATCTTTAAGTTTTCCAGAAACTTAACAATGGCTATAAATAGCTATATCCATCAACCATCACACTACATCCCTCTCTCTCCCCTCTTTTTTTGGGCAACAACCACCACCACACAACCTGCTGCCACACCAGCACCGCACACCTGCCACCCTTCGAGCCACCAAAGCACCACACCACCCTCATTCTCTCTCTCTCTCTCCTCTGTTTTATTACTTCAACACCCAAAGCACCAACCCCACCTGTCCGCAGCACCACCCCCCTCTTCCGCCTTCATCCTCCGACCACCGGAGCACCCTGTGCGCCACCCTTATGTGCCCCTAGTCGCACCTCCTTATCCTCGCATTCCCTCGTCTCTCTCTCGCTACTCTCTATCTCTCACTTGCTACATATTCTCTCACCACGATTTGTTGCGCCATCAAGAGCCGACCATCGTCTCCCCGTCGCCAGTGCACTGTCGTGCCGCCTGGCGTCCCTACCGTTGCCACCCTGCATCTACTGCCTTGCGTACGCCACCCCTGTTTTCTCTCGCCTATGTTATGTCGTGCATTGTATGAGTAGTGAGATTGAAAGAAAAAAGAGATATTACAAGCCTCCCCTGGCTATCCAAGTTATTAAGCAGGATTTCAGGTAACGTCTACTGCTAACACCTGCATTCCGCTTCTAAATATGTTTTATGATAATGTTTACGTTGATAGTATTCTTTTGTATTTGGATTGCGGGGTATGAAATGTTTTGTGAGGAATATAATGATATGAAATAATGTCATAAAAAGGTGACGTTACGAAAGTATGATGATGTTACGCTATGGATGCAATGAAAAGAATACTTTATATCATGATGATTATGAATATACTTAAAGGTTATGAAACATGATAAATTCAAGTGAAAGACGGTTCTTGGCAGTATTCTATTATCCTTGGTTGTGCACGTACCTTCCGGCAGCAACGCCACCTTCTGATGGGGGACAACGTCCTCGGTGGCTCTACTTTCTATTACTATTGGCATTATATGCCACCTTATGATGGGGGACGAATAATGTCCTCGGTGGCTTTGCCTTCTGTTACGATACATGGAATTATATGCCATCTTCTGATGGGGGACTTATGTCCTCGGTGGCTTTACCTTCCGTTATACTCGCCAAGTTACCAAGTAAACGAACTATGCTTATGAACATGATAAAAGACGTATGATAATGGTTATGATTATGATTAGATGCTATGTTTATGAAATAGTTTTACTATTCTCTCCTCCTTGTTTCCTAATAAAATGATTAGAAATGAATTTACGTTGTAAGAGTAATATGTTACTGAGCCTCATCTCATGACATTTTGTTTTCTGTTTTAGGTACTGATGGTGCTAATGGGATTGCGTAGTAGTGAGGAGTAGTTTAGAACTTAAGCTTTCATAAACACATATGGTTATAATTTAAGTTAATGTTAGACTATGTACAGTAACTAATAAGTTTTAACTTAAGTTTTATATTTCCTGATTATAACATGTCCAAGCTTTTATGAATCTATGTTTGCCTTGTGCTTTCCAATCGGAAAGTACGACAATAACGCACCGACTATCTAGGTTTCGCTGCTAATAACCGATTAATTAACCTAATAATGTTGATTAGTTGTAACACCCCTAGCTAGGTGTGCAGTATCCCACTAGTAGATATTGCCCTCTTTGGGCCCTGGCCCGCAAGGATTTACTTTGGTGTAGAACCGAAATCCTACCCAAAAGGTCTCTACTAGGTTGAGGTGTCCACCCCTATATAAAGAAGGCTTCGTTCTCCTCAACTTCCGATGTGGGATAGCCAAGATCTTAGGCACCTTCTCGCCTCCTTTAAAGGAGCCTGCATCCCCGTAGGCACTACATGACATCGAAATGGGTCCTGGCTCTGATACCATCTGTAACACCCCTAGGTATGCAGGAGCCCACTAGTAGATATTGTCCTCTTTGGGCCCTAGCCCACAAGGATTTACTTCGGTGTAGGACTTCGGTTCTACACCAAAGCAAGTCCTTGCGGGCTAAGGCCCAAAGAGGACAATATCTACTAGTGGGCTCCTGAACACCTAGGGGTGTTACAGACCTAATCTGTGAGTTTAAGACTAAGTCTTTGAAAGCACCCATTCCTTTATGTACCTTGTTGTATTTATAAGTTTTATTATGGTGAAAAACAAAAAGTAAAAAGTGAAGGGAATTAACTTACGGCGACATTGTAACTTGAAAAATACCTCAAAATTATTATTAAACTATTGATAATATTAAAGGGAACCAAATGACTAGGTTCTTAAAAACTAAAGACATTACAAACAATAAGAAAGTTACATTGCAAAGTTATCATCACTCATCATCATCATCATCTATTTCTTGTTCAAGATCATCGGTTAATTGAATTGATTGAGAACTATTAGATCAAGAAGCGGATGTGCCTTCATCATTATCGTTTTGTACATACGACTTATCTTGAGATCGATCTTCGACATCTAACCAATATTTAAAACACACACACATTTCAAGAGTTTCAGGTTTTAAACTTGATCTTCTATCATCTAGCACTCTTCCTGATACGCTAAAAGCCCGTTCGGATACAACTGATGAGACTTGGATAGCAAAAAAAATATCACGCGCCATCGCCGCCAAAATTGGATGCTTTGTGCTTTGTCCTTTCCACCACTCAAGTAGGTCAAGTCCATACTTTTCTTCATCATCCATACCTTTCATAAAATCATAGCTTAGATACATTTGTAATTCAAAAACATCACTTTGAGTTCTCCGGGATGATTCAATACCAGAAAATTTAGACATCATATTAGCAGCTTGTGCAAATAAACCTTTTGACCGTTTACTTACACTATTGGATGATTGAGAAGGAGCAAATCAAGTACTTGTTTCATATTTATTTTCATAAACTCTAAATAGTTCGAAAAAGCGAGTGGTCACATTAGATTTGAAGGGTTCAACATCGTTTTCAAGTAGCATACATTGAAAATAGGGATATTATCTCAGATAACCCTGACATATAGGCCTTTTTCCCAAATAACCCTGACATTTTTTTTTCCGCAGATAACCCTAAACTTGTATTTTGTCATTAAACTTGATGGAATAGGTAACGGTGTTAACTATTTTGACATTTATAATAAAAAAACGATTTTTTTTTAAAAAACAAAATCATTGATGTTCTTCATCCTCTTTCTTTTGTTCTTCATTAATCATGTCTTCATCTCCTCTCTCTCTCTCCAAATCCAGATAAGTTCAGCTCAACCTTCTCGCCACCAATAGCACCACCGCCACTCCCTCTCTATCCTCTGCCTCGCACCACCGCCACTCCCTCTATCTCCTATGCGTCGCACCACCGCCACTCCCTCTCTCTCTCCTCTGCCTCGCACCACCGCCACTCCTCTCTCTCTCCTCTGCCTCGCAACACCGCCACTCCCACTTCTCCTCTTCCCTCATGTCAATATGATATTTCTTGTAGATCTAGGTGGTTTCGGGTGGGAGGGCAGGCATTTCTTTGGTTGGGATGGATTTTCGATGATAGGGGTGGTGTCTTTGGGTGATAAGATGGTTGTTTTGGTGGCTGCACTAGTATTCTAGCGGGCAGACATTTCTTTGGTTGAAAATTTCTTATAGATCTACTGTTGCTAGAGGAACTGTACTACAGAGGAAGCCGATTGCGTCCACTTCATCAGCACCATCAACTGTCATAGTCTACAACATTGAGCTGCCTATTAACTGTGATATCCGCAAGAAGGATATGATTCTAGAGTGCAGACGATTTGATGCAGAAGCTCTTGCTATTTCTAGTGGAGCAAAATTGGCAAACAATTCATGGGTTCTGAACTGTATAGCTGGACACAAACTACAAGATCTATGAATGGCGTGCTGCTTGACTTTCACAACATTTTTGGCACTAATAAGTTAACTTTCAAAACATCAAGATCATTATTTAATCCGCCTAAATTATATGTAGCAATATCTGTAAATTTTGCTTAATGTTACCGCTAAAAGAACACTCAGTTTTGATCCAATTTATCAAAAAAAAAAGAAGAAGAGGTGTGAGATGGGGAAAACTAGGTCGTTACTATTCTCCTAAAGTCAAAGAAAACCTAACTAGTCCACTAACCTAGGTAAAGTGGCAAGCAAGGGTCATTCTTCCACAAGGACTAAGGAACATCAACATGTGTTAACCAAACAATAAGCTAGGCCGAAAAATAGTTGGGAGGTGTCAATTACCAACTAAAGTCTATTAAACTAAACTAACTACCAAAGATCAAATAGGATTAGGGAAAGGGATCCAACACCAACCAATCATGATTTAGGCAATTAGAATGGTGAAACATAGAGGAAAGAAAACCAAGCAACTAATTGAGGTTATTGACTCTTAACTAGCTCTAAGCCCTCTCTCAAGGGTGCATAAAACTACCTAGATCACATAATTAAGCCACTCTCATGGTCTCAACCATGCAACCAAGGGATAATCACAATGTCAATCCACAAAACCCTCACTCAAATCTCACTCTCATGAGTAATTAAGCAAGATAATAGCATAAATGTCAACCTTAATCTCCTCTCTCAACTTGATTAAGGTATTAATAAAACAAACATCCAAGTGGCCAACTAGAATGCAAGCAAATAGTAATCATGCTATTAATCAATTAATAAGCCCAATCAAACCCCCTAATTTCATATTCCAACACCCAAATCAATCATTGTTGGGGTTTCACCCAAACCCTAACCAACAAACTACTCCATAAATACAAAAATGAGGACTTTAGAGAAATTAAGCACTAATAACATGATAATAATCATTAATCTAACAATAAACTAAACAAAATAAACCACATATAATTAAACTAAGCATGAATAATTAATCTAATGAAAACAATAAAAATAAGAAACAAAAGAGGAAAGAGAGTAAGAAATTCTCATTGATAGATGAAAAGAAAACTTCAAATCTTCTTGTCACTAGATGATTATCCAAAATCCTCCATTTTTTATTGATTTTCTCACTTTCTCTCTCTAGGTTTTGAGACTTTCTCTCACTTAAAATCCTAATCTAAGACTAATGGAGCCTAATCCCCCCTCAACTAGGGTCTCCCCCTCATAAATTAGGGATGAGTCCTATTTATATGTACAACTCTTACATCATTAATGAGTCGCGAAAATAACAGAGCTGTCCGGAAAATTTGAAAGGAGTGGGTGCTCCTTTATAAATAGGAGCGGGCGCTCCTAAGGAAACTGGTATTGGCAGAAACTTGGAGCGACCAGGGAGCGACCAGGGAGCGGGCGCTCCAAATAACAAGGAGCGGGCTCTCCTTTGAAAAAGGGAGCGAGCGCTCCTAAGAAAACTGGGCAAACAACTCAACTTCAAATGGCCATAACTTTCTCGTTTTTAATCCAAATCAAGCATGTGACCTATCGTTGGAAAGATAACGAGCCAAATTTTAATCTCCAATTTGAATCAATGCAAGATGATTTGTGGTCTGTAAGATATGGTCGTTCGAAGTGGACCATGTTGTGAACTTTGCTTCTTCAACTCCCATTTGCCTTCGTCCCTTCATTATTCATGCTTTACTCCTCATTTGTGCATTCCTTTGGCTTTTATAGGTGAAATCAAAAGTATATTTTAATTGGACCTATAAAGAACCAAGAAAAAAATGTAAAAAGTAACTCAAAAAGTAAAACAAAGACACAAATCTAAAAAGAACTAGTAAAACAAAAAGGTGCAATTTAAGCAAAACAAACATATAAAAGGGATAAAATAGAAAAGAAAGGTTAAATATAGGGATAAATAAGGGGTTTAGAGTGATATAAATATCACTCATCAAGGTGGATGGAGGAGGAGAGAGAAAATCATGGTGGTGGAGGAGGTGAAGGAGAGGAGATGAAGAAATGGAGTGAAGAACAGGAGAGAGGGAGATGAAGAACACAATTTTTTTCCTTTTAAAAAATAGGTCTTTAATTAAAGACACCAAATTGTTAACGTCGTCAACCAATCCGTCAAGTTTAATGACAAAATATGAGTTTAGGGTTATCCGAGATAGGGGTGAAAATGTCGGGGTTATTTGGGAAAAAGGCCTATATGTCAGGGTTATCTGAGATAATATCCCTTGAAAATAAATATCAAGTAACAAGAAAGTAACATCATATTTTTTGCCTTGGATCTAAGATAGAAGCAAAAATATAAATAATAGGAAGCTCCGTATAATATTTGCGCCATTTCGCCTCCATTGCGGGATGATAATCATCATAAGTTTCTTCGCCACGGTGCTCATAAAAAAGTTGAGCAAGTAAACATGCATTACTAAGAAAAGATTGAGAACATGGATTATAAACAGAAGAAAAGCAATGGGTCATGCTATATAACAATTGTAAGAAGTTCATATACTTTTCACAGTTGTTCCAATCATTTTCTAATAAAGCCATTTGTGGAAATTTTTGATAGAAAAAAATTGTTATTGGAATTTATACTCGATTGCCTTACTCAACATATCATAAGTGGAGTAGTCGGACAATCGGCTTTGAGTTTTACCACCTTTATATTTTGCTGACGAAGAAATGATTTCCACTCATGAAGTCTCATAGAAGAACTGTTAATAGAAAGAATTGTAGTTCTAATTTTCTCATAAAAGGGACCAATAGCAGTAGTTCCATCTCTCACACATAAATTTAGAACATGACAAATGCATCTAATGTGAAGTGCTTCTCCATCTAAAATGCAATCAGGTAATTGTTGTTTGATCATGTTTGCGCTATATGTTGCATTATCAAAAGTCATGGACATAATTCTAGTCCTAAGACCGTACTCAGCAATAGCTTGCATTAGATGATGAGCAATGTTAAGACCAGTGTGGGGGTATTCTAACATTCTAAAATGAATAATACGCTTTTGCAACAACCATTCCTCATCCACCCAATGACAAGTCACACACAAGTAATGCAGTCCATAACCACCATCCCATGCATCTGCAGTTAAAGAAACTCTACAAGGAAGATTACTTAATAGTTGAATTAACCTTTGTTTATGCTATAAAAAGTTTCTCATTGCGGATGAATGAGCGATTTTTCTAGAAATCGGCTTCTGTAGAGGTTGTAATGCTTTGTTAATGTAATGATCAAAAGTTTCATTCTCAGCAAAAAGAAAAGGTTGTTCAACATGAACTAGCATTTGCCCGAGTTCGTCCCTATCCCTCTCATAATTGTAAGTGAAACCGTGTGGATGATACTGAGAGATTTTGGGTTGTGCTGGATCGCTAGAGGGTTGAGAATATTTTTTCATGTCTAACTATGTGCCCCGTCCTTGTTTAGATACAACAGATAAAATAAAGTTACATGTTTTGCACTTAGCTTTGCTTTCATCCTTATTTAATAAAAAGTAGCTCCAACCTTACTCTTTCGATGTTTCTTAGTTGCCATTTCCTCTTCCGTACACCACTCATCTAATGGGTTTGGGATTTTGGGGGAGGGCCTATGCACTGATTGTCCACTAGATCCGGATTCCATGCTAGCCATTGTTGATGAAAATTGAGATAAAGTTTCGATAGAATGGTAAGAACTAGGATCATGTGGTGTGCCAAATCCGTAATAGGGTTGGTATGAGTTTGGTTGAAATCCCGTAGGGGGATTTACACCGATTGCAGAAAACGGTTGGTTCATTTGGCTATAATGATGGAATCCCATGTTTAAGGTTTTGTTGGTCACTAGAAGCAGCTATATGTTTGGCTTTTTGGAGGAGGTATTTGGTTTTGATGTTATTGTTTCAACAAATTGACAAGAATAAGTTACAATCAATTAAAATTAACAAAAATAACAAGTAACAACTAATAATCCTTAGACTATATAAAAGAGAGAAGTCCCCAACACTGTTCCTTATCAGCAGTGCTCTTCCTCTTTTACCCTTACTTTGCATCTGAAATTGCGAAAATGCCATCCCCTTTTGTCTTCTTCCCAGTTCCCACTGCTTCCCCTATCTTTCGTTCCTTTTTTTACTGGTGATTCACTTCACACGTTCTTTCTTCCTCGTTTTCCTCCAACCATTAAGGGGGTGTTTGGTTGGGGGTTTACAAGAAAGGGAAAGGGAATTGGTTACCTTAATTCCCTTATATGTTGTTTGGTTAGAGGGTTTTGGTATTTTCTTTCTCCCATTCTAGGAATGGGTTTACCCGAAACTCCTCTACATCCATTACCCACTACCCCCTAAGGTTTCATTTACCCTTTCTCTCCTCTACTCCCATAGTCAAATTGACCACCACGTTGACCACACCATATTGACTCCACAACACCCAACCACCCATGCCACCACGTTGACCTCCAGTGCCACCACGTTGACCACCATTTTGACCATGTTGACCACCACTTTGATTTCCACACCGCCTCACCAAACCTCCAAAATCACTCACCCACCACCAAAACACCACTCAACACCCTCAAAACCACCACTGAACCGCACTTACCCCATTTTAAACCCACCCAACCTCCTCCCAAAAGCACCATCCCACCACGAAATTTACCCCAACCACCTCCAAAACAAACTCTAACTGCACCGAAAACCACCACACCCCTTCAAAAACCAACTCTGACCACTTGGAAAACACACCATCTACCTTAAATCATCAAAAAGATTCACCAAAAAAACTGGATCTAAAGTGAGGGGAGGCGTAACGACGGCAGAGGGGGTAGGAGAAGCGGCAATGGAAGGGGGTGGTGGCGTAGAGGCGGCAGAGGGAAGGTGAAGTAGATGCGGCAGAAGGGGAGGTGTTCTAGAAGAGGTGGTGGTGGTTGTATATTAAAGAGAAGAGATGAAGGGAGGATGGGTTTCCCTTTGTATTTTTTGTTGAAACAAACAACTTATAACAACTAAGGGTTTTCCTTTCCATTCTCCGTCTTTCCCTTTTCTCTATGCTATTCCCTTTCCCCTTGCAAACCAAACGCCCCCTAATTTTGCTTTACCAGGATTTCTTCCTTCCTCCTTTTTCCATGTCTATCTCCTCCTTTTCTCTCTCCTGTTTCTTTTCTCTTTCCTTCTATTCTTTTCATTTCTGCAAACGGAGTCCCTAACCTATGTCGTCTCCAACCTAGATAATTCCCCTCCATTTTCTCTCTCCTCTCCTCTCCCATTTTTACTTCATCTCTCTTAACTTATGTTGATTGCTTACTAAATTTCGCATTGCTCTTCGTTAAAACAAGGGATCTACATGGAAGTGATGGTGAGAAAAGCTTGTCGATTTTGATGATTTTCAATGGCTTGCTATTTCAGTGTTTTTGGGTTTCATTTTAGTTCTGAATTTGACAAATTATTAGAGATGAGCAAAGAATATGTGATTTCCTCCTGTTTTTACCATTTCTCTTCACTTGTGTTGATTTCTTACTAAAATTTCGCAAACAATATGCGATTTCCTCCCATTTATGAGTTTGTGCTTCAGATTTTCCTTTTCTCGTGCTAAAATGTCGGCTTTCTTGATCAATTTTCTCGGCCTCCTCTCTGTTTTTTCGTTTTTTTTGCTAGATTTGTCAGCTATTAAGTTTTTTGCTCAATATATGGTTTTTTTTTGTTTTTTGCTAGATTTGTTATTTGATTTCAGCTGTTAATTTTTTTGCTGAATATATGGGTCTTTTTGTGTATTTCAGGTTCACTACAAATCTATTCCGTTGCACTCATGCTGTTTCCATGTAACATTTTTTTTGGAGTTTAATTCCATTCATCCCCTTGATTTATTGATTATATCTGCATTTGATTCCTTTTCTGATCATTGTTTTGATTCTTTTGGGTTAATTATTATTTCTTAGGAGTAGAATAGAAAAAGATAGAACATATTGCTATGGTTAAGATGAATACATCGAACTATGGTCGGTTGCTCTTGTGTTCAAGGTACTCAAGTTTAAAATTTCACCCTTTTAATATATCATGATTGGGGTTTAATAGAGTTCTTATCTTATTTTGATTGGTAATGTAAAAGTTCTACGACTTCTACCTTTATTTTTATTTTCTAGCATTTCTTTTTGCTTACATTAATTTTACTCCAATTTGATTATTCTTCATCTATTTCTCTTGCTGTAGTTTTTTAACATATTTCTTAAAAAATATTTTACGGGTTTGGCTTAAATTCTATTGATCTTTTCGATATGACATGTTAAGCAATATGTGTTAGTTTGGTGGTGAAATGGTACACAAGATATATACAACCTGCATTTCAGTCTTTCTTTATGTTTTCTTGAGTTTTAGCTTATGTTACTACTGATTGACTTACAAGTATTCCAAAGGTGTGCTTTTAGATCAATCAGGGGAAAACATAGTCTGGAGGATATTACTCTCAATTGCATCACAAAAACCTAATGCTCGCCGACGATCAACACATTTTTAATAGCTAAGAATCTTGATTCCCCTAAACATAATCTGAATCTACCCGTGGAAGGCAATTATATTTGCTGACAAGAATCTATGAAAGTTGACAAATGGGTAAAATTGTCCTTAAGAAGTTATGCAATTGATTTTCTGATGTTATATGCGAAATTTGTCTTTTGTTAACATTGAGTTTGTGATAGTTTTTTGTTTGTCGTATCACTATAATTCCAGGAATTCTCCATAAGCAGTGGGCATTTTTTTTAGTCGATTTGGCTTATAGCAAAGTAACACTACAAGTTACACATAAAGACAGCTCACTAGATTATTAGTAGACAATGAAAATCTAGGACCATTATGTTGTTATCCTAATCTGCTCTCAAGTGCCATCGTAGTAATTAATTTTTGTTTATACATCAGCACTCTTTTAGTGAAGTAATCGTAACGCCATATATATCAGTTTAATTTTTCTGTCCTAATTGCATAATTGAGTTTTAACTCTACGTACTTTCAGGTTAATTCTCTTGTCAAAGGAAGGACATACAAACGTCTAGCCGAAAGATCTCTTGTTTTGCTCAATTGGCTGAGGTATCCCGACCTGGACGAGCAGTAGTAGGGCCTGGTTATAAGGCTTGGGATGGTCTGAAGCCTATTTCTATTGTTGGATCTACTGGTTCTGTTGGTACTCTGGTAAACCTTATACAATTAGATGTGAAAGTTGGTTGTACAGGACTGAAGGTGAAACGTAACATGTATATTTTTCACATATCTCTTACTATAATTGAACAACTTAAATAGCTTTGTAGCTCTGAAAGTTCCTAGCTTTCTTCTACCTCTTATCTCAAGTATGGGACATGGATAATTATTTTTGTTTTTTGTACCCTTTGGTTCAGTAATAGAAACTCTTTTTCCCCATGTAACACCATGATCTGAACTTCTCTTACAGGTTTTGCTGACTCTTACTCATCTTGCAATAGTCATGGGATACACTGTAGGCGGAGAGCTCTTTGAACGGATATGTAATGCCGGTAGATTCAGGGAGGATGAGGTATTGAACCTTCTTTCTTAGTAGAATATTTCAAAAGGAATTTTTTATTTCAATACATTATAAATAAGTATAAATATATACAACTTGGATGACAGTATTCAGATATTGGAATGTCAGTTTCTCTTGCTTCTTATTACTTACCTTCTGATTGATGTTATTATAATTATCATTGTATATTTGTTTCCTTCAATTGATATAATTAGCTAGCTTCTTAATTGCCCCTTCATCTCTTTGATCCCTCCTCACCACAATGTGTCTTCACTCTATGTATCAGGCACTTTTTTTTAGCAACTAATATCAGGATTATTGTCATTCGATGGTATCACTTGTGATCTTCCTTTCACCTTTTGGGTTCTCTTTCTTTTTATTCCTCCTAAAACTATATTAGTGAATGTTCTGAAGGAATTCATTCAATGCAGCAAGTATAGAGATCTCAAGCTAGAAAACACACTCTTAGATGGAAGTGCTGCACCATGTGTTAAGATATGCGATTTCGGGTACTCCAAGGTAATTACTATAACATTCCACGCCCCCACCCCCCACAAAAAAAGAAAGTTAGTACTTCTAGATTTGTCATTGACAATCGGACTGACATACACTCTAACTACAATATGAACTAGAAAGCTCATTGAAACAGCATATCTCAGCTCTCTAACACGGGTACTTTTTCTAAATCGCTAATAGTTTCATGACTTTCAGAGCTTTGAGCGCTCAATAGGCACAGAAAGCCAGTCCATTATATGCCGATGACATCCCACGTGGTCTGTTTCTCATTCCTAGGGTTATGTTCCTTTCGTTTTGTTGGTTATGTCGTGAACAATATGAGCTGGAAGCCTGGAATGGTTAGCTCTCCTTTTGTAGAGAATTAGTAGTCTATTGATCTTGAAAACAACTTTTTTCTTCTTGATCTAGGCTGGTCTTGCTTTTCATTTTAATCCTCAATGTGTAGAAGCATGCAATAACTCCGGGTTTGTTTACAAAGATCGTGAAAGTCTCGGTGAGGTAGTTACATGTTATCAGGTTATTTTTATGTGCATCACTTGAGTCACCTCTCTTACTCATTATTGTTGTATGAGCAATGTTTACTGTTTAATATTATTGTTTTCTACTGTTTTGCAGATGGCTTTGTCAATGAACTCAAAAATTTTGATATGAGGAAGACTTATGTGTGCTTGTCAAGTTGTGTAGAGGAGGTATGCTTATAGTTATTTCATATGCAATATCCATATAAGAGGTTCAACAATTAATGTGTTGCTGGTGTTAAACTGTTAACATTAACTTGTGTTCTTACGAGTTGTACAATGATCTTTCAATGTTTCTATGTTCTGCTCTGACTTTGTTTGGGGGTGCTTATTTAGTTTAAGCTTGCAATGTTCTAATTTTGTTATTTTTGTTTCATGCGTCTTTTAGCCTTCCATATATGATGGTTGACATTTGCTGATATCAATGGGTTGTTCTTGGGAGGCATAAAGGTTAATCTATTACAAGTAGTATATGCGAGCTGTAAAATATGTTTGTTGCTTAGTATTTAGCGGCTTGTGCTTGTCTTTTTAAACTTTGTTTAAGTCATTTAGGCAGTTGGTTTATTGTCGTATACAAAAATTTCAGATTTTATCATGCTATAATAAAACTATTATCTCCAGAGCAAGAAAGAGAAGGAATACTAATAATAGTCTACTACCACTAATAAAAAAAATTATTAGAAAGAGAAAGAGAAAGAGAAGTTGAAAAGGTTAATTCACAAACACATAACAGTAGAGTGAGATGGAGAGAGGAGGAAGAATCAGGATGGGGTAATGGTAAAAAGGAGAAGATCGAGGAGGAAGTGAGGATGAAGATGAGAGAAAGAGGAGGGAGTAAGAGATGGTCTTAACTTAGACTACATTTAAGTGTAATTAAGATAGAGATAAATAACATTAATAAATCATTTCCTATAACTTATAAAGCTATAAAATATTGGTTGGAAAGGAGGAGGGGGACGAGAATTTGGAAATCTTAAAGCCATAGAATTAAATAAGCGTGATATATAGAGAGTGAAAGAGAATGCAGGGGGTAAAGATGAGAAATTGAAATAAGAGGGTGGAAGAGATGGAAAGTCTAAAGAGACTATTTTTAGAGTGTAATTAAGAATAAGATAAAAAACAAGGGAGTCCTCTCTCTGGCGATAGCTAGGGTTTGAGCGTTAGTCTCGTTGTCGAGTCTTCACCCTCGTGTTTGGGGCTCGATCACAACCTAGATGGTTGACGAAATCATATCAAAGTGTTCTAATCTCAAGATAACTGATGACGAGGAAGGAATTGTGGAGTTCGAGGACACTGAAATTGCTGCAGAAGACAAGGCGATTTCGATGTCAGTGGTTGGCCGTGTGTTAACAGAAAGGCCTTACAATTTTGAGGCTTTCAAGAGAACGATGAATCAAATCTGGGGTATCTCTAAGCCTGCTTTGTTTCGTGTAATTGAGCATGGATACTTCGTTGTGCAATTTGCGTCTGCTCGGGATAGGGAAAAGGTTTTGGATGGGAGACCATGGATATTTGATCAGAACTTGGTTTTGATGAGTGAAATTGATGGAACGATTCAACCCTCTGAAATTGTGATGAATTATAGCCCATTTTGGGTGAGATTATATAACCTTCCTCTGAATTGTAGAACTCAGATTCATATTCGAACCTTAGCAGGAAGCATAGGGGAGGTTTTGGACGTGGACTCAGACGGTGTGGCGTGGGATAAGTCGACTAGGGTTAAGATCATGATGAACGTTACTAAACCATTGAGGAGGGTACAAAAGCTGCGTAATCGGGATGGTAAAATCACCATGATAGAGATTAAATATGAGAGACTACCAACGTTTTGCTATGTATGTGGTACGCTGGGACACATAGAGAGGGATTGTGTAGTTACTCCAGAAGATGAGAGTGATGTTGAAAGACAATGGGGCTCGTGGTTAAGGGCCTCTCCTCGACGTGGTAGACTTAAAATGAAGGAGGAGTCTAAAGCGATTCTGCATGGATGTAGGGCCCTAAATTTTGAGAGTCATAAAAACAATATTGTTGTTGAAAGTGCAGTCAACGAGAATGATCTTTTGTTGACAGAAAAAGGGGATAGAGGGGTGGTTAAAACGAGTGGTGAGGAAGGAAAGGAGGGGAGTGTAAGTACTGGGGATGGGAATGAAGTGGTGGTTAAGGAAAAAATAGGGCAGGAGAATGAGGGAGAGAGCCAGGTGGAGGAGATGGAGCATGATGGGGAGGGGGGTGATCTGGGGCTCTTTGGCTCGTACCATCAGTATGAAGAAAGATATGGGGGAAGTAGTGTGCCACGTCGCTGGAAGAAAAAGGAGAGAGCAGGCAGCGTCCAAGGTAGGAGTAAGGAGGCGAAACCAAGTTACTTGGAAAACGAAGCAGTGAGGGTGTACTAGAAGAATTTGGGGACAATCTAGTACACAAAAAAATTGGATTGTCCCTGGATATTGTGGATAATGTTGTACCTGGTGGCATGGGGGCGGTGGTTGGCAATGACCATGTAACACCCCTACAATTCTCTCTTTTCTAAATTACCTTTTTAATATAAAACATAGAGAATTATCAAAGCATTATCGCCCGTGTGAAAACGTATCGGCTTATTCACAATTTTACAGCGGAAAACATAATAATAAACTTTATAAGTAAAACTTAGTCAGCTACAAAGTCAACTCCAAAACTAACCAACAAAAGTCAAAGTCAAACTTAAAACAAAATCAACTACGAAAAGTATAACTCAAAAGTATTGTAAATAAACTACACAAGCTCTCCAATCCCGAACCCAATGATGCATCATCTTCAAACCTGTAGATGGACAATGCACTATTGATCCCTAGAGACTGCTCACCAAAATGGGTCATCACAAGATCAATAAGGCATAGCCATGATCAACATACACAAACAAAAGCACGTAATCAGCAAAGCTGAGTACTACATACTAAACAAATAAACAATCCTAACATGATACCAATAAATAGTAGGCAGGAATAAATAATAACATAATAACTTGCAGATAACTTTTACTGAACTAAACTTTAACAACATTCTTATTATTTAAATGGAATAGTCAATGGACCGAGTTGTCTAACTAAAACCAGCCTTCCCTTTCGAAGACGAAATACGGGCGCGACTCCGTATTCCCATGACCTACGATATCGATGAACCTTTTTAAATAAAAATAGGACACGGTGATCAATCCGGCCCTAGAAAAAGCCATGGCACTCCCACCATGTACTCCAACTCCTATTTGTCCAATACTTTAGACGTGCACCAGTCTAAAGCTATTGCTATCCAAGTTTCACTTTATATGATTTACCAGTTATTACTTGTTATGACCCACAAGCAACACAAATAGTACAATCATTAAACAATCATAACTTTCCTTTTTATCTTAGGATTAGATAAGTGATCATACAACTTAACAACCCAAGATTAATTCCAACTTTAATTCAATCTTTCTTATTTGTTGAACCTAGCCAACAACCAAACTACCTTTCATAGGTATAAAATATCAACTTACCAAATAAGGCCCTCGGTCCTTATGAAGCAGTGAAATATCAAAAGGAAACAAAGATCAATCATGATCCAAACTAATATATGTATTAATTCCCCCATGTGAATTAATAAAATAAAGTTCCCAACCAACATGCTTGCATCAATCTTCCATACAAACATGATATAAATCTCATAATATAAATCTCATAATCAACATGTTTACACAACAGCATAAAACATGTAAAATCCAATATAATAGATATCATATATGAACTCAACATAGTTCCTATACATGATACTACATAATTCTCCTTCTTAAAATCATGATACTACATAAATCAACACATAGGTATATACGTACCTTGTGTAGACAAATTAAGAGGCCACTTTAACAGTCTTAAAAGTCGCCTAGAGAGAATTCTCCGCCTAAAACAACCAATATAAATTCACAATCAGTCCTTTATGAATTTACAGCAATAATAAAATACTTTAAACCCTTCTTAAACATGTTTAAAAACCTTTCCCATTATAAAACTTGATTATTAAACCTCCTAGCATAATATCTACTACACTAGTGGTTAAAATCCATCATAAAACTCCATAATAATACTCCCTTAATATTTCCAGTAATATATCATAAGTTAAAACTCTCTTAAAACATATTCAAACATACTTAAAATCATAAAGATAATAAATTTCATAACTTATAATAAACTACTATGATTTTCTAACTTTCAAAACCCTAAAAATTCATGCTTTGATAATTAAAACTCTAATTTAAACTCAATATGCAAAACTGAATTTTATTTCTTCAATACATAAATTATATAACTTAGATTCAATATTAAATAATCAAACTATAACTTTTAAGCACAAACAAATTAAAACAAAACTTAAAAATATAAACTTTGAATAAAACTTGAGGATGAAGGAAAGTAATCAAACCAAAGCAAGAAGAGAGGAAGGACACGCCGGTGGCAAGGAGCAGCGGCGGCGGCGTCTGGGTGGCCGGCAGTCGACCGGCATGCGGTGGCGGTGGCGGGAACTGGTGGCCGACCGAAGGAGGAGAAAACCGAATGAGAGGAAGAAAGAAGAAAAGAAAAAAAGAGAGAAAAAGAATGAGGAGTCCGAAAATTTGGAAGGAAGGAGGAGAGAGAAAATAATTGTGTGGGAAAATTTGGAGTTTATGGGGTTTATATAGATTCCCCTTGTGGGCTTAGGAAAAAGTAATTGGGCTCAAACTATTAATCTTTTTCCAAACCTAAAAGTGTTTAGGTTCCTCAAACCCATTTAGGAGTCATTTTCCAAATCCAAAAAGCATTTCAAACATTTCAAATATTTTTCAAAGCATGACTTAATAAAACATTTGACTTCTTTAAATCATTAAAATAATTCCTTTGACTTTCAAATAGTCAACCTTTGAAGAAATAAATCATTTAAATACTAAAATATATTTAAATATAAATAACTATACATTAAAATATATTTATAAAATTCATAAATTTACGGGGGATTACAGACCAACCCCGCCAATGAATTGCTTAAGTCTGAACTGCAGGGGGTTGGGCAATCCCTCTGCAGTTGCTGGACCCCGGAATTTGTTCCGGCGTGAAGCCCCGTCTTTGATTTTTCTTTCAGAGACGAAACTGAGCTCGATTGAGTTCTCTAAAATAAAGAACAAGTTAGGTGATTATAACGGCCTGGCCGTGGATTCTAGAGGGAGATCGGGTGGGCTTGCGTTATTGTGGAGCAAGGAGATTGATATTGTACTGCGCTCTATGTTGAATCATCACATTGATGTGGAATTAAAGTCGGGCATTGGTGAGGGTGAATGGAGGATGACGGGTTTTTATGGTTGGCCTGAAATTTCAAACCGTCATTTATCGTGGCAACTTCTAGGGGACCTAGCAGCTCAATCTTCTTTACCATGGATGTGCATCGGAGATTTTAATGAGATATTGGAGACTAGGGAAATGATTGGCAGAGGTGTGAGAGCGGAATGTCAGATGAGAAATTTTAGAGACGCCGTAGATGTGTGTGGCTTTCAAGAGATTCCATGGTCGGGGTATGAATTCACTTATGATAACGGAAGAGGGGAGTCAGATAATGTCCAATGTCGGCTAGACCGTGCCTTTGCGGATGTCTCTTGGATGAATATTTTCTCGTCAGCTCATTTATATAATATGGACAGAGAGTGGTCTGATCACTCCCCGTTGAAGCTTGTCTCTTCGAATAGGGAAGGGTATGTAGGCTTGCGAGCCAAACCTTTTAGGTTTGAGCAAATCTGGGTAGATGATGAAGGTTGTGAAAATGTGATTAACACTGCTTGGGAGTTTGGAGGACCTACGCTAGATGTAAAATTGAAGCTGTGTGCGGGAGAGTTACAACAGTGGGGGAAAATGAAGTTTGGTAAACTGTTTCATGAATTAAAAAAGAAGAGGAAAAAATTAAGCGCATTGAATGGGGGTGGTTTGACCCCTCGGCAACTCGAACTCAGGCGTGGTTTAGTGAGAGATATTGCTGGGTTGATTCATATGGAGGAGGTGTTTTGGAGACAAAGGTCATGTGCTATTTGGCTTCGTGAAGGCGACCGCAATACGAAGTTTTTTCACCAACGTGCTTCTAACCGGAAACGGAAAAATTCCATTACTAGTATCAAAGACGAAAATGGAGTTGACGTTACCAAGAAGGAGGATGTGGGGCGTGTAGCAGTGTCCTATTTTCGAGATATTTTTTCTTCATCCAACCCAACGCAGGTGGAGAGGGCCTTGGAGGAGTTTGAGCCACGTGTTTCGGCTAGTATGAATGATGGTCCGTGGATGAGCTATTCTGCGGAGGAAGTTCGTGTTGCCTTGAGCCAGATGCACCCTATTAAAGCCCCTGGTCCAAATGGTATGTGCCCATTATTTTTTCAAACTTACTGGCACATTGTAGGTCCTACTATTACTTCTGCTGTTCTGGCTATTCTTAATGGTGCTGCTATGCCTGCTTTTTTGAATAAAACTTATATTGTACTCATTACGAAAAAAAGTAAGCCTGGACATATGAGTGAGTACCGCCCTATTTCGCTCTGTAACGTAGTCTACAAGCTAGTGTCAAAAGTTCTAGATAATAGACTCAAAAAATTCATGCCTGATATTATTACTGTGAATCAGAGTGCTTTTGTGCCAGGAAGGTTAATCACTGATAATGTGTTGATTGATTTTGAGTTATTCCACCATATGAAGAATTTAAAGCAGGTGGAGGGTTGTATGGCGTTAAAATTGGATATGTCGTGCTATAATGTGAGACAAAAACTTTTTTCTCTCTCTTAAAACGCTTAACTGGCGCACGATAAGGTGACCTACTATCGTAAGTCGTCGAGCTTCAATGGGGAGGAAGAAGAAGACTTCCGGGCCGGTTATTAGTTCTCCGGTACCGGTTCAGTCTGGCGAATCTTCTAAAACACATCCAATCGAAGGCAACTGCGGGGGTGATTTTTGGAGAAGAAGCTCGTAAAAACTGGAAGACTTTTACCAATCAGAGTAAAATCTCAGATAAAGGTATGGGTCTCAAATTTGTAGCGCCTACTATAGTAGAAGGAGTTCCAACGGCTAGATTAGAGAAGGATGACATAGAAAGAATGAATGAAATTTGGATGAATGCTTTGATTGTTTATGTAGTAGGGCAGAATCCTACTTTAACTTCTCTAAGATCTTATATTATGGCACAATGGAATCTTACTATTGAACCTCAAATGTTTAAACATGAGGAGGGATACTTTGTGATTAAATTGGGTAATCGTGAAATTAGAGATTCAGTGCTATATGCAGGTCCACATTTATTCTATGGCAAACCTATGATTGTTAAACAATGGTCAGCCAACTTTGACTTTCATAGTGAAGTTTTGAAGGTGATACCTATATGGATTAAACTGCCAAATTTGCCTCTTAACTGCTGGAGTGAAAACTCATTAAGTAGGATAGGCAGTCTAATTGGAGTGCCATTATACGCAGATGAATGTACTTCTCAATCCTTGAGAGTTTCTTTTGCAAGAATACTGGTGGAAATGGATGTCACAAAAGAGATCAAGAAGGTGGTGAAAATAGCTGATCCTAATGGAAAAATTATATCGCAAAATGTGGTATATGACTGGCTTCCACCTTTTTGTAAAAAATGTAATGTTATTGGACATAATTGTGATAACAAATATGCTCAGAAAGGTCTGGTGAAAGCTCCACAACAAAAATGGGTTAAGAAGACAACTGTTGTATCTGAGACCCAGGACATTACTGAAATTTCTAAGGGAGACTTTGTTGCAGGGGGTCCCTCTTTGGCAGTAGATCCTAACTTAGGTGGGGTTCCTGTCACTGAGGTAGACCCTGGCAACTTGATTACTCCTATTCAGACTCCTGAGGGAACACCATTTATTATACAGAACAAAGAGGTAGATGAAGAAGGAGCATGGAAGATGGTTACTAGAAAAACAAAGGATAAGGGGAAGCAAGTAGGATTTCAAGCTTCCAGAATGATAGCTTACAGTGCTCAAGACTCAGGGAGATCTGGGGGTGCTAAGGGACCAAACCCTTATCTATCATAATGATAGTTGCTTCTTGGAATGTTAGGGGTATGAATGACCCCTTTAAAATAAAAGAAATCTTGAATTTCTTACATGAGCAGAAGATTACAATTTGTGCTCTTCTTGAAACCAGAGTAAGGGTTCATAATGTGGCTAAGATACAAAGGAAATTTGGTACAAAATGGCAGTGGGTATGTAATTATTCTCACTCACCTAGAGGAAGAATTTGGGTGGGTTGACAATCAAATGAAGTTAAACTGAATATGGTTAGTCAATCTGAGCAAGTTATGATAGTTGATGTTAGCAACATAAATGATATTGTGGCTTTCCTGATGATTATAGCATATGGTCTGCATACTATAAGTGATAGGAAAGAGCTTTGGAGGGAGCTGGATATTGTGACTACTGGGTGCAACAAACCTTTTATTGTAATTGGTGATTTCAATTCTATCTTTCAGTTTAATGATAGAATAAATGGAGCTCTGGTCGGTGAAAGTGAGACACAGGATATGGCAAATTTCATCCTTTCTTCAAATGTCATTGAAGCTCCAAGTATGGGGTTGTTTTACTCTTGGACAAATAAAAGTGTGGGTGATGATAGAATAGCCAGTAGCATAGATAGGGCTTTTGTGAACGCTCTTTGGATGGACCATTATGCAGATGTGAAAGTAAACTATCTTCCTTATGGCATCTCTGATCATACTCCCTTAGTGTTTAATATGGAACCTTGTTTTGATGAGGGTGGAAGACCATTTAAGTTCAACAATATCCTTTGTGAACATGAGCATTTTGAGGATACAGTGAGATCTGCCTGGATTGAAGTGAATGATAGATTTAAGATGAGATAAGTATGGATGAAGCTTAAGAATGTTAAAAGAGCCCTCAAAAGCTTACATTCCAAGCACTTTGCCCATGCTCACCTTAAAATGGAGGAATTTCGAAGGAAGCTAGCAGCATTGCAAGCTTTACCTCACCTGCAAGATGAGATAACCATACAGCAGGAGGAGAAAGAGTGTTATGACAAGTTGAGATTCTGGTCAAAAGTTGATGAAAGCATATTGAGACAGAAATCCAGGATAAATTGGTTATCTCTTGGTGATTCCAACTCAAAGCTTTTCTTCACAGCTGTTAAAATTAGGAAAGCAAAGAATAGGTTGGCTCTGGTGTTTTCTGAAGATAATATTCCACTTACCAGCACAACAGATATTCAGCTAGAATTGGTTGGCTTCTATGAAAAATTGTTGGGGACTTGTGCTACTGAGCTGCCAGGCATTGATCTTCCGACTATGAGAGATGGCCCCACTTTGGGTGCTGAAGTTAAGGAGTTGTTGATTCAGCCTATTAGTGATCAAGAGATTGATTAGGGCTGATTAACAGATCAGGTCGGGTCGTGTTCGGATTCGGGTTAATAATAAACGGGTTGAACATGTCCCAACCCAAACCTAACCCGTTTATTAAACGGGTTGCAAAACTCAACATTGACCCGACCTGTTTATTAAACGGGTTACCCATATAACCCGTTTAACCCATCTACATATTAATTACTATCAAATTTTTATTAAAATTTATTAAGTATGCATGATTAGATTTTCTTTTCGATTTTTGTATTCTACAATTAGTATTTTTAAAATTTTCACCAACTTTTACACAACTTTTTAGGAAATTTATATTTTAATGAGTTAAACAGGTCAAAACAGGCTAATTTCGGGTTGAAAATGTCAACCTTAACCTAACCCATTTAATTAAATGGGTAAGTCGTGTCAACCCATTTACTTAAATGGGTCGAAAATCTCAACCCAAACCCGCTTATTTCAGGTCGGGTTCGGGTTGGGTCAGTTTTTCACAGCCCTAAGATTGATAATGCTCTCTGGTCCATTGATGACTCTAAGGCTCCAGGTATTGATGGATTTAATGCCCTTTTCTTTAAAAAATGTTGGCCTTATATTAAGAGAGACATCTATGCTGCAGTTCATGAATTTTTTCAGAAGGCTTATATGCATGGGCCTATAAATATCACGACTGTGACTCTTATACCTAAGAAAGATGATGCTAGGTATGCTAAGGATTATCGTCCTATAGCTTGTTGCACTATTCTCTACAAAATAATCTCTAAAATCATCACTCACAGATTCCATAAGGTTATAGGGGAGGTGGTGAATCAATCTCAGTCTGGCTTTATTCCAGAGAGACACATTGCCGATAATATAATCTTAGCAAACGGATTGATTAGAGGTTATGGTAGAGCTCATATTTCTCCCAGGTGTGTAATCAAGGTGGACATTAGGAAAGCCTATGATTCAGTTGAATGGACATTCCTTGAGGCTATGTTACAGGAGCTGGGGTTCCCAAACCAATGTATCAGATGGAATTTGGCCTGTGTTCAGAGTGTTTCTTACTCCATTTTGATCAATGGTATCCCTACTCAAGTTTTTAGAGCTAAAAAGGGTTTGAGACAGGGATATCCCCTCTCTCCCTTTCTCTTTGCCCTTTGTATGGAATACTTGAGTAGATGCCTCGGCGGACTTAAGCTAAACCCCGATTTCAATTTTCATCCCAAATGTGAGAGACTTCACACCGACTCATCTCATGTTCGCAGATGATTTGCTATTATTTGCTAGGGCCGACATGAGCTCTATTACAAAAATTATGGCGTTTTTCGGTCTTTCTCTCAAGCTTCGGCTTGAAGCAAGCATTGAAAAAGTTGCATCTATTTAGCAGGGGTTAGTCCCGATGAGGTGAAGTTTTAGCTCAGTTTGTGCGATTACCGATTGGTAGCCTACCTTTCAAGTACTTAGGAGTTCCTCTCACTCCTAAAAAATTGAGTTTTTCTCAATGTAAACCCCTTATTGAAAGGATTACAGAGAGAGCTCAGAGTTGGATGGCACATCTTCTTTCTTATGCGGGAAGATTACAGCTTATTAGAACAATCTTGTGTAGTATGCAGAATTACTGGGCACATATATTCCCTCTCTTAAAGAAAGTTATTAAGGCAGTAGAGAATATTTGCAGAAAATTTTTATGGACAGGTTCTACTAATCCTTCTCATAAAGCTCCTGTTGCTTGGGTAGATTTTCATAAAATTAAATCTGCTGGAGGTTGGAATCTAGTTGATATGAAACTTTGGAACAAGGCTGCCATTTTGAAGCTGTTACGGGCTCTGGCTTTCAAGAGTGATAAACTCTGGGTAAGGTGGGTAAATGCTTACTACATCAAGAGAGGATCTGTATACAGTGTTGCTATAAGTAGCAACACATCCTGGCTACTAAGGAAGATTATAGAAAGTAGAAACATCCTTACTACTCTGGGAGGATGGGATAATGTGCTGCACAATGATAAGATTAGTATAAAAAAAGTCTACACTTTGCTCCTTGGTGTGTATGATTGTGTTGATTGGAGAAGACTTATATGCAATAATAAGGCTACTCCCAAAAGTAAATTCATCCTCTGGCTTGCAGTTCAAAATCGTCTTTACACTACAGACAGGTTAAGCTAATGGAACATTCAGTGCAACAGATTGTGTTGCCTCTGTGATAAAGAGCAAGAATCAGTGAACCATCTCTTTTTTTAGTGTGAATATACTGCTGATATCTGGCATCCTATTCTTCAGTTATCGGGTATTAATCAGCAGGGTCAGGGCTTTCATAATGAGAAACAGTTAGCTGCTTTAAAAGCTCACAACAAGAGTAAAATCTCAAGGTTATATGTTATGCTGTTCACATAAGCTGTTTATGCGGTTTGGATTCAACGCAACAACAAGTTGTTTAGAGGGTCTTGTTTGACTACTAGTCATGTAATGAAAGATATAGTGTTTAAAGTCTCTGCTAGATGCGATGATAGGGATAGACTCTTGTTGTTAAGAGTCAGTGTCTAGCTGTTTGGTTTTCTTTGCTGTTGGTTAGTTTGGCTTTTCTTCTCTCTCTTTGTTTTGAGTAGAGTTGATGGCCTTTTGTAGTTTTTGGTGTTTTTCCAATTTTTTTGGTAGCCAATAATAATTTTGAATTGCCAAAAAAAAAAAATTGGATATGTCAAAGGCGTATGATAGAATAGAGGGGAGGTTCCTGGAGGCTACTATGGTGAAGTTTGGGCTTGACAGGGATTGGTGTGAGAGGGTGATGGAGTGTGTGAGAACTGTTTCTTTCTCGGTGCTTATTAATGGGAATCCTACGGATGAATTCACCCCGTGCCGGGGGATTAGGCAAGGAGACCCTCTGTCTCCCTACCTTTTTATTCTGTGTGCAGAGGTATTTTCCAATATGTTGAGAAAGGCGGAAGAAAATCGGGGGCTTCGAGGAATTCGTATTGCAGTGGGAGCCCCTTCTGTTACTCATCTTCTGTTTGGAGACGATTGTATAATTTTTTCAGGGGCTACGGAGAATGAGATTGGTGTGGTGAAGGAGATTTTGGAAACATATGAGCTGGCGTCGGGTCAACAGGTAAATCTAGATAAAACATATGTCATGTTTAGTGCTGGAGTAAAATGGGAGAGGTGCTTGTTGTTGGCGAACCAGTTGGGAGTTAGGCTTGTGGAGAAGCATGAAAAATATCTTGGCTTGCCTACAGTTGTGGGGCGCTCGAAGAAAGTGATTACGAAAGGAGTAAAGGAGAAAATATGGAAGAAATTACAAGGGTGGAAGGGGATGATTCTATCTAAGGCGGGAAGGGAGGTTCTAATTAAGGCTATTGCCCAATCTATCCCTACCTACGTTATGAGTGTCTTTAAGATTCCGTCCTCTTTCTGTGATGAGATTCGCTCTCTTGTTGTTCAGTTTTGGTGGGGTCAAAAAGGAGGTGAAAGAAAGATACATTGGATAGCTTGGCGAAAGTTGTGTCTTCCAAAAAAAGAAGGGGGTTTGGGGTTTCGGGATTTTAAATTCTTTAATTGGGCGCTTCTCGGTAAGCAAGCTTGGAGATCTTAATGTCCGGGGATTCCTTACTTTGTTCTATGCTCAAGGCTAAGTACTTCCCTCACTCTTCTTTTATGGAGGCGGAGCTCGGATCCTACCCAAATTATACTTGGAGAGGGATTTGGGAAGCTAGGTGGGTTGTCAAAAGAGAGCTATGTTGGAGAATTGGTGACGGAGAGAGCGTTAAAATTTGGAAGGACCCTTGGATCCCGGGAACACAAACAAGGAAAATTATTACTCCAGTTCATGAGAATAATGTGGATGCGGAAGTGAGTGTGCTTATTGACCCAATCCATCGTTGCTGGAATAGAGAATTAATTTCTGAAATATTTTTGCCGTTTGAACAACAACGAGTGTTGAACATACCACTTAGCACAAGATTTCCCCCTGATTCTTTGTACTGGGTTTATGAGAAGAGTGGAGAATATTCAGTGAAAACAGCTTACAGAGCCATATTTCATGATGATGCTCATCGAGGACTGGCGTCTAGTTCGAACTCGTAGGACTTATGGAATAAAATCTAGAATTCAAACTTGCTGCCCCGGGTCAAGTTGTTCGCGTGGAGGGCGTGTCACAACGCTTTGCCAACTAATTGTGGGCTGCATCATCGAGTGTCGAGCATGAGTGCTGGGTGCCGTGTGTGTGGAGCAGACTTGGAGGATACTATGCACGCTCTGAAAGGTGCAAATTAGCTGCAGCAATCTGGCAGAACAGTGGCTTTGAAGAGATGGTGGGAAAAGAGTTTGCTTCACTTCTGGACTGATGGGAGTGGGTTAAAGGCGAGCTGAGTGAGGAGGAGTGGGAGCATTTCATCACGCTGGGGTGGGCTGTGTGGGGGGCAAGAAATAAGAGGGTGATGGCGGGGGAGTGGCAGGACCCAGGGGAGGTGTGCGCTTACGCGCTGAAGGTGTGGCAGGACTCGCTGAAGGCTAGGGAAGGAAAACAGGTTGGCGGGGCTGCTGGAAGTCAGGTAGGTACTAAGGTTGGGGTGTGGAAAGAGCCGGAGGTGGGCTGGGTTAAAATCAATACTGACGCTGGAGTAAAGGAGGGTGAGGGGACTGGGTTGGGGGTGGTGTGTCGAGATGCGCAAGGGGAGGTGCTGTGGTGTGGCTCGTGGAGACTTCAAGAGGAGACCGAGGCCTGCTGTGCTGAAGCTCTTGCGGTGCGATGGAGTTTGAAGCTGGCTCGAAGTATGGGAGTTCGCAAAATGGTGATTGAGAGTGACTATTTAAGAGTAGTAAATGCTCTTAAGTCTGGAAGTACGGGAGCGAGCACTTTTCATTTACTTGTAGAGGATATTGTTAGTCTTGCTAGTAGTTTTGATTCTGTCATTTGGTCGTTTATTAAGCGTTGTGGTAATTCTGTGGCACATAATTTGGCTCACCTTCAACCTGTGGAGTTGGGTCAAAGAGTGTGGGAGTCGGAGTTTCCGTTGCCTGTTATTTCCGGTGCTCGCTTTGATTTAATGAATTAGTTTCCCTCTTTGGGTTTCTTCTAAAAAAAAAAGAATAAGATAAAAAACACTTCTAAAAGAATTTTTAAAAATTAAAAAAATCATAAAAGACGAGAGAGAAGGAAAGAAAGGGAAATGGAAGGGAAAAGAGAGGCGGAGAATGTAGTATTTAACGTTATAAAATTTACAAAAACATAACAATCCGGGAATGAGGAGAGGGCAAAGAGAGAGGAGCACTTTCAAAAGATCTTTTATATTCGCAAAACCACATATAGGAAGAAGGATAAAGATCGAGAAATAGACATATAGAAAGAAGGATAGAGATCGAGAGGTAAGGATGTAGGTTTGATCTGGAGTCATGCTTTGTTCATCCATAAATTAAGAGTAAAAACCATATAATCAAAATGTTATGCTTTGTGCTTCTTTAAGTTTCAGCTAGTGGGTATTATTTTGGTCAGTGTATGTTGATATTGTTAACCCAATTTTCTTCTAAAGTATGTGAATTTTGAGATTTAGTATTAGCTTAACATGTAATTAATTAGGTGGGAGTGAGGGAGATGGGGGAGAAAGAGGGAAGGCATGAAGGAAGGACAGAAGGAGTCAGGGAGAGAGTGAGTGAGACTTGGGGGAGGTACAAAGAGTAAGCACAATCAATAACGAACTAAACTACCAGAGTCCTTAGAACCCAAAGTATACAAAATCAAAGGAGTCACATGAGTTTCATCCATGTTCTACAGATGTAACTTTATAACCGATGTTTGTGATATTCAAGTGTGATTATCACCAAAGAAACTAACACTCCCTTTCTCCAGGCTGTATTTCTTTGCTTTCTTCCTAATTTTCCTCATCATAGTGGCCCATCTTCAGTTAGTTCCATAAAATACCTTCATATTTCCCTTTTTGTTTCAAATCTTGATTAAAAAATTGAACAAACAGCACCAAATTGAAGAACAAGAACAGATCGAGGAGTATAGGAACAAGGTGATACATCAGGTGATCAAATTTGAAATTGTTGCCTTTTTTTGTTGTTGCTATTAACATCTAAATTTTGGTGGCTTAGTGATAAATTGAGTTAAATCGCTTTTTTTGGAATATGATCCTTTTACCCTTTTGTCTTTGATATGTTTCTGTCATATCTGTTGTCGAGGTTATGATAACAAATAGATTTCTTGCTAGAAAAACACCGTGCCATAGCACTGTAGCATTAGCCACCAAATCTATGTACCCAGGTTAAAAGCTTTGGCACAAAGTGGAGTTTATTGATGTTTTTGGTCACTGTCCTGCAGCAGCAGAGGAATATCTAACAGAACCATGACAATTTATAAAAAAAACCTTCCATCGGGAGGGCTCGATTAAACATAAATAGTTTTTTTGTTTTTTTGTGTCCTTTGGCTTAGTAATAAAAAATATTAACAGATCAAAGAAATAACAAATTAGGCAGAAAGCGAATGCAAAGGAGAGGGGAAGGGGGAGGGGGAGGACTTGAAGATAAGGATTCCTCCGAGAGAAAGAGGGGAGAGAGGGATCAAGATACACACTTTTAGAGTTTTAGGACAGTAATTCAGGTTTGTCTTTGCATAGACCGTACGTAAAAGTGGGAGAGGAAAGATTTAGGAAAGAGTTTAAGGGGGATAAGGAAGGGAGAGGGGTAAGGGTAAGCACATGATGATCATTTTCAGAAAAATTGTTCTACAATCAAGACCATACTCTTAAAAAAGAAAAGAAAAAGAGTGGTTTTGCATATATGAATCAAGACAAAGGAAAGATTTGGGAAGGAGTTTAAGGGGGATAAGGAAGGGAGAGGGGTAAAGGTAAACACATGATGATCATTTTCAGAATATTGTTCTACAATCAAGACCATACTCTTAAAAAAGAAAAGAAAAAGAGTGGTTTTGCATATATGTTCTACAATCAAGACGAAGGAAAGACCCTTGGCGTGTTTTGTAACCCAAAAATAGATTCCACTAACAAGGGTTACTTTCATATATGTTGTGCGATCTAATAACTTTATCTTCTTAACTACCAAGTTTACATGCTTTGGTTTTGCTTAAATCGATTTTGCTAATGCTTACATTTCGTTATTTACAATTTGCCTTTTAAATTTGCAATTCACCCAAAATGGGCCAAAAATAAACCAAAACCAACCATAAACCAAAAATCCGGAAAATGTTGAATTATTCATGTACTGTTTTCAATTTGAATTCACTCGTTATCTTTGTTGGGTTGGATTGGCTAGGACAAGGGACAAATTCACAACAAAGATATAACTAATCTTAACACAGAAGATATTTTTTTTGGAGGTGCGGGGGTGTTTAATTTAATCCTGTGGCTTGTGATACAATGCTGTCTGTTGATCTTGATAATTGATATGTTACACTATTTATGCTCATTTATAATGTATGTTTATGGCAGCGTTGCGTCAATTTTCTCCGACGCTCTCCACGTTCAGCCCCAGCATGTCTCCCATCCATCAAGAGGTCCTCAAGTTGGCTTTGGCATGCCCGCAAATTGAGGCCTTAAGGCTGCCATTTCGGTTTTTGCAGTGTGCTTTTTCTATTGCTTATATAAGTTCATGTGTGAACAAATACAGAAGAATTGTTGGTTTTGGACGTGTTAGTTCCAATCAATTTTTAGGTTCATTATGTATGTGGTATGTCATTGATTTAGCTTTTTGATGACATTGTGTGTTTTAATTTGGTTAATTCAATCTAAAATATGTGAGTAATATATTCCCAATTAAAGTTCTTACCTCTAAACCTTTTTAGTAATTTAGGATTGTACTGTATGATATCATTTGGCCAAATTCGACCTTCTAATTACTATGTTTGAATTTTGAAGAAGTTTAGTTTAGGCAGTTTAGACATCTTCATATTTCATGGGACCAATTATCTTTGGTCATGTAGATTATGAGTGGGAAAACTAATGATTACGTTGAAATGTACGGTAAGGACACACGTGTGTTAATTTCTTATCTTGTATACTTATGTTAGCTGATTAATTTTCAACCATTCCTTCTTTCTGTAAGATATCTATCTTAGAGAAAACCGAGTCTTTTGTGAAAGCTATTGATCTCACAAATACAAACTAAAATTACATTATAATAATAACAACCTGCAAGAAATAATTAAGTTTGTTCTCACAAATACAAATCCAAAATTACATTATCAAGATTTTTACACTGCTAGAGTAACACTTATTAGATTTTGCTCCCTTGGGGACCGCGCCCGTTAGCGTGCGGGCCAACAATTAGTTAATATAAAAGGAATCAATTAACAATAATAGCTAATAACGTACGAATAATATAATTGTAAATAAATAACGATTAATATTAATAAACTACAAATGATTGAAACAAAGTTGAATTAGATCTTACAACCAATATAGTAGGAATAGAATTAGGAAATGTGGGAATCGCAACTTCAAAGGTTACTTATGATCTCCAAAAAATCTTCACCCAAAGAACGAGTAATTTTGTAGTAGTAATTATTTTAAGAGCAAAGTGTTAGTTTTTTTCCCCTTAGTATAGAGCTAATAAAAAAAATGAGAGATTTAGGAATTGAGAACTTTGATACTTAAAACTTGAGGAGATTGAAATAATACAGAAAAATGATGAGATGAGTTGTGTGGAAAAAACTAATGAAGTTTTGGTGCATATATAGGAAATGAAAAAGATTTAGCCGTTTGAAATAAAATGTCTCTGAACTGATGAACGTTAGAGCATCACCAATGGGTTGGTTGGTCTTTGAGTTTTTGTCATTCTCTCTCCTTTCCTCCTTCTTACACCTCATATCCCACTAAACTCCCAACAACTCATCTTTATTTTTTCTCACAATGGGTGGGCTAGTCTTACTTGGTTTTCTATTTATCTTTCCTACTTTTACTATACCCCATCATATACTCTCTCTCCTACCCAATGTTTATTTTTATATGAAATAAATGATTTGTATTCATATTTTAATTAGTGACATATTAACCTATTATTTATGCATTTTAATAATAACAGCTAATTAGCTTACGTTAAATTAAATTACGTTAACTTGACATTATAATTAAAAAACAGTGAACACATTACATAAGATAGATAATTTAAAAAACACGGATATGAGTAATTAGGATTATTTGAATCCATAATATTGGCTTAGTATAAGTAATATTAGGTAGGAGAGAGTAATTAGAAAAAATAGGTTGGGAAGGAGTGTGGTAAAATATATGAAATTTGGGCTCAATTTATAGATGAAATTATTTTATAGCCGTTAGTGTAATTATTATTTTTTAATTATTAGCAGATTTTTTTTATTACCGTTACAAATTTTGTAACGTTAGAAAAATTAACTCAGCAAGAAACCCACAAATTCTGCCCCCTAGGACACTTGGCAGCGTGTGGTTTGCAACAGTAAGTTGGGCCCGTTATTGACTGATGCGTGTGCAAGGTTTCTGACATTCAACACTTTCTTTCTCCCTTAACTGTTTTTTTTTTAAAAAAAAACAAAGAAATTTCACCCAATTGTTTTCGCCATGCGGCGAATGACTATTCGTCCTCTGCACACGCCATCCGAGGTGCATATGGTCTGGCAGTCTAGACCAACCAACTCCAAGGGCCAATTGCCCCAATAATAAAACCAAGTAAAGCTAGTTTTACTTTTTCCTAGACCAACCAAAACCCACCCCACTGCTCATGCTTTTAGGAAATCAGTTTTCTTTTAAAAATAAAAAGATAAAACATTTCCCTTGTCACAGAATTGGGAAATGTTTAAGAGATTGTGATTTAAACCTTCAACTAAAAATACATTATCAATGGAATGTGATGGTGACTTACCAACCTTACCCATGGCAACTATGTTACCTTTCTTATTGTCACCAAAAGTCACATTTCCACCTTCATAGGTTGAGAGTGAGAGAAACTTAGATTTGTCTCCTGTCATATGCTTAGAATAACCACTATCAAGATACCAAGTGTTGTTCCCCCTCACTCCAACCTGCAAAAATCAACTAGTTGTTAGTTGTAGGAACCCCTTGTTTCGTGGGTTCCTGTTCTTGACTAGCATCTGATTTGGCAACCCATTTCATGTTACTCATCTTCACATTTTTGCCAATCATTCCAATTCTTAGTTGACATTGATTTATGTAATGACCTATCTTTCCACAGTACATGCAAATTTTATCACTAGGTAGGTCAACATATTTCTTATGCTTGTTCCTCTTCTTGTAGTTTTCAAAACCAATACCTTCTCTTCTTTTAGTCTGTGGTCTCTCAATCCATTTAGGAACAACCATCACTTTGCCTCTGTTCCTTGCAACAACCAGTTCCTTCTTGAGATTACAGATATGTTCCTTTAAAACATTTTTCTCTTTATTCAAATTTTCGATCTCAGATCTGTAACCTTTCAAAGGAGTTGATCTAATATCAAAGGAACTTAGAACAGGGACAAATTCCTTTAAGTGTGAAATTTCTAAATTGATTAGATAATTTTCATTCTTCACACTCTCATATGATTCCTTGATTTTTAAATTCTTATCAAAGAACCTAGTTTCAACATCCGTTCTCATTTTCTTAAGCCATTCTATATGTTCTTTACAAACTTTAACAGCTTGTTCAGTTTGCTCACGTTTTTCACGTTCATCTCTACATTCAAGAATTGCATCATAAAGAAGATCATAAATTTCAGGCCTAGTTTTGCCATCTAAGTATGATTCAAGTCCATGTTGCTTACCTTAATATTTTCTTCATCTTCTTTTTCGTCAGTGTTTGCCATGAGGCAAAGATTTGCAATTTCTTCAGTTTGTTGTTCTTCTTCCTCTTCAGTCTCTGAATCTCCCCAAGCTGCTATCATAGCCTTTCGAACGTTCGCTTTAGAGAAAGGTGCTTTGGATTCCTTGTTCCTTTCAGCGAAGCGTTCCTTGTTCCTTTCTTTGGTCTTATCATTTTCCCAAAGTGGACAATCCATGATGAAGTGATTTGTACTACCACATTTATGACAAGCAGCTTTGTTAGAAAACCTTTTAGTTTTACCTTTGAAGTTCCCATTCTTCATGTTCCTATACATCTTTCGAAATTTTCGGACCATGAGTGCTGCTTCCTCTTCTTCTGAGTTAGAATCATCTTCATCATCTGCTTTGAGGGCAATGGACTTTGACTTAGAACTTTCACCATACTCAGTATCAAGGTGGAGCTCATGAGTCATAAGTGATCCAGCAAGCTGTTCCAAGTTGAACTTAGTGAAGTTTTTTGTTTCTTGTAAACCAGTGACCTTAGCCATCCATCTATCCTTAGGAAGACTCTTAAGAACTTTTCGAACCTGTTCCTCTGATGAAATAAACTTACCAAGAGAAGCTAACTCATTAATAATGTTAGTAAAACGAGTAAATATTTCTTGTATGCTTTCCTTAGTCATCATGGAGAACAGTTCATATTGATTCATCAGTAAATCAATTTTAGATCTCTTGACTTCATTAGTTCCTTCATGGGTTACTTCTAGTAAATCCCATATTTGCTTTGCGGATTTGCATCCCATGATCTTATTGTGTTCATGGGGTCCAAGTCCACAATGCAACAGTTTAACAGCCATTGCATTTACTTTTATTTTTTCGAAATCAGCCTTGTCATATTCAGAGAAGGGTTTAGGAATTACCTCCGTTTTGTCATTTGTAGTTGTGACCTCAAAATCACCAACTTCAATGACTCTCCATACTTGATAGTTTTCGGCCTTGATGAATATCTCCATTCTGTTCTTCCAGTAGGAATAAAACTTCCCATTGAACATAGGAGGCATTTGCGTAGAGTAACCTTCCTCAAGTTTCTCGGTGGTATTCATTGTTCCTTGGATCTTTTTCTCAATAGGGTTTCCTATCTTTCGTGAGTTCTGGCTCTGATACCAATTGTTATTTCACTATGAACAATACAAGAGGGGGGGTGAATTGTATGTGTAGAAATAAACGTAACTTTTTGCGGAATTTTAAACTTAAACAAAGAAACAAGCTAAAGGAACACAAGGAATTTTTACGAGGAAAAACTTATTGGGCCCAACAAGAAGAAACAACCTCGACCACTAGGGATTTTAAACTCAACTCTTTCACTAATTAGGCCAAACAACTTTGTTACAACCTAATTCTACCCACGGGCCACACCTTGAGTTCCTAAACTCAAGTTCCTGAACAACTGTTCCCTTAACAGATGTTCCTCTCAACTTCACTTGAAGTTTTCTCACTTTAACTCGCTTCACTCAAAGCTTCTCTCTAACAGAACTTCACTCAAAGTCCCCTTACCCCAAAAACCAAAATACAATAGATCAAATAAACTTAGTGGAATTAGAGTAAGAAGGCAAAGAACAAATGGCTTTTATGAGAGAATGAAGGCACTGACACTTTACTTAGTTAAACTCACTAAATCACTTGGTCAGACACAAATTGGAACTTAATTAGACATTAGTATTTATAGTGGTTATAACTTAGAACATGGGATTAAAACATGTGTTAGTGATAAAACCATTATCCCATGATGTTCCTTACCCGGAGGAACACGTTCCTCATTCAACCCATGATCTTCATGATCACTGTTAAACGTGGGAGATAATTGTGTTACTGCTCCCTTAATTTTAGCAACCACTTAAAGCATTAATTCGAAAATCTGATTTAATTAAAAAGCATTTTAATTATTAAAACCAAAATAAAATCCTTTTACCAAAAATATTATCTTTAAAATATTTTCCATAAAAACCGAAAAGCATATTTATTATCTTTATAAAAATAAAATCTTTTCTTTAAAAAGATTTTCCATAAAATCAGATTTTTCCTTAAATAAAACGGTTACCTAGAATCTAGGCATAAATTACTCAACAGACATAATTAAACCGTTGTAATGCTTCATCCTAGGTCTAGTTCCTTTTAATAGTTAGTTCCTTTAACTTATTAGTTAAGCGCCAGTTCGTCTGTTCCTTACAAAGGAACAAGCGCTCATTCTCATTCTAAATTGCCATAGCTCCTTACCATTCTTACTCGTTCCTTTACAATGGAACTAGAAACTAAAAGCCTCGCTTTAGTCTTCGTGCTCCAATGCTGCTCCAGTACCAAATCTTGAAACATCTTCACTTAGTCTTCAAAATCCCAACATGATTTATTCCTTGACTTAGTATTCTCTTTGTTCCTTTCATTGATATCTTGAAATTCATTCACTTAAACATCTTGTTAGTCCAATACTTAGTTTGCATCTTTGTTCCTTTATCATCATCAAAACTAGGGTTCAACACAACTGATTATGATGAGTCCTCTCATTTTCTACTTGTTGCAGCCTTGCAAATGAATATAATTGTGGAGAGAGAGAAATAAAGTTGCTAAGTGTTATCTCAATGAATTTAGCTGCTAAGTGTTGTCTCAATGAATTTAGCTGAACATCAATCACATAATACTAGCCATTCCAAGTAAGAAATTATGCACTCAAATCACAAACGAAGACAAATATAGCAAAAGTCATTTATATTTATAGCAGTTGTTCCATTAAAGTACAAAAGAGAAAAAGGAGAAAAGAAAAGAAACAAAAGTTAAGAGTTCTTGTTCCTTTTTTAGAAACAAGAACTAGACATTAGGAAGGGAAGGGGTATTCTGTTCCTCGACGACTTCTTCCTCAACCACTTCTTCCAACTTCTTCATCACCTATCTATGTTGCCCATCAAGTTGCTGCTTCAAACTGTAAATGGCTTGGGCCATCATCTCCATGTTCTTTTGTTGTTCTATCACAGTATCACTAAGGACTTTCATTAAACCCATCATCTTATCTGTTTTAGCATCTAAAGTCCAGTGAAGGTGATTGTAAAACTTAATCATATGTTGAGCAGGGAGACACACTTCATTAACCCAACCAAAATCATCCGAAGGAACTTGTTCCTTTCCCTTAGAACCAGAGGCAGGGGATGGTTTAGGTGGAGGAACTGGGGTATTTTCTTGTGATGGACCTGCTGTTCCTTTGAGAGAAACAGAAGATGAGGTGGTGGCATTATTATATGTGGTTTCAAACAGGTATTCCATACCCTGTTCCTTTAGTATATCAGTTAATTTTCGGCTTCTAGGGTTTTGGATGGAGAAGAGGGGTTTTTCATTTAAGAGGTTTTGGGAGTTTTTGCTTTTGGAAAAGGTGAATTGAGAGAGGTTTTTGCCATTTGGTGAAAAGAAATTGTGGTTTTATGTCGTGCGAAGAGGTGTGAAGGAGATGAACAATGGTGAAGTTGAAGCGTTTAAGGAACACGGTTTTGGAATGGAAGAAGGAAGAAGATGCATGTAACAGTAAATGAAGAGTTACACGCGTAAAAATTAAAAGGATAAAAACAAAAATAAAAGATAAAAGTAAAAGAACAGATAAAAAGGAAATCATGACTTGATTAAATCTGATTCCTATATTTGTGGGATTTTTCAGATTTTTGATTTTTATGGACTTTTTTATTTATGAAAAGAAAATAAATTCTAAGGAACTTGTGCTATAGGAACAACTTATGCTAAATGTCAACATTCTTCATATCATGCATGTTTCTTTAACTTAGGAACAATAAGGGGAGTATTATGTGACATTTGTGAGTAGCTTTATTCCTTTGAATCCATGTATATGTTTTCAACATCTTAATTTGCAATGGTCTTAGGCAATTAATCACAATCACTTAATATCACATAGAGTAAGACAAATCAATTCAGACATGGGGGATTGGAATAGGAACAATTACTTAAGTTTTATTAAACCTAACTCAAGCCTTAATTTTTCATATCTATCTCTTTGTAGAGGCTTAGTTAGTATATCAGCAATCTGATTTTCAGTTTGACAAAACTCAAGTTTAATCAAACCTTTTTCTACATTTTCTTTTAGAAAGTGATGTCTGATATGTAAATGCTTAACTCTTGAATGATGCACTAGATCTTTTGAAATACTAATGGCACTAGTATTATCACAATAAATAGGAACACAATTAAAGATTATTCCATAGTCACAAAGTTGTTGTTTTATCCAAAGCATTTGAGAGCAACATGCAGCAGCAGCTACATATTCTGCTTCAGCAATGGATAAAGCAATTGTGTTTTGTTTCTTGGTGCTCCAAGAAACTAAACTATGACTAAGAAATTGAACCATACCTGATGTACTTTTCCTATTTACAAGATCTCTAGCATAGTTAGCATCAGCATATCCTCTTAACTCAAATGTATCACTTCTTGGATAGAAAAGTCCAAGGTCATATGTTCCTTTAAGATATCTAAGAATTCTCTTCACAACAGTTAGATGAGACTCCTTGGGATTTGCTTGAAATCTAGCACACAAACCAACACTAAAAGCTATGTCTGGACGACTAGCAGTTAGATACAAAAGTGAACCAATCATGCCTCTATATTTTGTTCGGTTATTTCACCATATACTCCTGACAAATCAAGAAATTCACCATATACCCTCAATGTTTCAAAAATTCACCATATACCCCTAAGTTTCCGAAAATGTTCACCAAACACCCTTTTTCTAACGGCATTAGGTTGCCGTTAATGTTATTTACAATATTGTCATCATTAACCCCTAATCCCTAATTCTAATCCTAATACTAACCCTAATTCTAATCCTACCTAAACCCTAACCCATCCTCCCCTCCCCCAAACCCTAACCCACCCGGCCCACCACCCCCCCCCCCTACCTTCCACCCCACCCGGCCCCACCCCCTCCACTCCACTCCACCACCGCCCCCTCCCCCCCCCCCTCCACCGTCGTCGCCAATCCCCACCGCCCTCCCCCTTCCCCGTCGATCTCCCTTCCCCCACCCTTCCCCTTCCCCGTCCTCTGCTCCCCTCCCTCCCCCCCCCTCCCCGTCGTCGCCCCCTCCCATCCCCCTCCCCCCCCCACCCCTCCCCGTCGATTTCCGCCCTCCCCTCCCCTTCCCCTGCTGAATCTGGGTAAAATCGAAACCCACCCCCACCCCTCCCCGTAGAATTCGAAAATTCCTCCGCTTTGAATGAATTAGGCTCAATTTCTAGGGTGGCTCGATTTTTAGGGTGGTTCGATTTCGAATGGTGGAGATGGTGGTTCGAATGGAGGAGAGAGAGAGAGAGCACGTACGAGAGGAGAGAGAGGTAGAATGCAGCGAGGGAAGAGGATGGAAACGAGGGTGGTTGCTCGTGGTGACGACCGACGTTTCGGGATCTAGTGGAGGCCGGTAAGTGAGGAGGAGGAGGAGGAAGTGACGGTAGAGAAGGCGGGGGCGAGTGAGATGGTGGTTCGAATGGTGGAGAGAGAGAGAGTGACGGTAGAGATGGTGGTCTAGGGCGGCAGCGGGGAGGAGCGGGGCTGCGGCGGGGGAGGGGGGAGGGGGTGGGGGGGCTGCGACGGGGGAGGGGGAGGGGGGGGGCGGTGGAGGGGAGGGGGAGGGGTGGGGGGGCTTAGGGTGAGGGAGGGGGTCAGGCTGGGTGGGCTTAGGGTGGGGGGGGGTCAGGAAATTTGGGCTTAGGGTTAAGGATTAGGGTATAGATTTTAGGGTTAGGATTTAAATTAGGGTTTAGATTTTAGGGTTAGGGATTAATGGTGGCAAAATGGTAAATAAAGCTAACGGTGAGTTAACGGCAGTTAGAAAAAGGGTATCTGGTGAACGTTTTTGAAAACTCAGGGGTATATGGTGAATATTTGAAACATTGAGGGTATATGGTGAATTTTTTTATTTGTCGGGGGTATATGGTGAAAAAACCGTATTTTGTTTGATCAACACATGTTCCTATGGAATCTTCATCTAATCTAGTTGAAGTTCTCATAGGAGTGTGATTTATCTTTGAATTTTCGAGGCCACATTTCTTTAACAGTTCCTTTATGTATTTTTGTTGGTGAATAATTATTCCTTTTTCAGTTTGCTTAATTTGTAACCCAAGAAAGAAATTTAACTCACCCATCATACTCATCTCAAATTCATTACTCATAAGGTTTGAGAATTCTTTGCATAATGATTCATTAGTTGCTCCGAAGATAATGTCATCAACATATATTTGAACAAGTAGTATGTCAGTTCCTTTCGATTTTAGAAACAAAGTTTTATCCACCTTTCCTCTTTTAAAGTTGTTTTCTAAAAGGAACTTAGATAATCTCTCATACCATTACCTAGGCGCTTGCTTTAACCCATAAAGAGCCTTGTCAAGTTTGTAGACATGGTTTGGGAGATCATTGTTTTCAAATCCAGTGGGTTGTTCAACATATACATCTTCATTTATATTACCATTTAGAAATGCACACTTGACATCCATTTGATACAGTTTAAATCCCATATAAGCAGCAAATGCAAATAATATTCTAATGGCTTCAACTCTAGCGACAGGAGCAAAGGTTTCTTCATAGTCAATTCCTTCTTGTTGATTATAACCTTTTACTACAAGTCTAGCTTTGTTCCTTACAATTGTTCCATACCATCTAGTTTATTTCTAAACACCCATTTTAAGCCAATCACTTTTTGATGTTTAGAAGAGGGAACTAGATGCCATACCTTGTTCTTTTGAACTCATTTAATTCAACTTGCATAGCAGTGATCCAATCAGAATCAGTTAAGGCTTCTTCATGATTCTTGGTTCTATCATTGATAAGAACGCATGAAATGCACAAAAATTCCTTAACTGAGATCTAGTTTGCGTACCTTTGGATATGTCACTTATTATGAGTTCCACTGGATGTGATTTTTTATGTCTCCAAGGTTTTGGTTGAAACTCCCTTATAGGAACAGGTTGTTCCTCTTGAGTTTCATGAGAGGATGAGGAGCTTTGTTCATTTGTTCCTCTTTCAGCAATTGTTGAATCAATTCCTTCAATATTTTCGTTCTTAGTAGGAACAGGAACAACTCCATCATCTTGAGGAACAGGAACATCATTGTTATGAATGTTTTCATCTACTTCGTCCCTTTCCTCTTTTATTTCTTCTTCCTCAATTGAATCTGCATCTTTCTCATTTGGTCGTACCAAGCCAATCTCAAAGTCATCAACCTGTTTGCTTGGATTAAAATTGTCAGATTCATCAAAGATTATGTGGATACTTTCTTCAACACACATAGTTCTTTTATTGTAAACTCTATAAGCCTTAGTATGTGATGAATATCCTAAGAATATTGCTTCATTACTCCTAGCATCAAAATTTCCAAGATTATCTTTCCCATTGTTATGAACAAAACATTTGCAACCAAATGTTATGAAATGAGTAATATTGGGTTTCTTTCCAAAATAAAGCTCATAAAGAGTTTTGTTAATGATAGGTCTCATCATGGCACGATTTATTATGTGACAAGCAGTATTAACAGCCTCAGCCCAAAAGTTCCTTGGAAGTTTACTAGCAATTAGCATGGTCTTAGCCATTTCTTCCAAAGTTCTATTTTTCCTTTCTACAACCCCATTTTATTGTGGTGTCCTAGGGGCAGAAAAATTATAATCTAGGCCATGGTTTCTGCTTAAGTCATTAAATTTATAATTTTCAAATTCTTTACCATGATCGGATCTAATATGCATCAATTTGTGACCACTCAAATTTTGAACTCTTTTAGCAAAGACAAGGAACTCATCATAAGTCTCATCCTTACTAGAGAGAAAAATAACCCATGTGTACCTAGAGTAGTCATCAACAATAACTAACACATACCTCTTTCCACTTCTACTTTGAATTCTCATAGGGCCACACAAATCCATATGAATTAATTCTAATGGTTTTGTGGTGCTCACAACAGTTTTAGATTTGAAAGAGGATCTAATATGCTTTCCCTTGACACATGCATCACAAACTTGATCAATATGAAATTTTATAGATGGTAATCCCAAAACAAGATCTTTTGATCGAAGTTTGTCAAGTAATGAAAAGCTAGCATGTCCTAGACGCTTATGCCATAAGAATGGATCATCTTCAATAACACTAAGGCATGTTAAATTGTTTTTAGGAACAAGATCAAGATCCACAATATATGTGTTCCCTTTCCTTGTTCCTTCCAAGATGACATTCTTAGAGTTTATGTTAACGATCAAGCATTTTTTACTATTAAATTTAACAACATTTCCCTTGTCACATAATTAGGAAATGTTTAAGAGATTGTGCTTTAAACCTTCAACTAAAAATACATTATCAATGAAATGTGATGGTGACTTTCCAACCTTACCCATGGCAACTATGTTACCTTTCTTATTGTCACCAAAAGTCACATTTCCACCTTCATAGGTTGAGAGTGAGAGAAACTTAGATTTGTCTCCTGTCATATGCTTAGAACAACCACTATCAAGATACCAAGTGTTGTTCCCCCTCACTCCAACCTGCAAAAATCAACTAGTTGTTAGTTGTAGGAACCCCTTGTTTCGTGGGTTCCTGTTCTTGACTAGCATTTGATTGGGCAACCCATTTCATGTTACTCATCTTCACATTTTTGCCAATCATTCCAGTTCTTAGTTGACATTGATTTATGTAATGACCTATCTTTCCACAGTACATGCAAATTTTATCACTAGGTAGGTCAACATATTTCTTATGCTTGTTCCTCTTCTTGTAGTTTTCAAAACCAAGACCTTCTCTTCTTTTAGTCTGTGGTCTCTCAATCCATTTAGGAACAGCCATCACTTTGCCTCTGTTCCTTGCAACAACCAGTTCCTTCTTGAGATTACAGATCTATTCCTTTAAAATATTTTTCTCTTTATTCAAATTTTCGATCTCAGATCTGTAACCTTTCAAAGGAGTTGATCTAATATCAAAGGAACTTAGAACAGGGACAAATTCCTTTAAGTGTGAAATTTCTAAATTGATTAGATAATTTTCATTCTTCACACTCTCATATGATTCCTTGATTTTTAAATTCTTATCAAATAAATCAAAGAACCTAGTTTCAACATCCGTTCTCATTTTCTTAAGCCATTCTATATGTTCTTTACAAACTTTAACAGCTTGTTCAGTTTGCTCATGTTTTTGACGTTCATCTCTACATTCAAGAATTGCATCATAAAAAAGATCATAAATTTCAGGCCTAGTTTTGCCATCTAAGTCTGATTCAAGTCCATGTTGGCTTACCTCAATATTTTCTTCATCTTCTTTTTCGTCAGTGTTTGCCATGAGGCAAAGATTTACAGTTTCTTCAGTTTGTTGTTCTTCTTCCTCTTCAGTCTCTGAATCTCCCCAAGCTGCTATCATAACCTTTCGAAAGTTCGCTTTAGAGAAAGGTGGTTTTGATTCCTTGTTCCTTTCTGCGAAGCGTTCCTTGTTCCTTTCTTTGGTCTTATCATTTTCCCAAAGTGGGCAATCCTTGATGAAGTGATCAGTACTACCACATTTATGACAAGCAGCTTTGTTAGAAAACCTTTTAGTTTTACCTTTGAAGTTCCCATTCTTCATGTTCCTATACATCTTTCGAAATTTTCGGACCATGAGTGATGCTTCCTCTTCTTCTGAGTCAGAATCATCTTCATCATCTGCTTTGAGGGCAATGGACTTTGACTTAGAACTTTCACCATACTCAGTATCAAGGTGGAGCTCATGAGTCATAAGTGATCCAGCAAGCTGTTCCAAGTTGAACTTAGTGAAGTTTTTTGTTTCTTGTAAACCAGTGACCTTAGCCATCCATCTATCCTTAGGAAGACTCTTAAGAACTTTTCGAACCTGTTCCTCTGATGAAATAAACTTACCAAGAGAAGCTAACTCATTAATAATGTTAGTAAAACGAGTAAATATTTCTTGTATGCTTTCCTTAGTCTTCATGGAGAACAGTTCATATTGATTCATCAGTAAATCAATTTTAGATCTCTTGACTTCATTAGTTCCTTCATGGGTTACTTCTAGTAAATCCCATATTTGCTTTGCGGATTTGCATCCCATGATCTTATTGTGTTCATGGGGTCCAAGTCCACAATGCAACAGGTTTAACTGACCATTGCATTTACTTTTATTTTTTCGAAATCGGCTTTGTCATATTCGAGGAGAAGGGTTTAGGAATTACCTCCTTTTTGTCATTTGTAGTTGTGACCTCAAAATCACCAACTTAAATGACTCTCCATACCTGATAGTTTTCGGCCTTGATGAATATCTCCATTATGTTCTTCCAGTAGTTATAGAACTTCCCATTGAACATAGGGGGCCTTTGCGTAGAGTAACCTTCCTCAAGTTTCTCGGTGGTATTCATTGTTCCTTGGATCTTTTTCTCAATAGGGTTTCCTATCTTTCGTGAGTTCTGGCTCTGATATCAATTGTTATTTCACTAGGTTCAATACAAGAGGGGGGGTGAATTGTATGTGTAGAAATAAACGTAACTTTTTGCGGAATTTTAAACTTAAACAAAGAAACAAGCTAAAGGAACACAAGGAATTTTTACGAGGAAAAAACTTCTTGGGCCCAACAAGAAGAAACAACCTCGACCACTAGGGATTTTAAACTCAACTCTTTCACTAATTAGGCCAAACAACTTTGTTACAACCTAATTCTACTCACGGGCCACACTTTGAGTTCCTAAACTCAAGTTCCTGAACAACTGTTCCCTTAACAACTCTTTAACTCGCTTCACTCAAAGCTTCTCTCTAACAGAACTTCACTCAAAGTCCCCTTACCCCAAAAACCAAAATACAATAGATCAAATAAACTTAGTGGAATTAGAGTAAGAAAGCAAAGAACAAATGGCTTTTATGAGATAATGAAGGCACTGACACTTTACTTAGTTAAACTCACTAAATCACTTGGTCAGACACAAATTGGAACTTAATTAGACATTAGTATTTATAGTGGTAATAACTTAGAACGTGGGATTAAAACATGTGTTAGTGATAAAACCATTATCCCATGATGTTCCTTACCCGGAGGAACACGTTCCTCATTCAACCCATGATCTCCATGATCACTGTTAAACGTGGGAGATAATTGTGTTACTGCTCCCTTAATTTTAGCAACCACTTAAAGCATTAATTCGAAAATCTGATTTAATTAAAAAGCATTTTAATTCTTAAAACCAAAATAAAATCCTTTTACCAAAAATATTATCTTTAAAATATTTTCCTTAAAAACCGAAAAGGATATTTATTATCTTTATAAAAATAAAATCTTTTCCTTAAAAAGATTTTCCATAAAATTAGATTTTTCCTTAAATAAAACGGTTACCTAGAATCTAGGCATAAATTACTCAACAGACATAATTAAACCGTTGTAATGCTTCATCCTAGGTCTAGTTCCTTTTAATAGTTAGTTCCTTTAACTTATTAGTTAAACGCCAGTTCGTCTGTTCCTTACAAAGGAACAAACGCTCATTCTCATTTTAAATGGCCATAGCTCCTTACCATTCTTACTCGTTCCTTTACAATGAAACTAGAAACTAAAAGCCTCGCTTTAGTCTTCGTGCTCCAATGCTGCTCCAGTACCAAATCTTGAAACATCTTCACTTAGTCTTCAAAATCCCAACATGATTTATTCCTTGACTTAGAGCATCAACATTCATTAACTTCCCCATAATTTCTCTCTCTTCACCTCATTCGTCCACATCACTTTCCACTAACTTTATCACCCACCCTTCCCATTTCACAATTTCATACCTACATTCATTAACCTCCCCATTTACCTTCTCTCTCCTACTTTTCCATACCCCACCTACTTTTCTCTCTCCTACTTTTCATACCCCACCAATATTAATAAAATAATTTGATTCATCACATTAATTTTAGATAATATTAATTAAATCAAAATATGGTAATTATAATTAAATAATTACCTTCTAATTAATCGGATTAATTCATTAATTATATTACGTTAACAAAAAAGCGTTATCTTTAATTACACTAGTTTACCCATTTTTCCTTTGCGGTTTAATTTGACAATTACATAATTGCTAATTATAATAATTTACCCGATTTTAACGTTAATTATAACGACAATTAAATACGCAAAAAAACACCATAAATTCATTGAAAAAAACATAGATGAAATTAAAAAAAGTACCATACAATTAATTTTAAATAAAATATTGCAATAATTTAGATCTTCATTCGTCATGGGGAGATTGGTGATTAATTTGCCAAATATGTTGAACCAAGTCTCGTTGCAAGGCGGTGTGCACATTTCTATCCCATGCATCAGTTGCCTTTCCATATATCGTTCCATTCCAATATCATTAATTCGACCATGTTGCACAGAATAGTTTGTACGCGTTGATCCGCTAATTGCTGTTGCATTTTCTTGCTCGAAATCTGACATGTCACCATAATTCTGATATGTATCTCGCTCATCCTCAACAATCATATTATGAAGAATTATGCAAGCCACATTATCTCCCACAACAACGTTTCATCCCACTCCCACAGCAATGTTTCATCCCATACAAGAGCTGATCTTTGTATTATTGCGAAACGTGATTGAAGAACGCCAAATGCCCGCTCAACATCTTTTCGGACCGATTCTTGTCGCTCAGTGAACAATTGATCCACGGGATTCATTGGGAGTCGAATCGCTGGGATGTTGTTGGTAATTTGCATTTTCTTGATATATATTTCTATAATTAGAATGATTTGGATCCATAATGACTAAATAAGATTTAAGAAGTACTTAATGAGAAATAATGGATTTTTTGAAGTGTTGAAAATATATCAAGATTGGTCTCTATTTATAGAGGATAAAAAAATATGACCGTTGGTATAAATTTTTTTTTTATTCATTATATATATAAAGTTATGTTAGTTTTAATAAACGGTAATATTACCATTGTAAAGGTTAAAGCAGCGACACATGGCGTGTCCTGGTTCGTCAGTGTGCTGGTGCTTGCAGCGTGTAACAAATGTCACCCTATTATTGGCCCGTTGCTTTTTTTATTCAAACAAAAATCCCACATGCTGGCTGGGAGTTTTCTTCACGCGGGATTTTAATCCCATATCCTTTACACGTGGCGACGTGCCAATTGCCTTCATTATGGGATGGTTTTCTCTTTATTGGTGTTCCCCATTATTGGGTCATCAATCTACATTCATGGGAAGGTCTCCTTTTTGCATTTTTTTGCTATGGGGAACCTAAAAACCCATGAATGTAGGTGCTCTTAGTATTCTCTTTGTTCCTTTCATTGATACCTTGAAATTCATTCATTTAAACAACTTGTTAGTCCAATACTTAGTTTGGATCATTGTTCATTTGTCATCATCAAAACTAGGGTTCAACACAACTGATTATGATGAGTCCTCTCATTTTCTGCTTGTTGCAACCTTGCAAATGAATATAATTGTGGAGAGAGAGAAATAAAGCTGCTAAGTGCTATCTCAATGAATTTAGCTGAACTTGCAGCAAATTTTCTTACTTTTCTGTGTGGCTATACCTAGGCTACAGCTAACAGCTATATAGGCTACAGCCTACAAGTATGCTTCAAAGCTCATCAACTCATTTCTTCAAATTTCATGTCATTTCTTACTCAATGCAAATTTTCAACGTTCATATGCTTTAAAGTTCACACTTAAACAAAACAACTAAACTTTGAAAACCCTATTTTCACTCTTGACTTTTTACAGTTCACACTAGTCGACTAGTGAGAGAGAGAGTGGGGGAAAGAATTTGTGTGGGTCACCACTCACCGACGTGCGGCCACCGCTGTAGGTCAGCTGACTATCATCTTCACGCCACCACCTGACCAACATCTTCACTCTACTGCTGAGTGCTGACCTCCCCGACTTCCTTCCTCCTTCACCGGTGTGACCTCCTTTCTCCTCTCCTTACCGTCATGTGCACGCCACTGCACCGCTGCACTCGCCACCTTGTTTTTCTCCTTGTCGGACTCCACTACAATGCAGGTTTTTTTCACTCACTTGTTCTACTTTAGTATGTACCTTCTTGTTTAATTTCGATTTTTTTTTGTTTTTAAAGTATTAATTATTGTGATATCATAGGAAGCATACAGAGATTTGTACAATATGGTGAAGCCCATTGTTTGGGTTACAAGGGTGAGTGGGAAGTTGAAAAGGGGGGAACCAGTCGTGAGATGCGGGACTGCATTTGCTGTCAAGAGCGATGGACAACTAATCACTTGTGCCCATATTTTTCATGGCTTGACAGTTGATACCATTGAAGCTCGTCAATTAGACGTGGGTGTTTTCACAGATAAGGTTGAAATTCAAGTTTTAAACAAAAACTGGGATTTATGTTTAATGAAAGTAAAAGACATTGTTTGTCAAACTGCAAATCTTGCAAGTAATGGATCTTTAGGGGAAGGGGAAACTTTGCTTAGTATCACAAACCCTCAAGAGTTTGTCGGGTCATTTGGAGTCAGTCGTGCAATGTTTCCGTGTGTGGAAAATGTTCTTTTTCCCGACCCTACATCAAGAGGAAATTCTTGTTCTCGTTATTCTAATTCTATTGACGAAACTCCAAATTATCGAATAATGGGCAATATTTGGAATAGAGCCAACTTAGCTATGTCTGTGAATACCGGTTTGATTCCAAAAGATAATTACTATGGAAAACTTCACCCTTTAATTCCAATTATACAATGTGGAGATATTTGTACCGGGGAGGGTTGTGCAGGTGGTCCTGTATTTAATACTCAAGGAGAAGTGGTTGGCATAATTGTTTCTAATAATTCCACTAATCAAGTTGCTATTCATGTAACTTTGATTAGAGAATTTGTTAAGGAATAATGTATCCATGATCAAGATTGAAGATGATACAAGGTACTTTTTGGTTTCATTTGCTATGTCTCTGCCTAATTTAATTTCATTTATTCTTGTCTTGAGCTATAGTGGAATCAGTGTTTTATGTTCATCATTGTTTTATATGACAGTGATTCAGTTTATGTTTATCAAGTATTTGAAACATCTTGTTAGTCTACAACTCTACATTCTATAGTTTCCGCACGCGTGTGTTTGTGTTTGGGATCGGAAATACATGTTGGTGAGGCTTATCTTAATGACTTTGTCTAATTAAGATAAGCAGCACCAACAAGATATATGCATTTTGTTGGATACCCCTTGATACTTTTACGCAAATAAGGAAATTCCTTTGAGCTTATCTGAGAACATAGGCTAAGTTCAACCATGTACAAATATTGCACCTTTTTGTTTTGCTTACATTGTGCTTATATTTGTTCACACTTAGGCTCCGTTTGATTGGGCGTAAAACATTTTCAGTGTAAAATGATTTTCATGGAAAACACAATTCTAAAATTAGTTTTCCGTTGTTTGGTTCCATGTAAGAAAAATAATGAAATGAGAGTAAAATGAAAGGAAAGTAAGGAGATAGTGAGAGGAGTGTACAAGAGAGAGAAGGAAAACAGTTTTCCCTTCATTTTGAAGGGAAAATGGTTTTCCATCATTGAAAGAGCAATTTTACTCCAAAGGAAAATGGTTTTACACTCCTTTGCAAACCAAACAATGTAAAACTGAAAATAGAGGAAAACAGTTTTCCAGGAAAATATTTTACGCCCTACCAAACGGAGCCTTATTGATTCTCAACATAAGGAGTAGCAGTTTTTTGTTTGTAAATCTCTATGGAAAAGCACATCATTTCCCTTTACGTGGTTGTAGCTTTCTACTTTTCCTCATACAAAGTCATCTTTTGTTTGGTCTTTATACGTTATGTTCTTTGATCATGCATGATTTTTTTAATTTGCAGAATCTAGTCGTTATTCACTTTAATCTCGTGTTGTGCTCCTTGCAGTTCTCTAATCTCGGAACTGCTGTGAGGAAGAGTTATTTGTTTGCTAGACCAGCTGTGAGGAATGTGCATAAATGGCGTCTTAAGGGTGCTTAGTGCTCTTTATCTATGAAATTAGTCTTCGAGACAAATGAAACAAACTCTTATTTATATTTTCGGTTAGTGTTTGTTACTGTATGTAGTTGGACACTGTTAGCCTATTGACGATTGTAGAATTTAGCTCCTTTTCTCTATGAATCGAATCATGATATGTAAATTTTGATGCTTCGTCATCTGTTGTTAAAGAGCTAATATGGATTGATGTTTTTCGTTTTTTTGGGTGATTATGGATTGATGTTATTAACTAAGTAAGTTGGTGAACTCATTCTATCATTCTATTTAAATTTGTCTACTATGTTACATTACTCGTTTTTCTCGGGTTGAAGCAAATGAACATAAATTGTTCATAAATTATGTGGATAGAAAAGGTGATTATAAAGATAACTTGCTTTGTATTTTCTGCTCGATGATTACTTCCTGTAGCTTAATGTCATTGTCGGTCTTAAGAATATTGACATGATTCTAGATTTCAAAATAAACTGTATAGTTTCTGAACAAGTTTGGGGTTTCATGATTGATTGGGTGAATAATACTAAGAATTCAGTAACTTATTATTATGGTGTTGGTTGTGAAACTGTTTATTTGTCTAACTTTTTTTTTTTTTTTTTTATAAGGTAAGGGGAAAAGAATATTAGGAGACCCCGCACGCGAGTGGTCCTAATATATCGTTTACAATGATTGAGTATAAAGCCGAATTTGTACAATCTTCAATAAAGAATGGCGCATCAATTAAATGACCCACATTTGCAATCCGGTCTGCCGCTTTGTTTCTTCCTCATAGATGTCTTTGGATGCTCCAGTGGGAGAACGATGTTAGAAGCTCCTGTATGTCTTTTATGATGTTGGCAATTTGCCATGGTGGTGTCCATTTGCCTTGAATCGCGTTGATAACAAGTAGATTGTCTCCTTCTATGTATAGATTTGTTATTCCGGTTTGAATAGCAAGAAGGATACCCTTTTGAAGTGCCGTTGCTTCAGCTATGAACACCTGAGTAGTGCCGAGGTTGTATGCGCATGCTTTGAGGAGATTGCCTTGTGAGTCGCGGATGATGACCCCAGCGGAAGCAGAGTCATTTCGAACCGAGCCGTCAAAATTAAGTTTGTGCGACGAAGGTGGTGGAGGGGACCACTGTACTTGGATGAAACGTGGAGTAGCCGGTGTTGGATGAGTGGAGGTTGAGTGAGTTGAGGAAAATGGAGTACAGTAGAAACATTATGGTCAATAGTGGTCCTGACAGACCATTCTGTATGCAGAAATTTTGCTTTATGGAAAATTCTGTAATGATTGAGAGTTTGATTGTTAAAAATAATATCATTTCTTTCCTTCCAGATGGTCCATAAAAGATATACTAATTTTGTAATTTTGTTTTTGTTCTTTTTAAGGGTTTGGAGAAACGATAGCAACGATTTGTTGATTAATGAATAACCAAGCCATGTGCGAAGTTCATGAAGATTCCATAACTGATTGAGATTAGGACATGACCCGAAAAGGTGATCGATGGTTTCTTCTTGATTGGTGCAAAGGGCACATGTATTAGTGGTAGAATGTTTCGGTTGTGGAGCACACTCCGAACTCCAATACTAGAATGGCATATTTGCCAGAGAAAAATTAACAGTTTAGGTGGGAGGTCGAGTTTCCAAATCCATTTAAAAGGCCATTTATGTTCTTTGGTGTTGATGGTATGAGCCAACCATGTGGCCGATTTGTGAGTGAATTCCCCCATTAGAAGTTGGGCCCCAAATGGGGGGTATCGGGGGTGTCGGTGGATGGTAGCGGAATTCCTTTAATTTTGCCAAAATATCGGCCGGTAGCGGGTGCTTAGTTTGATCCAATCCCAACTTGCCATGGGGTAAGATGAATTCGCCGAGTTTGACGTTTAAATCAAGTTGGTTAGATGATTGTTTGGTGAGTTCTATAAGGTTTTTATGAGATAACCAATTATCCAAATGTAAGTAAATATTCTCGTCCATTACCTATTTTCCATCTTATCCCTTTTCGAATGATTTCTCGTTGCGCCAGGATTTTGCGCCAAATATGAGAGTCGTTTGGTTTAGGTTTGTAAGTAAAGAAGCTTTGGGTTTTTAAGTATCGTTTCCTAACAAGGTTAACCCAAAAACTCGAGTATCTCGTTAAAATCTTCCATCCCAGGTTTAGCAATGAAGGCTTTATTAAGTGGGAGGGTTTTCCTAAGGCCTAGGCCACCTTGACTTTTAGGTTGACAGATGGTATCCCAAGCAATAAGGGGTGTAGTATTCTTATCCTTCTGTTGACGCCAGAAAAATTTTCTATGAATGTTGTCAATAGTGTGAGCAGTAGAACTAGGTAGAGTGAAGAAGAGCATACATAAGAAGGGAGAGCTTCAAGATTGCTTTGAATAAGAGTGCATCTACCTGCTTTTGAAAGGAAGCCTGCCTCACAGTGTTGGATACGTTGTTCAATTTTTTGCAATAGATTATTGTAATCAGCTTTAGTTGGGGTAAAAGAACTAAAGTATACACCTAAGTAACGTCCCAGGGACGAGTTTGGAAGCATATTGAAGTGACTGGCTAGAGAGAATTTTCTTGCCGAGTTTATCTGTTTTGAGAAAATGATGGCAGATTTATGGAAATTCACTAATTGTCCAGAGAGGGTACAAAAATCGTCAATTTGTTTTTTGAGATTATTGCATGCTGTTGAAGTGGCTTTACAAAATAGCAGACTATCATCTGCAAAGAGGAGGCAAGGAATATTCGGTGTCTGAGGTTGAATTTTGAAACCAATTCCAGATTTGGAAGTGGAAGCAGCCAATGATAATTTCATAATGAAAGCTTCCATACAGATGATGAAAAGATAGGGGGAAAGAGGATCCCCTTGCCTGAGGCCCCGAGAAGGTTTGAACCATTCTGTAGTGTGACCATTTATTTTGATTGAGTATGAGACATTTGATACACACTCCTTTATCCAATTGATCCATTGCGGTGGGAAACCCATGGCGGATAAACATTGCCATAAAAAATCCCATTCTATTCGGTCATAAGCTTTTTCCATGTCAAGCTTTAAGGCACACCATCCTTTTTTTATTTTTCGATTTTTGAAAGGTGTTTAGTATTTCTTGAACCAATAGTAAGTTGTCATGTATAGAACGGTCTTTAGTAAAGGCATTCTGAAAGGGACTAATCTCCCGTTGAAGGATGGGGCTTAGTCGTTGGACTAATATTTTAGAAATTGCTTTGTATATAGTGTTTATAAGACTAATTGGTCGAAAGTGATTCGGTATATCTGGATTTTCTATTTTCGGTAAAAGAGTTATTATGGTATGATTCAAAGATGGTGGTAATTTTCCATGGAAGAAAAAACTTTCTATAGCAAGACATACATCATTCTGAATGATAGGCCAGTAGGCTTGGAAAAATTTGCTTCCAAAGCCATCGGATCCTGGTGCTTTATGCGGATTGATATCAAAAAATGCGTTTTTTATTTCCTCCTTGGAAACAGGAGCTAACAAGGATGAGATGTCCTCAGTAGAGACAATTTTTCTTAGGAAAGAAAGGTCGATAGTACGGGGACTATTTGAGTTACTTTGAAATCGTTTTTGGAAGGAGGAGATAAGAAGCTTTAGAAATCTCCTCCTGTTCATCAACCCATTGATCAAAATCATTTTTCAATCTGTAGATTGTGTTAGAAGCGATTTTTTGTTTCATGCGGTTGTGAAAAAATCTTGTATTTCGATCCCCCTGAGTGAGCCATTTTTTGCGACTATGATCGCCCCAAAGTTTTTGCCCACAGAGAAGCAGTTTCTCTCGTTGCGTAATAAGACGGTTGATGTGTTTAATCCAGATAGTATTATAAGGTTGTTTCCATAAATTTTCTTGTAAGAGTTTAATTTTATTTTCATTTTGTAGCAATTTGTTACTATTATGTTTGTACCTGGTTTTTGCCCAAGTTTTGAGTGCGGTCTTTATACGACTTAATTTTTGTTGTACTCGAAAAAATCGAGAACCTCTTAGTGGTATTGCCCATTGCTTGCGAATAATGTTTTGAGATTCCTGTTCTAGAGTCCAATTGCTTTGGAAACGAAACTGAAAAGGGCGAGGTGATGTGCATTCATTTGTATTAAAGAGAATTGGTGCATGATCGAGACAAGTAAAATTTCCATAACAAACAAAGTGCTATGCGGGAAGTCATTAAGAAATGTGTGGTGACCAGATAGCCCGATCTAAACGCTCATAAATGGTAACATTTTGTTGCGTGTTTTTCCATGAGAAAGCTTTTTGTAAGCAAGGAATATCAATTCCATTAGAGTTTGCTAGTAAGTTAGGGAGGCGATTTAATTGAGTGGGGGATAAAGGCCTTCCCTCTTGTTTGTCGCTAGTAGAGAGCATTTCGTTAAAATCGCCTAGCAACAACCAAGGATGTGCAATATTTGTAAAGTATGTGTGAAGATATTGCCAAAAGGAGTCTTTATCATTTTCTTTTGCTAGACAGTAAACACCTGTGATAGAGTAGCATTTGTTGTTTGGTTTGTACACAATTTCTAAATGAGCACACCGTTGATTGGTTACAAAGTTTGTAACAACTATATTAGCTGAATTCCAGCAGACCCAGAGGCCCCCACAATGGTTAACGGGATCAATGATTAACGTTTTGTCAAAGTGCAAGGCTTTAAGAATACTGCGACTATTATGAGCGTTTGTAAGAGTCTCTAAAATGAAAACAATGTCAGGTTGAAATTTATTCTTTAGATATATGAGTTCGGCTATGGCGTGGAGTTTTTTGCCTCCTTGTATATTCCAACTTAGAATTTTCATTTTAACTTTGATGAAAAATATGGGCTTGGATGCCCCAAGGCCCAGTAGATGTAGTCCAGAATGACCACGCCAAGAAAGGCGCCAGAAAGAGAAATTGGCCCGTCAACGTTAAGAAGTACCTGTCCAAAGAAACAATTCGTTAAAGGGGAGCAAAGCCCCTGTTGAGTCAATTGCGAGTGATGGCGCACTCGAGTCTGAAGGGCCATAAAGGCCCAAGCCAGAAGCGGAGGATAAAAAAGAGAAGAGCACAACCTTAGAGACCCATTAGTGACCAAGGAGCGTTCTTTGGAGAAATAGGACCTGCAAACAATGAGCACACCGTTAGGGGATACTAAGGTATCCCTGTGCTTAAGCGAGTGATTGAACACTCGATTCCATAGGATTCGGAGAATCCGATCACGAATAATAGTCAGCATATTGAACAAGTACATAAATATGATACAGCTGGAAAAAAAAAAGTTGTAATGAGATCTTGTAAAAAGGGCATCAGTGAAGTAGCTATGGTAGACAATGAAAGAGTTAGAGATCATCCTGTTGACAAATGTAGTAAAAAACTCAAGGATGGAACTATGGCCTTTTATCCTGCAACCAAGTAGCAAACGGTTATAGGGTGAAAAAACACCCCTATTCCTTAGGAAGTGATTAAGCACTCGGTTCCATACGGTAATGTAAACCCAATCTGTACTAGGGCTAACAGTTTGAGGTAATATGCAAAAGGAAAAAATAGGCAAAGAGCAAATGAGAATAGAAAATAGAAATTTCTGAGTAGAAGTCATTTTCCAAGTACAAATTAGGGCTAAGCACCAAAGACGGAAGAGAGTTACATAAGAGTAGTGTTTATCATACATAACAAGCAATATCATGTTTAATATAAACACAAACAAGTATTGTAAAGTCAAAGTGGGAGCCATAGAAGCTGAAAACATGGCAGAAAAAATATCTAAGGGGGAGGAAATATAATCGCATAAGAGAACATAACTATTTATCATCAAGAAAGTCTTATTTTTTGAAGAATCTCCCATTTTATCAAATAAGAACCACATATCTAGAAATGAAACGAACATGGTGGCCTGAAAATGAGCACAACAGCTACACCAGAACCAAAATATTAAAGTATCCCATTTCCATTGCGAGTGATGGAGCACTCTAGTCCAAGTGGGCGTGAAAACCCAATTCAAATACGATATAAAAGCAAAACAACTATTAATGTCTAACCCAAAATAATAAAATGCCAAAAAGAAGAGTAAGATGAGCAACTGAGCAGCATATGTAGACCAATACCGAAGCATAGTGGCTATAAATAGGTAATTTTTAACAATTAACGGGATAGGATGAGTTATTGAAATCCAACCATACATAAGTACCTCTATTAGATCAGAAAAAATATTATTAGAGCATGTTGTATAATTGTTGACATTAATGTTCACGGTGCTCCAAGAAATCCATAAAACCCCACAGTGATCTCCAAATTCCAAGGAGTCAATATAAGCTAACAACATAAGAATGTCAAACCACCACAAGAACAGCTTGAAAAACTTCGCACATAATAGATAATGGGAAATCGAGATAACAATGTAAGTATAGGTAACTATATTGCCCCATATAAACATCACCAGCATGAGCACAATGCCTAAAAAACTAACCTGGATTAAGCATATAAGAGGAAAATCATTCCAACAAAAAGTTGGATATAAGCAATAATTAATCTCAAGGAGAAAGATATGGTAGAACCAAGTAATTATAATCATCTTAATCAAAATATTATGGCAGCTGAGTGGACTTAACAACGTCTTTTTAAAGAAGCAGAAGTTCCATGTAGGTTGCATAATAGGAGTAGGAAGAAGTCTACCATTGAAAAAAGCAGAAATCCATGTTGATTGAGAAACAACCATGGTGCATAAATAACTCAGCAACAATATCATAAAACTCAAAGCAACAGGCATCCAACAAACAGCATAATCAGTTGAGAACCAAAGTAAAAGAGACATAACATAATTTAGATCTAGAATTAATTTTCTTCTAGTTGAACTTGGTAAGAATTTAGAGTAGACATCAATTAGAGAAATTAGGATCCAAAGTAGATAAATAAATGCAAAGAAGAGTAACCAATAGCTTATCTGGGCACAGGAAGAGGGAGGGTGGTTGGGACGAACCGCCAACTTCGAACTTCCCGATATCTCATCTTTCCGGCGAGAGTCAGAGAGAGGGGTGCAGGAGCAGCCATCACCATCATCGAGATAGTGAATATTAACCGAATCAGGATCTCCATTGGAGGTAAGTTGTGATTTTGGTTCAACAATTGGAGAAGAGGCAAAGGTGATATCCAATCCAACGAAATGAAACAAGATAAATGATGAAATATTGGATCTACCAATGAAGAATAAAAGCAATATAGAACAATACCCAATCGAACGAAGAACTAAGAGGAGGAAACTTACCTGGTAAAAGGCATATAGACGGTTGCGAGGGCAGCGGCGCGCGAGGGTGGGCACATCTGCGTTGATATAGATGATATTGGTGGGTACGCTGGTGGTGTTTGAGGCACCCCCAGTAAGCGACAGAACGGGCACCATTAGATCGGAGTCCAGCGGATCTATCAAATCGAAGACGCCGTGAATTGATTCTGAAGAGAGGCAGTGGTGGATGATGGCGGTGGGAGCGGTAGTGGTGGTTCTTTTTGGAGGCGGTTTGGAGAATGGCAGGTATGGAGCAAGAAGAAAGAGGCTATTCCTCTCCTTGATGGCTAAGGAAACTACTTTTTTCTTTTTTTTCTTCTTTTTTCTCTCACTAGAATTCCTAAGCATCTTTTGTTTCTCTCTCATCTTAGTTTTTCAGTATTAAACTACATATGGAGTGCCATTTCACCTATGTCATATGTTTATTTGTCTAACTAGATAGGCATTTAACACTTAACAGGGGCAAAATGTCCTCAATATCGTAGTCAGACTCAAGTTAGGGAACTATGGTAATCTTGGGCTCTGTTACTCTGTTAGTGTCCGATAATTAGTCGGACTCGTTTTATATGTGGGCCTCAATTAGGGTCTCGTTGGTACTGGTCGAATTTGATCAGGAAAACTTCATATGGATACCATTCTTTATGAATCTTTATTATCTTTGAAGTGGCTTACACGTATTGCTTTAACTTTCCAACCTCTTTTACCATTACTAAATGCTTAATATGACTTCTGAAGAAAAAGATTTGGTGATTCGCTGCTTTGATGTAGTAATAGTTCAAATTCTTGTACCTTTTCTGATTTCATTGCAGGTTATATTGCTCCGTTGCTTTTACAGAGGACACTTGTCTGTGTTGCTTAATGATGTTTTGCTTGTAGAAACATGTAAACTTTTTATGACTACCAGTTATGAATGATACTCACTAAACGCTGCTCGCATATTTGTTATTCTGTGCGAATCTCAGACACTGGAAAATGCATATATTGTGATTCTAAAAACTCCCATGTTTTTTGACACTTTGGAGCTGGTTTATGACTTGGTATATTGGTCTTGGCTTGGTCTGTGAGAAATGAGAATCAACCGGGTGGCTGGCCACCTCTTTTTGGAAAGTGGTAATTGGGACAAAAGGGTTGGCTTAGTCCAACTTAGCTGCTGCTACTATGTTTAGTTTCCTGTTTTCGCATTCAAATTGGTTTAATCAACTGTCATGCAGATGCTGAATATTTCTTGCCTGGCACATTCGTTCATTTACAGGAGGTGACTTTGGGTGAAACTATTACTTCATCCGTTTCGAATTAAATGCAACAAATCCACTTTTTCACTATTCACACTTTTCACTTTGACTAAGATTTGTGATTTATACATAATGAAAAACATAGTCAAGTGTGATCTTGTTAGATTCGTCTCGTGACGTACTTTCATAAAAGGTAATTTTTATAATTTTTACTTATATGTAATTATAGATATTTGTGGTCAAAATAATATCTCGGCATGCGTAAAAGTGGATTTGTTGCATTTAATTCGGAACCGAGGGAGTAGTAGTAATTTGTGTGCTAACTTTGATTTATATTGTCGGATCAATGGGTCTACATATGAACAATCATAGGCTATGACATTGGAAGAAACTATTAGTAGTTATTTGTGTGCTCACTTTGATTTAATATGATGATCAATGGGTCTAACTCTACATATTAACAATTATGAATGTCCTGGTGAAAGGTCAGATACTGTGGAGTAGGAAAGACCACAACCCGTGCTCTAACATGTTGCGGCTTAGCTCAACTGAATTTCAGTTTTAACCTAATTTTACAATTTATTTCAAAGTAGAGACGGTTTCTGAAATTAATAAGCTCACAAGTTGAATTTAGTTGATTTTGGATTTAGCTCGTTTGGTACAACCGTACAAGAATTATAATATTAAATTTGAACTCAACTCATCTATAATTGAACAAGTTTTAGCCGATTGAATTGTTCAGATTCGACTCAGTTGGTACGCTTGAGTATTTCAGCTAATGGGACTTTTTTTTTTATTTGGTAAGATGAATAACCTGTGGGCTGCCCTCGCACAGGATCCAACTCAGAGGCTTAGACACTTGGAAGGAGGGGAGTTGTAAGGGAAATTCTCCTCCAAGTGCCCCTCACTTGGTGGAATTCGAACTCTGACCTTAAGGTCATGAGGTGGAATTCCTAGTTTCCTACCAAATGAGCCAATCTAAGCTTAGTAGCTAATGCCTAATGGTACTACTTGTGTCTCAAGAACTAACAAGTACTTGAAATAGTATTTCGTAATTACAATGGATTGTCGGCTGTTGGATCTACGATCGCTGAAAATGAGAATCCACAATAATTAAGTCCAGGAATGCAAGTCATTAATATTCCGTTAGTCAGAATGCATTCCGTTTGTTTTCTAAGTTCTATTCATTTTTATTCTACATTTGTTTTTTTTCGCTTTTTTTTATTCATTATTTAGCAAACTTTTCCTTCTTTAACCCTCCAATACCCCATCAATATCGGGTCCACTTTTACCTTTTCTCGTTCAAAGTAACTAAAAGAAACATGGGGTGATCTCTTTATCCTATTATCCTTGGTTATTAGAGGTATATTTAGTGAGTAAATTTTAGGAAATTGATTATCTATAGTATAAAGTACTTATTAGTCTTATATGTACACGACCTGTGTGGAAATAATAGAAAGCAAAATTAATAGGTAAGAACTTTTTTCACAAAAATCCCCCTAAAGAAGAATTTGATACCATTTCTATTTAGCGAGTATTAGATAATTATGTGTATATTTTGGGGAAATCTATTGATTAATAAAGTTTGCATCTTTTTTAAAATTAATTTAGTCTAATTATTATGTGAGCGAGGGTATTTTTGTCTTTTTACTGGCCATAAAACTTTTCGAGAGTTGAATTATAGTAGTAAGAGATATATTTAATATAAACAATTAATTTACCAAGAATCTATCTCAACATATTTTGCAATACGCAATATAAGATGTTTTTTTGGGTGTAAAGGAGCGACTAAGTGCAATAATATACACGAGATTCTATCCCAAGTCTTGGGTAACACCCCTACAAGATTTTACCAACTACGCTAGATGACATCCATATATACAATATAAGATGTAATTGTGCAGTGCCAACTTTATAATGAGTTAATACTAATAAATTCAAATAAGTTTATATGAGTTTAAATAAGTTGAGAACAAATAAGGTTGAAAAAAAATCATGTCATTTCCTTTGTAACTTTTCAAGGTAAAAAGCCTTGAATGGATCAGGTTCACAATAACTTATTGTGCACCGAAATTCATATGATATAGTCAGTTTTCGTTTGATATTGTCACTTTTTTGTATGATATACTCACCTTTAATATTAGTCAATTTTTGTATGATATAATAACTTTTTGATATAGTCAGTTTTCGTATAATATAGTCGATTTTTTTTCTTATAGTCAATTTTTGTATGATAAAGTCAATTTAATTTATATATACAATAGAGGAAAAATTGACATGAATAATCTCAACTTTCACCCATCTTCTCAAAATAATCTCAACTTTAGATTATTCCAGAATAATCTCAACTTTTGAGAGAACCTTCTCAAATAAGCCAAACTATTTTTTTTCTTACCTATACTAATCCATTTTAGGTCTATAATATTTTGAAAATTAATAATTCAGATTATTTTGAGAAATTACCCCATAAATTTGAGATTATTCTAAAATAATTCAAAGTTGCAATTATTTTGAGAAGACTGCGATAATTCAAACCCGAACCCCAAGGTATCGAAAATGGTTGTGAATAACTAAATGTAAGCATTAGCATAATTGATTTAACCAAAACCAAAGCATGTGAACTTGGTAGTTAAGAAGATAAAGTAATTAGATAGCATAGCATATATGTATATAACCCTTGATAGTGCAAGCTATTTTTGGGTTACAAAACACGTCAAGGGTCTTTCACATCCTCTAGAATGTCCTTGAGTCATTGTAATATCTATTACAAGATCAACTCAATCATGCCTATTAGCAAAAGAGATTAGTTCATATTAGGCGATGATTAACTGTAAGGGCCACACTGTTAACATGTAGCATTAGACTTTACAGCAAAACAATAAGCAAAAGGGTCTCTTGGGTGGGTGATGCAGTAGCTTAATTGCTAAGCTTTGTAGCATCTTCAGTGGTAAGTGCATGAGCAGCCTGATGTGCAGCAGGCTTAGTGCTAGGTCGAAGGGCAGCCTCATATGTAGAGATGGCCAACAGTGCGGGCCAATTCAGTCCAACCCACCTTGTGGGTCGTGTGGGTAGAGCCCGCGAAAAGTCTGGTCCAGTCCACATCGAACCGTGAAATTGGTGGGTGGATCGTGGGCCGAATTTTTTGAGCCCAACCCACGAAAGCCCGCTACTAAAACCGCTCAGCCCGGTCCATGAAACCGGTCCAGCCCGGCCCATGAACCGGACCAGCCCGACCCATGAACCGGACCAGCCCAGCCCAAGTAATTATTCAACCAAATTATGTATATTTTAATCAAATTGCATATATTATAACTCAATGAATTCAAAAATAATGAAATTATTCATTAATATTAATAATTATATATATTTTAGTTAGTTTTAAAGGTTTTATGTAACAATAATGAATAATTTTGAAAAAAAAATTCTCATGTCGGACCGCCAGCCCGGTCCAGCCCGCTAGGCCCACGAACCGCCAGAACCGCTCCCCGAACCATGAAAACCGGTAACAGACCGGTGTGGGCTAAGATTTTTCAGCCCGTGGACCAGCCCGCCTAAACCGTGAATTTCACGGTCCGGTCTTGGGCCATGAAATCTCAGCCCGGCCCGCTATGGCCCACAGACTAGCCCACCCAGCCCGCACCAGTGGCCATCTCTACTCATGTGCATCAAAATATATGGGCTTAGCGACAGGCTCGAGTTTTGGATTAGCTCCATCAGTTTCGTTAGATAATATGTGGGCTTAGCACCTTCATCAGTTTCATCTTCTAGCACTACTCTCTTAAGGATCCACTGCTGCACATTGTTCAAGGAGAGAGTTGTCTTTGGGCCTACCTCAATGAGAGACGGGAGGTACAAAGTAGCTCTTGGATAGCTGAGAAGGCTTCCTGATGATAACACACTGGTTAGGTTATAATGTATATAATGTGATGCAAGAGGCTTCTTTTAATTAAATGTCCAAAAAAGGTAAGATTAGTTCACAAATCTAACATAATTCTATGTAGAAGTAAAAGAAAAAATTGGTTATTTATTTCCATTTGATCTGACTCTGATTTTGTTGCACTGATCCTAACTAATTTTAGAATTGTCATATTAATGCAGTTGTTTCAACCCCAGATTCTCCAGCTTCCAGCTCCGCACTACCTCCAACTTAACCTTAGTGATTGTAAAAAATAAACGAAAGTGTCCTTGTAGGTCTATTCAAACATTGTAATTTTTGTGGGTGCAATATGTTAATCTCTTGAGACATCACATTCTTATGTATGTCATTGCTATTTGCTAGTGTTTAGCTACATTACATTTAGCTATAGAAAGTACTTTTGTAGATATGCAATTTAAGTTTAGAGCAGATGTAATATTGTATTTTCTATGAAAAATCATGGATCAGGAGGCTAGTCAATGTGTACGATTTTCTTGGAATTTTTTTTATTTGCTAACAACGTGTTGAAGTAAGTTTACAAACTATTTTTTGTCAAACCAAAGAAAATGTTGGACATTATATGAGAAACTAAAATAACACGGCACAATTAAAAGGCTAAATTATATACAGAGTGCCTTATTTTGAAGATGTCTTCAACTGCCATCTAGAAAAGCTTTTCCAAGTCTTTACTAAATATTGTAACTGAAAGCGCGTCGGTTCCATCAGAGACGTTGCAGTTGAAAGTGACCCTATATTGAGCAGGCATGTTGAAAAATGTTAGGAAATAGCATGTATCATAAGAGTTAATTGGTAGTTTGTGTCAAATCACAACTCACATAGGGATTGAAATGGCATCTTTTTGTGAACAGGTGGCACATGTGTATGGTTCACCTACCGGAACATTGTTGCGCTTCCCACAGTTAGGACGCCCTAGGTATGCGTGTACCTTGTCAATGTTAGCTTCGGGGACTACGACTCTCAACCAGCAGCGCCGTTCTTCTCAGAGTGTGTTAGCAACCTAGTTTAAACCAAGTATTTCATCAGTTTTGTGGTGTACACATCTCTATGCTATGTTTTTTTCGGATTCCAGCAAGTCGCCAATTTATAAAGACCATTAAATTAGAGGAATTTGTTATCAAAATGAACAATGCGGCAAGATAATTTTGAATTTGCAATGTGTTAAGACATGTGACCCTTTTCAACTTCAACACATGGATTGTCATTACCAGCCTTTCTTTTGATGGGTTCCTACTTCCTAACACCTAGGACCCTTGCTTGCCTATCAGCTAGTGTAAGAGGTCTCAATAGATAAGAAAACTTAGTAACTTTAATACACTAATACACATGTTGAAATATGCAACCTAATAATGTAATAGATGTAACGTCTAAATTCAAAATCAGGACCCTCAATTACAAAGTCGTCCATTGTCAACAAACATTTTGCTATACTATGACTCTATGAGCTTAACCCATCAAAGCTCCGCTAGCAATACATAGCTACATTTAGTCTTGCTTCTGTTAGTAGGCCTTGGAATGAAGCATAGAGCCTGAAGTAGGTGCATCTCATACATTCTATAATATATGTAGCATTTAGATCCTTAATAAATAAACATAATTAAAGCACGAGGACAAGTGTAATGATCTAAAAGATAACGTAACTTTTAGAGACAAAGAGTGATCATATAATATTGCTCTGTTTAAGATTCTTTAGTGCAATTCTTTTTCCTACTAAAGCATTTGTCTAGCAGAATGTAATTCACTTCACTAAAGAATTCCAATTTCAGCTTGTAACTGATGATGTCTAATAATGAAATCCCTCTCCACTTTCCATCTATTAAATATAGTCCCTAAATTACCAATATAAACTCTATGCTGCCTTCTTTAGGACTATAATTCATTTTCAGCTATTTACATTATTTACAGATTTATAACACAGGTTCCTTAAGCTTTACTCAAACGACCCCAAATCCAGCATCTTGTAGACTATTTGAGAACTAGCAGATCCAATAGTGTCATAACTCATATATGTAAGTAATAAACTTCCTCATAGCTTAAGTTATTAATGATAGAATCATAGGTCCAAGACAGCAGGCAGTGCACAACACACGCTCTATAGCTTGTGGGCAACAGCTACGACTGGCTGCCACAATCATAATTTACTTTGGGCAGCCAAAAAAAGAAATGAACAGACAACTGCAAAATAGTTTATATTTACTGTGGGCATGTTTTTATTTCGCCTACGCGGTGTGAGCGCGTATTAGATTTGACTACCCTACTGTTAAGGTTTTATTGAAAATTGTTTTGTATTGAAAGAAGTCGCCAACAATTCTTTTTAGGAAGAATCATAAACCTAATTGGATATGGGAAAAAACATAGGGACAAATTATCCAATGTAGATTTCCCCGTCATGACTCCATAGATGGTCAAAATGAACCAAAGATTGAGTTCGGGGGTGAGGGTATGAATATAGTCATAATGAACCACATTCGCCCAAAGTTGGCCTCTACTAAATATCGATTCATTATAGATTTTATGCCAAAGAATAATCAAATAATGTTTTAAGCACCCTAAAAATAATTAGTCAAAATTGGTTCAGGAAACACATAAAAAGACTAATTTTTAGTGACATGTTATTTAGGCAATCAATATTACAGGGAACCTAGCAGGTTGTCCAAATTAATCTGATTAATGTTAGAACAATTCTTTAGGTCTTTGTTAACAATAAATAACATGTGGGTGATAAAAGCATTGAAACAAGACAATCATATAATAGGCATAGAATGATCAGGCAGTCATGTAATATTATAGAAAAAAAAATAAAAAAGAAAGAAGGAGGTTTAGAATGTACAGTAGAGCGATTTTATATTAAAGATCTACATCATGAAATAAATGGTTAGTAACTTCAATATAAAAATAATTGATTCAAGGATCCTCAGGATTATACCTATGCGGCTTAGATCGAGGAGCGCAACGATCTTTAGGCGGAGCAATCGTGAAACCAAGAACGCAGTGATGAAGAATTGATTGAAAGTCTTGAAAGTATTTGACTGATTGAGTGTTTGAGTATTCGAAGTGTTTTGTAGAGGTATTCGTAAGTATATTTGTATTCGTAAAATAATATGAAAAAGCCGTCCGTAATTCGGGAAAATACGGGTATTTATAGTAAAAAAGGAAACTTGCGCTCCACGCAAGCCTTGCGCCAGGCGCAAGCCTACGTGGCAGGCGCAGTGCCACGAGTCAGGCGCACATTGGTGTGCCTGACGCAGCCAGCCCAATCAAGTTTAGGCACGTGTAAACGCGTTTTTGAAAAGATAGAAAAGAAAGTTGCGTCTCACACAGGACTTGCGTCAGACGCAGGACTCTGTGTGAGTAACAAAATCTACGTGTCAGGCGCTCATTGGCTCGCCTGACGCGTTCTGGCCTATGTGCTGGACGCACGTGGCGCGCTGAGCGCAACCCCCGCGTCCGGCGCATATTCTGGAATATTCGAGCATATTCCATTGCGCGTCTTTCAAAGATATTTTTTTATCCCTAAAATTCTGGAGATGAAATTTTACGGATTAAGAATCTGTTGTATTCATGTTAATGAAAAGTATTTATTAAAATAATAAATATTTGATTGGGCTTTTAAAATGGATTTAAAACATTTTATGGGCTTGAAATACAATTAAACATCATGAACAATTAACTGGGCTTTAGAATATCATTTCGAAACACATTTTTAGAATGGTTCTTTAGATTGCTCCTCCGTTGGGTCGCGCCAACTAATGCCGAGGTATGTTTCATCATTGGATCCTTAAATGGGGAGACACGATTATGTGTCTACATTTACCATCATACTATTTATCATAGAATTTAGTGCAATTTCAAGTAATTCCCCAAACCTTCGCTTTCAGCTTTGAGTTACATTGAGGTTCAATATTATATCATAAGGGTACATTATGTGCATCATTAACTAATTTGTTCTCCCAAAGTCAATTCAGGCATGGAGAAATAAAAACATACAGAAATTACACGTTGAAATGGTTTCTTAAAGTGGTCTCCATCTCTTCCTCCCTCCTCACTCCGATCCACTATCCCATCTCTCTATCTCTCTATATATCTCTCATCTTCACTCTTTTCTCTTTACATTTCGTTCCCTACCACCCCCTCTCGCTCCCTCTTCCTCTCTCTGTTTCACTCTTCTTCTAGGGCTTTAAAATATTTTTATTAAGCCTTCCTCTCTCTTTCTCCCCCCATTTCGGTCTTAGTAATTAAAAATATTGCTACGTGTTAACAGTGTGCCCCTTAGAGTTAATGCTATTATATGTAAAGTCTAATAACGTCTATAGATTTGGTATAATAGATCTTCATGTTAACATTATGCCCCTTAGAGTTAAGTCTAATTAAGAATATAATTTACAGATCTTTGTGGGAAACATGAAGTCTTCTACTTAGTCACACCATTCATTCATTCGAAGAATGAAAGAAGTGTTCAATAAGTATCACAATATGACTAAGTTACACTGAATTGGATTTACATGTCACAACACGGGTATGTGTCTATTCGTAGAAATATTCCATATTTTTGGCCTAAAATGAAGCCTCAAAAGTGTCCATACCCATATATAAATATCGTGGGACTGATACGGGTACTTGAGGCAAAATGAAAATTGCGAGTAACATAGAATTAAGCAAGTTAATAGACTTCTTTCCTAAGGAGATGTTATTCAAGCAAACTTTAACAAAGTTATATAAATCAGTTGTATGTTCTAGATAGCAAAGATGAGTAGAGCTACTATGATTTTATTTTATGGCATATTAAACTGATTTGCCTTCAACTGCAATAACAAGCATCTGTACCCAATAAGACCCCTATGAGTCCAATAAGATCCATTTTTTAGATAGCCTTTCTCCTACCAAATTAGTATAAAAGCAATTCATATTAAAGGCACATGAAATAAACTTATACAAATCTACCTGCATGTTAAATGCAACCATATGAGCCCCATGCATCCATCCAACCAATGGCTCGTAATTCGAAGATCTAATACGTGTTCCCTTGGGATAAATCCTTAAAAAGTTTCTTTGTGTGAACCTGTATTTTTAGATGAAAACAGAAGAACAACAATAAGTGAGTTTAAAAGAAAATTGCAGCAGAAATTGCTGCTGTGAGAAATCTCAGAAAAGCTTAGTGCAAGACAACTCGAATTCACCTCACAACATCAGGTGCATCATTCGATGATGCCCTTTCAAGAGCTTGTTCACTCAAACTAATACGTCTAAGTTTGTCCAAACCAGTTCTAAGTGATTCTCTCAACCCATTTTTCGGTTTCCCAACATGAATCGCAATCAGACGCTTGTACTGTAGGGAAACCAACTGACCAGATTTACTACTTTCAGAACCAGCATCACAATCTTCATCATCCTGATCACTATCACTATCACCTGGAGCATCATTCGGCTGTGTATCATCTCCAGATGAACCAGGTGATGTGCTCCCTTTATCTTTGCTTTATTTGGCACTTTGGCCTCAAGGTATTCTTTTGGTGGTTTGGTTGAACGAATAATTCTGAAAAGGAAATTGTTCTAAGCGCTTAGTCTCGGGACAGTACAACATATCCCCAAATATTTCAGTAACCATCTAGCAAAGCTAATAAGTCATCATTAAAAGAAACAAACAAAAAGGTGTAGGAGACATAATTTAAATGTAAAAAGTTTACTGAAAGCTACCTTTGCAACTTTAGCTTGAAGGTCAGGAGTAAGGTGGTCTTCCAAAGTTATGGAGTAAAGCTTAAGAAATTTTATAATCATATGAGTTACTTTTGTTATAGCCATTGAATAATCATTCTAACTCATAAAGAAATCAATCTCTCACACCAATACTATATGAGTTACTTTAAAAACACAAGCTAAGTTTTATTAGAACATAGCACTCTCTCGCACAAATACCGTAATCATGACTTACTATAATATCTCCCTCTTAGCATTAACTAAGTCACGCCTTTTTTCCTAATTCAGTGTGCCCCTTAGAGTTAATGCTATTATGTTGACCCTTAGTTTTGGATGATGACCGACTTGCAAACTTCCTGACATATTGGTTTGTTTGATAAATAGTGTTTTAGTTCCGGAGTAGGAACTTGATTGTCTAAGTGAGTTCCAGAGTTGGAATCTTGGATGGCGTGGCACTTATAATCAAGACAAAGTAATATATACACAACAACAAGATCTAATCTTCAAAATGATGTTTTATGATTCAAGTTCCTGATCACAGTTCCTCAAGGAACTGTCTGCTGTTCCTGAGCTGGGACGAACGATCTTCAGAGTTGAAGATTGAAAGAGATGGGGTAACTTCTAAGTCCAAGAGTCTGTACTTAGGATTTATGTAAGTAAATTATATTGCTTGAGTTTAGGGAACTAAATGGAACTTATTAAATGCAACAAGTGGTTTTGAAAAATATTTAATTGAGAGTTTTTAGGAAATATTGTAAATAAATAAAATAGTTTTTATTTTCTAAATAAAAATCTTGTTTTAATTACTGAGCAAGTAAAATAAATTTCCTAAGTTGACTCCTTGTTTTTCTCAACTACTAAACCACTTACTGTTGGTTGGTTTGAACATGTCTTTGCTTGTTCCTCAAGAAGTGTGAACGTGGGAAAATAATTCTACGTGGGTTACTGCTTCACACTTAGTGGAGGAATAAGTGGAACTAACATGAGAAGACTTCACTATAAAAGGAGAAGTCTCTCTCATTACAAACTACCAAGCGAAGACATATTGTCTAAGTCTAAATCTTAAGAGTTTTCATAAAAAGTCGAGTTGCATTCAATAAGAGTTCCAAAGTTCCTTAAATATCCAAGTTCAATATATTTACTAGTGTGTTTCTCATTTTGAGTTGTAATTTGGGGATCAAGGGTTGAGTGACTCTTGTAAAGACTTAGAGTTAAGTCAGTGAGTGTAGGCTTCGGAGTAGAAGCGATAGAGAGAGGAGTTCCAATAATCAAAGGGGATTATTGTGGGAACTTGAGTTCGAAAGGAACTCAAGTTGTAGAGAATAATTGTAATAGAGTTATTGCAATAATATAGTCTTTGAGGTTTTCTCTTCTTGATAAGGTTCAAGAAGTTTCCTCAATTTTATATATTTCCATCTCTCGTATCTCTGTTTCTTTAAAGTCTTAAATTCCATGAGAAACTTTGCTAAAAGTTCCAAAGTACAATTCACCCCCCTCTTGTACATGTTCCATTGAAGTATCAATTGGTATCGGGCTGGAGCTCACGTAATACGGAAACCCTGTTGAGTAAAGTTCTGAAGAAGATGGATACACACGAGAAACTCGAAGAAGGTTACTCCACGCAAAGGCCACCAATGTTCAACGGAAAGTTCTATACGTATTGGAAAAATCGTATGGAAATTTTCATTAAGGCGAGAAGAACTATCAAGTCACGGAGGGTTATCGAAGTTGGTGACTTCGAGGTAACAAAAACCAATGCCGAAAACGAGGTAGTTCCTAAACCAATGATTCGAATTTTCAAAAGAAGATTTTGAAAAATATGAAATAAATGCTATGGTCTGTCAAAATCTTGCATTGTGGTCTTGGACCTCATGAACACAATAGGGTCATGGGGTGTAAGAGCGCAAAGCAAATTTGGGATCTCCTTCAAATCACTCATGAAGAAACAAATGAGGTTAAGCGTTCCAAAATCGATCTTTTAATGTCTAAATATGAACGTTTTGAAATGCAACCAAAAGAAACAATTCAAGATATGTTTACACGATTTACTAACATCACTAATGAATTAGTTTCTCTTGGAAGAATTATTCCCACCGATGAACAAGGTTAGAAAAATCCTCGGGAGTATGCCTCAAGATGAACGTTGGAGAACAAAGGTCACTTCGCCTTGTTTGAAACTAAGGACTTTACCAAGTTCGGTATTGAACAATTGCGAGGATCATTGATGACCCACGAATTGCATCTTGGGCTGGCCGTCTTAGGAGAGTTCCAAGAATCGAGGCTTGGCTCTTAAAGGCGATGAAGAGTCGAACACGATGAAGAAGAAGCGGGCCATGCTAGTAAGGAAAATGAAAAGGCTGTACGGGAACTACAAACCACGGAAACCAAAAGGAAGAAACTCGTTCAAAAAACCAACGAGTTCCAAAGCGAAAATGGGCGCTACAAGTGCGGAGAAACCGATCATCAAATAAGAGATTGTCCTCTTTGGGAAAATGAGAAAGGAAAAGGCAAAGGCAAGGAACTATCCAAAGATAGATACAACAAGTCAACCTTTGCCAAACCTAACTTCAAGAAGGCCATGATTCTTTGCGTGGGGAGAAACAGTTTCGAAGATGAAGAGGAACAACCTCATGAAGAGATCGCCAATCTTTGTCTTATGGCAAAAACAAATGAAGATGACAAAGTTCCATCTAATGAGGTAAATTCCACTACTCTTCAATCTCTGTCAAAAACCAAATTAATTGAGTTATTGTTGGAAACACTAGTTGACTATAAGAAACTTGGAATATTGAAAAGCCAAAGTGATAAGGCTGTGGAACTTAGTAAGAATCATATGGCCTACTTAACTAATGTCAGATCAGATGTACAAAGTAGGTTCTTTGATTTGCTTGACAGGAACACTTCACTTAGTGAGTCCTTTGAAAGAGTTAAAAATGAAAACATTCTGCTTAAAGTTGAATTAAGTCAATACAAGATGCTAAGTTTAAGTCTAGATCCTTCAAGATCTACTGAGATAAGTATGGGAATTTTTAATGTTGATCTAGAAAACTTGAACATTGAATTGACTACTGCTAAAGAACAAAATGAGAAGTTAGAAAAGGAACTAAGTATAGCTAAGGCTAAGAAACAGTCCCTAAATATAACTCCTCAATGGGTTACAGATGCTAAAACAAAAAGAACAGAAGGGCTAGGTTTTTCTTACAAGAAAAGTCATGTGAAAAAGAAAAAATATGTGGATCTACCTAGTGTTAAAGCCTGTTCCTTTTGTGGAAATGGTAACCATGTTCTAAGTGAATGTACTAAGAAGAAAGAAAAGGACGTCAAAAATGAAAAGTATGTGAAAAAATATGGGTTAAGAAATCGATGTGGTGAAAGAAAAGGAACTCGAGGAAGCCCGAGTTCCTACAACTGATCACTGATTTTTATGCAGGTCCTAGTGAGGGGGAACAGCTCGTGGTATCTCGACAGCGGGTGTTCCAAACACATGACAGGAGACAAATCTAAATTTCTCTCACTAGAGGCCTATAATGGAGGAACTGTGACCTTTGGAGACAACAAGAAAGGTGAAATAATCGCCATCGGAAAAGTAGGAAGGTCAAGTTCCCACTCAATAGACAACGTGTTCTTAGTCGAGGGTTTAATGCACAGTTTGCTAAGTATTTCCCAATTTTGTGATAAGGGAAACTCGGTAAGTTTTACTTCTGAAAATTGTCAAATAGTAAACAATGACAAGTGGGAAGGTTATTTTGGAAGGAACTAGGAAAGGGAACACATATACTATGGATCTCAACCAAGGTCCAAAAGCCAACTTAACCTCGCCTAAGTGTCGTGAAGATGATTCACTTCTTTGGCATAAAAGATTCGGTCATGCCAGTCTTTCATTGCTTGAAAAATTAAAATCCAAGGAACTTGTGAGAGGGCTTCCTTCAATCAAGTTCATAAAGGATAAAATATGTGATCCCTGTGCCAAAGGAAAACATGTTAGAAGTTCCTTTAAACCTAAGAAAATGGTAAGCACTTCTAAACCACTAGAACTGATTCATATGGACTTGTGTGGTCCTATGAGAATACAAAGTAGAAGTGGAAAAAGATATGTCTTAGTGATTGTTGATGATTATTCTCGCTATACTTGGGTAATTTTTCTAGCAAGTAAAGATGAAACTTTTGATGAATTTGTTGCTTTTGCTAAGAAAACACAGAGAACCAGTGGTCATCAATTAATTCATTTAAGGTCGGATCATGGAACTGAATTTGACAATAGCAAGTTTGATGATTTCTGCAAGGAACAAGGTATGAATCATAACTTTTCTGCTCCTAGGACTCCACAACAAAATGGAGTCGTTGAAAGGAAAAATAGAACCTTGGAAGATATGGCTCGAACCATGTTAATAGCCAGTTCCTTACCAAGTAACTTAGAGGTTGAAGCGTTAATACAGCTTGTTATATAATCAATAGAGTCATGATTAGATCTTTATTAAATAAGACACCTTATGAACTTTTGAAAGGAAACAAACCTAATATTTCTTATTTTAGAATTTTTGGGTGTAAGTGCTTTGTTCACAATAATGGAAAAAGGAACTTAGGAAAATTTGATGAAAGAAGTGATGAGGCAGTCTTCTTAGGATATGCCTTAAACAGTAAAGCTTACAGAGTTTATAACAAACACACTATGTGTGTAGAAGAGAGTGTGCATATTATTTTTGATGAAACTGACAAAGTTGATGTAGTTCAGGAACAGGAAGATTTCGAAATTGGTCTAACTCATTTTTCAGATAAAGATGAAGAAATCTCTCCAACAAGGCCAAGCAACATTGTTGATGTGCCTAGAAACCAAGAAGCAGGTGTAAATGAAGAAGTTCCTGTGGAAGAGGAACCAGAAGAAACTGAAGCAGTTCCAAATGAGCAGGATGAACAGCAGGATCAAGGAACTGAGGTGACCGAACCTCAGTCAGAAACAGTTCCTGCAGTAGAGTTCCATCCCAAACCATGGAAACATCAAAGTTCTCATCCAATGGATTTGATTATCAGCAACATTCGAAAAGGAACTCAGACAAGATCTCAACTAAGGAACTTCTGTGCTTTTCAAGCGTTCCTATCCATAATCGAACCAAGGAACCACACTGAAGCATTACAAGATCTTTCGACCGGATTACTTGCCATGCAAGATGAACTTAATGAGTTCAAGAGAAACAAGGTGTGGCATTTGGAACCCAAGCCAAAGAATCAAAAGGTAATTGGTCTCAAATGGGTTTTCCGAAACAAGCTCGATGAATATGGAACTATTGTAAGGAACAAAGCAAGGTTGGTTGTCAAAGGCTACAATCAACAGGAAGGTATAGATTTCGAAGAAACTTTTGCTCCTGTTGCTAGATTAGAAGCCATAAGAATTTTAATTGCTTTTGCTTCTTTCATGGGTTTCAAGTTGTACCAAATGGACGTCAAATGTGCTTTCTTAAATGGTTATTTAGAGGAAGACGTCTATGTGGAACAACCTCCTGGATTTATCGACTCAAATCTTCCTGACCATATCTATAAGCTTGATAAAGCTCTCTATGGACTTAAACAAGCTCCTAGATCATGGTACGAAAGATTATCGAAGTTTCTTTTACAAAATGATTTCAAACGAGGAAAAATTGATAAAACTTTGTTTTTGAAATCAAAAGGAACTGATCTTTTAGTAGTACAAATTTATGTTGATGATATATTATTTGGTGCTACTAATGAAGTTCTGTGCAAGGAATTTGCAGATTTAATGAGCAGTGAGTTCGAGATGAGTATGATGGGGGAACTTAACTTCTTTCTTGGTCTACGAGATAAAACAAACTGAGAAAGGAATTATGATTCACCAACAAAAATATGTCAAGGAACTCCTCAAGAAATATGACTTTGAATCTGCTAAAGTGAATCACACTCCTATGGGAACAGCCACCAGATTAGATGAAGATCCCAAAGGAAAAAGTGTGAATCAAACAAAGTATAGAGGAATGATTGGATCATTGTTATATCTAGCGCTAGTAGACGACATTTCTTTCAGTGTAGGTTTATGTGCCAGGTTCCAATCAAATCCAAAGGAGTCACATATGACTGCTGTGAAAAGGATACTAAGGTATCTTCGAGGAACAGACGATCTATGTTTGTTCTATCCTAGAGATGATGCTTTTGATTTAAAAGGCTTTACGATGCTGATTATCTTTGGAGATTTGGTAAATAGAAAAAGCACTTCGGGTATGGTTCAATTTTTGGGTTCTCGCATGGTTTCTTGGAGTTCCAAGAAACGAGAATACTATTGCTCTATCCACTGCCGAGGCCGAGTACGTAGGCTCTTCGTCGCATGTTGCTCACAACTACTTTGGATAAAGCAACAGTTAAGAGACTTTGGCATAATATATGATTGTGTTCCCATTTATTGTGATAATACTAGTGCCATTTGTATATCCAAAGACCCAGTTCATCATTCTCGAGTCAAACACATCCATATAAGGCATCATTTTTTAAAGGATAATGTGGAAAAAGGTTTAATCAGATTAGATTTTTGTGAAACTGAAAATCAAATAGCTGATATTTTGACTAAGCCTTTAAACAGGGAGAAACATGAGAAAATGAGACTGGAACTTGGAATGATCAAGTTGAGATGACTGCCTATGAGATTCCTCCAAGGTAAAAAATGATAGATTTTAATACATGGCATTATTATTCCAACACAATTAATTATGTGAAAACATATTCTAAGTTTTCCATTATAGAAACTCATTTTCACTCATAACTTGTGCTAGGTAAGCAACTTCTTTTTATTTTAGTTATATGGTATACAAGACTAAGCAAGTTTTTTTTATTCTGTATATATGTTTCTCCTTTTCAAATTTCTATCTTTTCTTTTTCTATTTCTTATTTGTCATATGTTATCTTCCTTTCATTTTTTATTATTTTTTTTTCTCAATTATTTTTCTCTTCCCCACGTTTTCTTTTATTTTCTTCTTGATTTTTTTTTACTTCTACACGGTTTAGGAGATATTTTTTTTCCTAAATTCACTCCATCACTCCTTTTTTATCTCACCCACTTTTATTTTTTCATTATTTTTATTTTACCACATTAATGTTCCAACTTTAATTAATTAAGTGATAAAAATTAAACCCCTCTCTCTCCTTCATCCCCCCTACACGCCTAACTCCAACTAATACCACCACTTCATCTTCCTTAAAGAAACTCAAGATTCATCCACCCTTTCAAATTTTTTTTTCTTTTAAATCACCATGGTTATCACAAGCCTTAACACAGATCTTTTGTCCCACAAAAGAAAAAGAGATCCTTCATCTCCAATTCCCATGGAAACTTCACCATCACAAAATCCCTCACCACTCCAAATTGAACCTCCACCCCTCGCGATTACCACCGGCACCGCTGCCACTCCGACTGAGCAAACTCGCTCATCGGAAATTCTGGGTGAAGATGCGCCGAAATCATCTGACATCGCCGCACCCCACTCTCTCGCCGCGTTCTCCCACCGCGCCTCGAAACAGGTGACCAAGCGTCGAAAAACCGGGGGGGGTAAAGTCCGACGGGGTGTGAAAACCGAAAAGAATTTTCCGGCGGTGAAGCACCAAGGTCCGAAAATTTCTGCATCTGATATTAAATCAAAGCTTCTCACGCAAGGGTTTGCTATCAATTATGGGTGGTGCAAATCAGAAAAACTTGAAGAATTGGTTGAAATTCTTGATCTTCAACAGTGGGTACCTCTGATAAAGAAGAAGAAGAGGGAGAAAAGAAGCAAGTTTCTGTGTCAAAAAGGAAGAGTGTTCGTATAGCTAAGAAATCTCAATCCTCTGTTTTCATGGATATAAGTGATGAGGAAGATACGATGTTATCTTAGAGGTTCGGGAGGAGAGGAACAGTTGAGTTCTCCTAGGAACACCACTTCGGTTCTGTGAGTTCCTCTTCTGTTCCTAAGAAGAAAGGAACTTTGAAGAGTTCGGTTCCTCATGGCTCGAGAACAGTTCTGCGAGTATACCCTCCTGGTTTTGCGGGTTTCTCTGCGGGTTCCCCTGGGTTTGGTTCAGAAACTACAAAGGATGAGAAAATCAAGGAACTCCACGCTACTGTTTCTCAGATGAAGGAACTACAAGAAGGAACAGTTTCTCAGATCAAGTGCCTTCAGGAACAGGTGGGCTCTCTGGTTGCGCTGGTCAAGGAACTGCAAGCCTCCTTTCACAGTTTCTCTACTCATACCTCCTCCTCTCATGCTACTCTGCTCCAAAAGATTGATGATCTCACCATTGAAGTAGTTCAAGAAACCTTGGAGCCAAATGATGCTTAGCTTTTTCTTCTAGCCTCCTGTTTCTCTCTTTTGTCACTATGATGGTTTTTGTTGGAACAGTTTAAATTTTTTTTTCTTCTTTCTTTTTCATTTTGGTTTGCATCACTTTTTGTGGGTGTTTCTCTTTTGGCCTTTCTCAAAAAAACTTGCTATGTTATGTATTCTTATGGCTATCATAATTAGTTGTTGCTTCAGTTGCTTCATAACTTGTGTGAAATGTGGTTTTGTTTTGGATTTACTTGTTTCTACCCACTTTCATAGTTGGGTGCTGTGTTTTGGAATATCTCTGCCTGTGTTGTCCTCTTTTTGTTAATGCCAACAGGGGGAAAATCATTGCAAACATCTTAAGGCGGTTACACCATTGTTCCATACCTCATAAACTCTTGTCTCCTGTGAAAGTTAAAAAATTGGTAAATTTTATTTCTTTTTGTTTGTTAGGGATTATATCATGGAGTATTCATTATGTTTATATCTTTTGTTGTGAAAAGTTTGCTTGTGTTGTCATCACCAAAAAGGGGGAATATTGTTGACCCTTAGTTTTGGATGATGACCGACTTGCAAACTTCCTGACATATTGGTTTGTTTGATAAATAGTGTTTTAGTTCCGGAGTAGGAACTTGATTGTCTAAGTGAGTTCCGAGTTGGAATCTTGGATGGCGTAGCACTTATAATCAAGACAAAGTAATATATACACAACAACAAGATTTAATCTTCAAAATGATGTTTTATGATTCAAGTTCCTGATCACAGTTCCTCAAGGAACTGTCTGCTGTTCCTGAGCTGGGACGAACGATCTTCAGAGTTGAAGATTGAAAGAGATGGCGTAACTTCTAAGTCCAAGAGTCTATACTTAGGATTTATGTAAGTAAATTATATTGCTTGAGTTTAGGGAACTAAATGGAACTTATTAAATGCAACAAGTGGTTTTGAAAAATATTTAATTGAGAGTTTTTAGGAAATATTGTAAATAAATAAAATAGTTTTTATTTTCTAAATAAAAATCTTGTTTTAATTAGCGAGCAAGTAAAATAAATTTCCTAAGTTGACTCCTTATTTTTCTCAACTACTAAACCACTTACTGTTGGTTGGTTTGAACATGTCTTTGCTTGTTCCTCAAGAAGTGTGAACGTGGGAAAATAATTCTACGTGGGTTACTGCTTCACACTTAGTGGAGGAATAAGTGGAACTAACATGAGAAGACTTCACTATAAAAGGAGAAGTCTCTCTCATTACAAACTACCAACTGAAAACATATTGTCTAAGTCTAAATCTTAAGAGTTTTCATAAAAAGTCAGTTGCATTCAATAAGAGTTCCAAAGTTCCTTAAATATCCAAGTTCAATATATTTACTAGTGTGTTTCTCATTTTGAGTTGTAATTTGGGGATCAAGGGTTGAGTGACTCTTGTAAAGACTTAGAGTTAAGTCAGTGAGTGTAGGCTTCGGAGTAGAAGCGATAGAGAGAGGAGTTCCAATAATCAAAGGGGATTATTGTGGGAACTTGAGTTCGAAAGGAACTCAAGTTGTAGAGAGTAATTGTAATAGAGTTATTGCAATAATATAGTTTTTGAGGTTTTCTCTTCTTGATAAGGTTCAAGAAGTTTCCTCAATTTTATATATTTCCATCTCTCGTATCTCTGTTTCTTTAAAGTCTTAAATTCCGCGAGAAACTTTGCTAAAAGTTCCAAAGTACAATTCACCCCCCCTCTTGTACGTGTTCCATTGAAGTATCATATTATATTAAACCTTCAAACTGTTATATGTACTTCATTAGCTACAATGTCTCCCTCTTAAACCATATACCAGATACCTAATAAAAAATGGGAACATGAGTGCTCAGAAGACAAACACAAAATAAATAATAGTTGGAACTTGGAATTCTCTTCTTTTAACCATAAAAGCATCATCATTCAAACTAAACTGATATAGTAAATTGACAAGAAAGCACAATTGTTCCAGTCCCAAATTATCAATAATATTTTCATATCTCCAATAGGCAAATGATAAATTAGTGAGCTCAAAGCCCCAAACTCACTCTCACATTTTTGTACGTCTAAATTTCATTACCATGGATTGTGGTTGAAACCTACACATAGTCAGTCATTAACATATTTTATATTTATATGTGGAGGGTTTTCTGGTTCTGTAATGAATCAACCTAGGGAGAGGGGTACTTTTGGTATTGCAATAATTAGTTAGTTTTTAGTAGTAGCTTGAAGAATAAGTTAGGGAGTTAGGGAGGAAATATCTCTATAAATAGAATGGAATAGGGAGAGAGAAATTATATTGAATATTGAATAGTATTTTGGGTGAACTTTTAAGAGTTCAATGGGAGAGAACAAGCCTCTCGAAAGCTTGTAATTATTATCTTTATCTTACTGTTTTTCAGAAAATTATCAATCAAGATCCATTTAAGTCCATAATCTTCTTCTATAATCTGCCCTAAAGATGTCAGTTCATCACAAATGGTATCATAGCGGTACGGTCCCTGGTGGCCAAGCTACTGCCGAACGTCAAGTTACACTGGTGGTGAACGATGAAGGGCATGGCGAACTGTTTTCACAGCAGTTTGAAGCGAAAATGCAGGAGATTATAAAGAAGTTATGTGAGGACATCAAAGAAATTATGGGTAAGGCGCTGGCTCCACTCAGACGGGAGATAGCTTTACTCCGAGAAGAGCTTAAGACGGAGGAAGAAATAGAAATCAGCGACCAGATTAAGTCAGCAGCCACTGATTTTCAACCTTCAGGTGAGGAAGTAATTGAAAATTTGTAGTTAACATCGTCTGCATCTGAAAAAAAAGAAGTGGTCACCGGCGAGCGAGACACCAGATCCGGAGAAGACTGGGTTTGGTAGTCTTATTGGAAATATTTGCAATGTCGAAAATGGAGTATCTACTGGTGGTGGACAAAGACATCTTTTGGGTGAACTTAATAGAGGAAGGAATTTCGCAAAGGGATGGTGGATTCGCCGGCGAAGGACCAATTGATTTCGATGGAAATAGGAATGGGTGATATGGTGGTTTTGCTAATAAACCAAGGAGAGACGTTTTTGGAAAAGGTAGTGACCATCAGACGTTGGTGGTTACATATTCCGACGCGGGTGGAGCAGTGAATCTCGAAAAAGGTAATTCAGGTGCTTGCAGATCTGGAGGTGGTCCAGGTTTTATGGCTGGAAATCTTGAGTTTAGTGGTGGCAGATGGTGGCGGCCACCAGAATACTTGCTGCGGAAACCTTCAGCTATGGTGGAGTATAGAGGAAGCGCAGTGGAATCTTTTGTTGCCTTGGAGAAGGAGATAGTTCCAGCTGGAAATTGGGGCAATTTCATAAAACCACAAAAGTGTAATACAGCTATAGGATTACGTGTTATTAAGGGTAATAATGTAAATGGCCAAAAAGGGGTAAACCAACAATTGGGACCACGTGCTTTTACCTGTGAATGAAAGTTTCACATCAAATCAATTAAAGTTGGTGAGGTAATGTCAGCAATTGGGCCTGCTAACTTTGAACCCACTTGTTCATGTGGTCAGGATATATCTTTATGTGGGCCTCCTCAAACTAAGCCCAATTACTTCTACCAAGTTCAAAAATCCAATTATTTTAATTCCCAGCTTAAAAGTGAGCCCAACCCAAGTTCAATTAATTCCATCCAGTCTTCCAAACACAACCCTCTTGATTTTCACAGCCTTACCAAACCCAATTGTTTCTTTTCCACTCTTCTCCTCACCACTCAGCCCATATTGACACTTTCTGATCCCATCCCAATTTTCACACCACACTGTAGTCCAATTCCTTCCAAGCTAGCAGTTGAGCAGAAGAAGAAACAAGTATATGGATTCAAAGGTGACAACAAGTGGGACGTTAACCACCGTGGACAATACTCGCAATTAAGTGCAAAATACTATCCACCTTGAGGACAAGGTGAATGTTTGGGCGGCCAGTAATGTAATGAATCAACCTAGGGAGAGGGGTACTTTTTGGTATTGCAATAATTAGTTAGTTTTTAGTAGTAGCTTGAAGAATAAGTTAGGGAGTTAGAGAGGAAATATCTAATGGAGTAGGGAGAGAGAAATTATGTTGAATATTGAATAGTATTTTGGGTGAACTTTTAAGAGTTCAATGGGAGAGAACAAGCCTCTCAAAAGCTATCGATCAAGTTTCATTTAAGTCCATAATCTTCTTCTATAATCTGCCCTAAAGATGTAAGTTCATCACAGGTTCCTATTACTATATTGTAGCCACTTCATTCAAATCTTTTCCCACAAAGATCTGTAAATAACACGAAATTGCCACTGACATCTAAGCAAGTGATAAACTTAAGGTAAGCGAGAACTATATAATTGAGTGAATGCATAAGCTAATGCTCTTTCTCTTCGCATAACAGCCTCCTGCTTGCTCTGTATACTTGCTTTGAGCTGCTCTTTAGACTGTGTACTATCATCCATACGACCATCTGAAATGAAGGAGTATAATAAGTTGTTTAGTTGACTTCCCATATCATTTAATGGAAAAAAATCATTTGATTTGCATGTAGCTTCATGGGTTCTTCCTTAGTGTTCACAACAAGGATAAAAACAATAATCATACTGGTTTATTCTTGCCACTTTGTGTGGTAAAGAAATCTAAATGTAGCTATATAAGGACTCTTACATATGTAAAAAAAAAACATGGTCAGGCTTATCATGAAGGCTCTACTTCTCTCGTCCCATACCCAGTCATAAGAATATCTGTACTTTTTTTCCAATCTCTCCTACTACTCAACAATATTTCACTTGTTATATAATGATAAATTAATCACACTAAAGTTACCTAAACAGTCATTGAAGTTAAAATCAGCACATAATTGCTCCAAACCCTATTGTTAGAAATTAGAACATGTTGCCTCCTAGGAAAGAAATTAAAGCTCTTTATAGGAAGCGCATGATATCCTAAAATCTTGTAATGGTAAGAGTTGAATGATGTTTGTGTATTTAGTTGATACCAAATTCTCTAATGTTAATTTTAATGTAGTAAATGAGACGTACAGTAAATAATTATACTACCTATGTTTCCAATAATTTCTAGGTCGAGGTCAAGCAAAAATTATCTAGAGAAGTTAAACAAATTAATCGTTAAATCATTTTGAAACAAAATGTTGATTATTTATTCAGTTAAGATTTCTGTAAATTTGAAACAAAATGTTGATTATTGATAGAAAAATTAGCTCAAGTTCCCTCCCCTCCTTACCCCAACTCCCCTATATATCTCAAAAGATGATCCCATAACCTCTCTGCCTTGCCCTAGCTCCCCTACATATTTCAAAAGGTGATCCCCTGCCCCCTTCTTTGTCTCCCTCAATATCCCAACAAACACTTGAACTAACCCTTCTTGCTCCCTCACCCTTCATACTAAAAAACTGAACCCATGTCCTTAAATCCATATGTGATTACGTTCCCTACTCTACTCTTTTTCTCTAGTAGCTTCCATATCTCTCTTCCCTACCCACAACATCTAATATTTTACATATCTAAGAGATGATTTGATGATTTTCAAACCTATTAAAACCAATTCTACAGAACACTTTAAGAATGTTGAGCTCTATTCCATCCACCAACGGAAACGCGCAAGAAATGACAGCAATACAACATATGTATGGGTAAAAACATATTAAACTGATAAATATCCAAGGTGAAAAGGTAAACAAAATAATTACTCAAGTTTTAATCAAAATCTATACAAAGAGGAACTAAGCTCAAAAGCTTAAGAATATATGGGTCCATGACTATGAGCTGAAGTAGTAAAAAAAAGAGTTTAAGAATGAGAATGCGTAATCTCTAATTATCTATTAAACATGAAACTTGCTCGGAAAAAAAATAGAAAGAAGCAAAAGTACAAGAGTAAAGCTGATTGGAAGATGCTATATCTAGATAAAGGAAATTTTATTGTTTAAACTTTAACGTCAAGAAAAGCTCTATCAATGAAAGCATTTTCTCCAAAGTGAGAAGGAAAGTATGAGCATGAGCTTGATCAAATGATATTTTCATAATCTGTAATCATCACTAAAGCGCATAGTTCACCAATCTGATGAAACTTGTAAAAAAATTAACATAGAAGAGTCGACACTATAATTTGAAGTGAATCCATGGTTTATAGGAAAATGATGATGTTGATAAGAGGTTTTTAGTGTGTCGTTAAGGCACCAAAAATCGCTTTTCAACCAATATTTATAAAACCTAACAAGCAATTACTAAGAGCGTAGTAAAGGCAAGTCAAGGGTCGATCCACAGGGAAAATGGGATTAATTAAAATCAATCAAGTCTAGATTACCTAATTGAGGGATTTTTTTGGGGGTTTAAAATGATTTGGTAACAACTACGACTAGCTACTATCAAAGAACTAGCAAAGAACACGAGATGAAATATCAAATAGGAAGACACTAGAGTTAAGGTTATTAGTATGTATCAAAGCGGAGCAACAATCATTAATGCAATTGTGATTCAAAGGCGACGATTATGCAAGGTTTAGTTTTCCTCTAAAATACTCGAGTCCTCTCTCGAATGGTCCTCAAGAATAATCACTTAATCAATCAACTAAATCCTCTCTCGAATGGTCTTTAGTCAATTGATTAAGAGATTCAATAAGTACGAAAAACCCCTAATAAGGATCCCCTTAATTTCTACCCAATATCTTGGCCTAGAAATTAAGTTGATTCATGGGGATGATAAAAGAGTTCAAAATTCGATTAAGAACATTTAAAACCAAAATACCAAAGCATAAATGTGATCAATATCTATCCTAAGGCCTCAAAACACCAAGATCAATGCATAAACATCTTTAGATCATCACAATCACATTAACAATACATTTAAACCCTAGATAGGAGACTACTCACTAATCATGGATTCTAAGCATAAAAACATGAAATCTATAACTAATCTAGGGCTAAACATGATTAAGAGATAATTAATCTAATGAGAATAACAATTATGAAACTATGATAAAGAAGATCTAATAATATGGAAGAACAAAGAATAACAATGAAAAGAGAGAATAAAAACTGAAACTTTAAAATTAAATTGAATAAAAAGTACCTTCGATGTGTAGAAATCACAAACTTTAATCTACGGGTCTCAAATCTAAGAACAAGCCAAATGTTTTTCTCTCTAATATGAACCCTAATAATACTCTCTAAACTCTGGAATAAAGCATCCTCTTTAAGATAAAACATCCTTAATGTTTATAATTAGGCACGAGACCTGACAATTGTTGACGGAACATAAATGGTGCGGGCGCACCGCACAAACAGGTGCGGGTGCACCAAACACACTGATCTCGAAGTACAACAATCTGTCGAAAGGTGCGGGCGCACCAGATTGGTGCGGGCGCACCTCATTAGCTGGTGCGGGCGCACCAACTTTTCTGCTCTGGTCGGACAGTTCAACTTAAAATGAGCATAACTCTTTCGTTTTAGATCTAAATCAAGCTTATGACCAGTCGTTGGAAAGATATCGAAACAAGCTTTCACCTCCAACTTGAATTACCTTCATCCAATTTGTGGTTTGAAAGTTATGTCCATTTAAAGTTCTCTGTACAAGATTCTATTGTGCAATGTGCTCCTTTGTGCGAGCTGACATGGGGCATTTATGATGTGAGCGCACCATTTCTCAACGTGTGCTATATTTTCATTGCTTTCTTTGCCGACTCTACAACTCGTAGCCGCCTTAGGTTGTCCCACCTATATTAAGAACATGGCAAAACAGGGTGAAAGCAAATGTGCTAGAAATTTGGTCAAAAATGACTGAAAATCTAGCAAAATATCACTATGATCAAGAATGATCAAGTGAATGAAATAGAAGGGTAAAGGGAGAAGAAAGAGGGAAGAAAGGGGAGAAAGTGGATCAAAATGAGCTAAAAGGAGTCCATAAAGTGCGTTAGAAACGCACTTATCAGATGCCCAACAGACTGAACAGATAGGGCATGTTGCATCAACCAGAGAATTAGAACATAAGTCTATAGTCCTGTAGAATTAGAACAAAAATATGGGCCCAGTAGTTATGCATACTACTCAAGATAGTTCTCATAAGTTGTAATCTCCCAGCATAAGAAAGCATGTGGGTCATCCAACCTCGAGCTCTCTCTGTAATCCTTTCAATAAGGGGTTTACATTGAGTAAAACTCAGCTTCTTAGGAGTTAATGGAACTCCTAAGTATTTAAAGGAGAGAATACCAATAGGTAAGTTAACAGCAGCTGACAGCAGTTCAGCTTCATCAGTACTGACCCCTGCTATGTAGATACAACTTTTTTCAACACTAGCTTCTAACCCTGAAACTTGTGAGAAAGATTGAAAAACTACCATGATTTTTGTAATAGAACTCATATCAGCCCTTGTAAATAGCAACAAATCATCTGCAAACATGAGGTGTGTGAGATGAAGCCTCTCACATTTGGGATGGAAATTGAAGTCAGGGTTCAACTTAAGTCTTCCAAGCTAAGGCACTTACATAAGTATTCCATGCAAAGAGCAAAGAGAAAGGGAGAGAGAGCTCCTCTCACATTGTTGTATGGTTAGAAACTCTCTCTCAAACACAAGCACATAAGAATTCATCATCTCAAATCTCTTCACACATCTGTTCTTAATTGACATTGTTCTTAGTGAGCAAGAACATTATTGTTTTTCTTTGTATCTCGATTGAGGATTCCGTGCAACCCACGCTCAGTATAGAGTCAGAATACTTTTTTTGGGAAAGTGATTACACTCCTAGAAGATTCACATACATCGTGTTCATCTTTGAGATCCTTGTTATACTGTATTTTTTTTCTAACAATCCAAAAGAAGTATTTGCAAGATGGCTACAATCCGTGAAATGTCTGCGAATTTTCACAAACTTGACAAGTTTGAAGGTGTTGGTTTTCGAAGATGGCAAAAGAAGATGCATTTCCTCCTTACTTCTCTAAGTGTGGCATATGTCCTAAGCACTCCAAAGCCCGAGGAAGTGGAGAATGAAACTGTTGAAGCAGCTAGGAAGAGAAACAAATGGGAGAACAATGATTACATATGTCGTGGTCACATTCTTAACAGTATGTCCGATGCTTTGTTTCATATTTATCAATTTGTTGAATTCGCTAAGATTCTTTGGGATGAACTAGAAAGTAAATATATGGCCGAAGATGCATCTAGTAAGAAATTCCTTGTTAGTAATTTCAATAACTTTAAGATAGTAGATTCTAGTCCTTTGATGGAGCAATTCCATGAAATTCAAAGAATCTTAGGGAGTTTTAAGCAACACAACATTGTAATGGATGAGACATTTGTTGTTTCTTCTATAATTGACAAATTGCCACCTAGTTGGAAGGATGTTAGAAATTCTTTAAAGCATAAGAAAGATGAAATTAATGTTGAACAATTGGGTGCTCATCTTCGGATTGAAGAGAGCATTCGGGTCCAAGATGGACAAAAGGATGTCAATCCTAATTCTTCCACCGTTAACATGGTGGAGGATGGTAAGTCAAAGGAGTCTTCTAATCCTAAGAAGAGGGCTAACAATTTCACCAAAGGCAACAATGGGAAGAAGCCTAAGTATGGTGGAGGTGCTCAACGAGGTTGTTGGGAATGTGTTAAGCCCGGTCACTTCAAGAAAGATTGCACCATTTGGAAAAGAAAATGAACAAAAAGAATGGTGGGAATGACGAGTCTAGCCAAGCCCATGCCAAACAAGGTATGTGTACACAAGTTTCACTTAATTCAAATCTGAATTTTGTGTGTATGATTTCTGAAATATTTTGTGTACAGGATGATTGTTTATGGTGGATCGATTTGGGAGCATCAAGATATGTATGCAAGGAGCGCTCTCTATTCAAGACCTTCAAGGAGGTTGACAATGGAGAAGTTCTTTACATGGGAAATGATTCTACGGCTAAGGTTTTAGGTGTAGGACAAGTAGAATTAGTTTTTAGTTTCGGGAAGCCTCTTATTTTAAAAGATGTATTGTATGCTCCGGAACTTAGGAGAAATTTAGTCTCTGGTGCTACCTTGAATCGATTAGGATTTAAAATGGTGTTTGAAGCTGATAAATTCATATTGTCTAACGGTGGTACATTTGTAGGACTTGGTTATCTTTGTAATAGTATGTTCAAACCAAGTATTTCAAATGCTTTGAAAGATACTTGCTTTGTTGTTAATGATAATTCTTTTCTATGGCATAATAGACTTGGTCATGTTAACTATAAAAAGTTGTACTCCATGTCTAAGCATGATTTAATTCCCTCTTTTGATCCAAGTATAGAGAAGTGTAGAACATGCATGTTAACAAAGATAACAAGGAAATCTTTTCCAAATAATGTGGAAAAGGATACATCATTGCTTGATTTGGTGCATAGTGATTTATGTGATTTTCATAGCACTCCTTCCTTAGGGAACAAGAAGTAGATGATAACATTTATTGATGATTATTCACGGTTTTGTTATGTATACTTGTTATTTAATAAGGATGAAGCCCTTGATAAGTTTAAGATCTATAAAAATGAAGTTGAATTGCAACTAAGTGACAAAGTTAAACGGTTTAGAACCGATAGAGGTGGTGAATACTATGACCCAAGTCATTTTCGTTTTTTCGGAAGTTTATTAATTCTGAAAATTTCGTTAGTGAGTCTGAAATTTTTATTTATTTATTTTCGGCACTATGTTTTATTTTTCGAAAATTTTATGCTTCGCGAATTATTTTTTTATGAATTTAGTTTCATCTTATTTACTTTATTAATTTTTTTTGTGAGAGATGGGTAGAATAGGAAGGGCATATAGGATAGAAATATTATATGTCTGCATTTAAATATTCTGTTCAGTATGTTCAGTGTCTGCAAGTATGTTTAGTTTGTTCGGTTATTTTAGCCTATTTAGCTGTTGTTAGTCTGTTCAGTTATTTTTAGTCTGAATGTTTGTTCAGTGCCTACTCGTTTGAAGTGTTGTTTATGCTTATTTGCCTGAATACATGTTCAGTGTTTTTCTTCCCTACTTAGTTGTTTGATGTTATTCCTGGCTTTAAATTATTTATTTATTTATTATTTATTGTTGGGGATATACGCTAAGTGAGAGTATTGTTTATTATAGATGTCGTGTTCAACCGTACATGAACATTTAGGCATGACTGTTAGGGAAGCTGACCGAGTGGGAAGGTACTCCAACCCTATTGTGATTAGTGACGATGAGTCTGACGTGGAGTCTGACAGTGAGAGCTATACCAGTCTAGACCTTGATATGCAATGTATCTTCAAGGTAGGCATCCCCGATAGCGATGATGAAGTAATTCGAGAATTTGACCATGCTAGAGGACAAACCCGAAAGGATATTATACCGCTAGTTGGAGATCTTATCTGGATAGTGATAATGATACAGAGTTGGAGGAAGATGAACCTCAACCCAAAAGAATTAAAAGGTCGACTAGTCTGAAGAGACAAATTATCATTGTGTTATTGAAGACATTGAAGATTTTGAAGATGAGGTATTCACTCCAGAGAAGTACAAGGAAGATAAGGATAGGAATGATGATGTTACTCCATAGAGTTATTTATTCATGTTCTGAGATTAGTTTGGTTGAATAAGTAGCTAAGTTACAATAGTTTAAATTTCTTTTCTTTAGCATCTTTACTTTGTTGAGGAATAAGTTTGATAATTTTTGGATTGGAGAAATATTATTATTATTGTTTTGAGGAATAAAAGTAATTATTTAGTTATTCGAGTTGAGCAAGAATTTATTTTAGTACGCGAATGGGAAATATTTTATTTATTCATTGTGATTGATTTTGTTTGATCCTTATGTGATTATTGATGTGAATGATTATACATAAGTGAATACATGATTGTTTATGGTTATAGTGATAAACTTAGCGCTATTATAATTCCATTGAATTTTATTTTGATGCGATCTTGTATGATCAAATCAATTTGATGCCTTCGTAGTGAAGGGCAAGTAGCTGCGAATCAAAACCTAAAGTAGACCTACGTTAAATTTCAGGTCACGAAGTAGAATGTCGAACAACGATGTCGCTTTAGCTTATGCTATCTGCTTTTTGGCTGAGAAATGAACTCAAGAAAGGACAAAGCGTCCTGATCCTACGGGAGACTTGTTCGAAAGGTTAGCTAAGATTAAGCCGCCATTCTTTAAGGGGCAGACTGACCCTACGTTTTTAGAAAGCTGGATTAGAGAGTTCGGTAAGATATTTGGGGCTGTGAATTGCCCTGAGGCGATGAAAGTGAGTCAAGCTGTGTTGTACTTGAAAGATGAAGTCGATTTATGGTGGAAGGAGAATGGGAATAGGATTAGTGCTGAGGAAGGTTTCAATTGGGATTATTTTACTATTGCTTTGAGAGGAAAGTTTTATCCTGCTTTTATGAGGAAGCAAAAGGCTTAAGAGTTCATAAACTTTAGGATGGGGAGTATGACTATTTCTGAGATTACCGCAAGTTCATAGCGTTATCTAGATTTGCACCTGAGGTGGGTTGTAGCGACCAAAGAACAGAAAGCTCAGAGGTTTGAACAAGGACTGACTAAAGAGATTCAATTAGGATTATGAGGTGAGACCTTTGCATCCCTAGATATTGTTTATGGGAGAGCTGCCCATATTTATGGACTTCAATCAAGGCGTGATAAGAAGAATATTGTGATAGGTTAGAAAAGGAAGGATTTCAATGCTAGTGGAAAACAAGGAAATTTTAAGAGGAATAGGAATGGGGATGGAAATTTCCAAGGGAGAAGTGGACAAGGTTTTGATGGTAAGGCCCACTCTGAGAGGAGTTACAATTGCAAGAGGTGTAACAAGAATCATCCTGGTAAGACTGCAAAGGAGAGCTAGTGATCACTTGTCATTACCGTCAGAAGAAGGGGCATAGGGAATTCGTGTAACGCCCCGAAAATACATAACCTTAATCGTCAGCGGAATCATTACTTAAGCATGTGGGTTGTGGCCCACTAATAAAATAATAGCCTAAAATGGTCATTCATCTATACATTTGCTCATCATAAGACAATACTTGTTTATCCATCATACAAATTATTCTAAACCTCAAAGAATCATACATAGTCTCCTCAACACATCTCATTATAATAGCCATACTGCAACTGTTCTTCCATACCTAAAACATAAAACAAAACGTCATGAGCCGAGGCTCAGTAACATACTACCCTAACATCGTAAGAGCATTTCACATCATTTTGTTAGCAAACAGGGAGGAGAGAAATAGTAAAACCATTTCGTAAACATAACCATTAAATCGTAGTCATAAAACATTATCATCATTCTTTGTTATGTTCATCAAGATATATATTCATCATTATCTTTCCATCATACATAATTCATATTGGTAACTTGGCAAGTACAACGGAAGAGATGTCTCCCCAATTTTCATTTTCGTAAACGGGAGGCTACCACCCGAGGACCTTGGCCCTCACATTACGGGAGGTGGTATATATATATAATGCCCAAAACATAACACGGTATCACCCCAATAAGTAGAAGGTGACTAACCCGCCAGAAGGTACGTGCAAGACCCGATTTTCATTTTCATAAACGGGAGGCTACCACCCGAGGACCTTGGCCCCCACATTACAGAAGGTGGTACATAATGCCCAAAAGTGTGCGGTGCCACCCGAGGACATTAGCCCTCACTAAACGGGAGGTGGTTAACCGGCCGGGAGGTACATGCACGACCCGACATAACATTGCCACTGCCAAGAACCGTTCTTCCACTTATCTTTATCATATTTCGTTTTCTTTTACGTATCATAATTACATTACATCATCGTAATCGTAATCATAAAACGTAATCTTAATCATAACGTAACCATAATTACATTACATCATCGTAATCATAATTATGAAACGTAATTGTAATCATTAAACGTAATCATCATCATAATTTCTTAACATCAAAATCGTCATACTTCAAAGCATTAAATTATTTAATAATCATTATTTACATAGCAAACATTTCATATCCCGCACACCATAACTAACATCGCATAAACATCGTATGTAGCATCATAAAACATATATAGTTGGAAGGGGAGTGCGGGTGTTAGCAGTAGACGTTACCTGAAATCCTACTTACCAACTTTGATAGCCGAGGGAGGCTTGTAATATTCCTTCCTTTAATCTAATAAAGAATTGAATAATGAAATTTATTACTATTTAATTAGACTTTACGTTTTTCTTAAACATTCTTCCGTTAGGCCGTGAGATTACCTATAAAAGGTCTTTTTAAATATTCGCGTTATACTTAGGCATAATTAACCATAGTCTTATCTTATAGTTTATACCATTACTTTTAACATCTTTTATACGCGAAAGCTACATTAAGGTGGTAAAATAATCTTAACTTATAATTCATGGTTAAGGACTTGTAAATATAGACTTTTTAACTTAGACTATAAGTACTTGCTACTTAAATAATTATACTTTAACACAACTCATAATATGACAATGTTATCATCCTTGAACCTTAATATGATTAAAAGTTAACTAATGAGTGACATTTATTATTACTATCAAATTACTCATTTATTTCTTTTATCACCAAACTTGAATTATAATTATCATTAATCTAATGACCACTAATATATTATAAATAAACTTATGAACTAAATATAAAGTCATTTATACAACTTAAGTGTTTCTAATGTGCAATTATAATTTCAGATTTCTAGGATTTGGTCTAACACAACATACTTAGTTGAATTCTTAATACTAGATTAACCCAAACTAGTTAAAGGTATAAGCCAAACTAAGTGATTTAATTAAAACTAATAAATCAGTCCACTTAAGTCCAATATGTCATAGCAACAAAATTAAACTAAGTAGATTAACTTAGCCAAATTAGATTTGAAGCCCACAATTATGTTTAATTTAACAAACTAAACTAACATGGTTTAATGAAACACTAAATCAGTTTTAATTAGTCTCCATTAGCCCAATAATTAGCTAAGTAACTTTATCTAACATTATGTAAATCTGATTCTAGCCCAATAACATGATTATTCCATAAATCAAACTAACATGACTTAACAAATCAGATTTGAGCCCAACTAATATGCATGCAACAATTAAACTAAGTTGGTTTAACTAAACTGATTTGGGCCCAATCTAAACTAACTTAACATTAACAACCTTGGGCTACCTTTATAAACTTAAATTTCAGAAATTAGGAGGGAACTAAGAGGTTCATTTACCTCAGCTACTTAGAGCAGGGACGACACAAGGGAGGGAGACGGAGCTCCGGCAGCGGCGACGTAGAACCGGCGAGAGCAGGCAGCAGTGCGGTAAGTAGGGATGAAAATGGATCGGGTTCGGGGCGGGTGGAGCTTCACCCGCATCCATCCGCTCCACCCGCATCCATCCGTCACCCGCATCCATCCATCCGTCATCCATTGGGTGAACGGGTGGGTCAGGTGGTTAGCGGGTGAGGAGATATATAATAATTTTTACAAAAAAATACTTCCTCCGTTCCATAATAAGTGAAACACTTACTATTTTAGAACGTTTCAAAATAAGTGAAACATACCTTAAATGGAAAAAAGAAAGTGACAAAATGGCAAGAGTGCCCATCACAAACTTGTGTGGTTTGCTTTTCTCTCTCCTCCTTTTGATAATAAAAAGGGTATTTTATGACTTTTTGGCTTTTGAAAGTGATGTTTATTAAATCTAGTGCCCAATCCCTATGTTTCACTTATTATGGAACGGAGGAAGTATGCCATAAGATACATATTTATTAAAATTTTCAACTAAAATTTTTATAAAGTAAGTAAATAAACATGTGTAATTGATAATATGGATGATGGGTGGGTGTTAAGCGGGTGATGGATCGGGTGACGGATGAAAAAAAATCTCACCCGCACCCGACCCGCATCCATCACCCGCCACCCGCTTTTCATCCATTTATTTCGGGTTTTCACCCGCTTAATAAAACCGGGTTAAGCGGATGATGGATGATCCATCATCCATTTCCATCCCTAGCGGGAAGGCAGCGGCGGACCAGCGTCAGTCTCCGGCGAGCAGCGGTGAAGCACAGCAACGAGCAGTAGCAGGGCCAAGCAGACGAAACAGAGGAGAGTGCGAAGTAGATAGAGGAGTGATGGTGGCGCTACGGTGCTATGATACGCTCAAGATTATACGATGTTTTTGTGGTATTTTAGGTACACTTTGCTAGGGGATTTATTTGTAATTGTTAAGGTTGCATGTAAATCGACCTTAGCGGAAGTTCGGAATTTTATATATTAATTATTGTTAAAGTTGTAAGTTCCGAGCTTTTGGAAGCATGAATGGTTCCACAACATCGTCTCACCAACCAAGCTCCGCCACAACCAAGCTCCAAGCAACCACATCGCCAAGCCAAGCTCTCGTGAGCACCGCAAGCCCAAGCCTCGCACATCGCCAGCCCACCGCACGCCCAGCATGCTCGCCCAGCGTTCGAGCCAAGCCTGCCCAGCACGGCATCTCGCACCTCGCGAGATAGGTCGCACCTCGCGACCTGCTTGCTCGCACCTCGCGAGTAATCTCGCACGGTGCGACCTGCTTGGCTTGGCCCAGTTCTTCAGCTCGTGTTGGAGGCAGAGATCACTCGCACGGTGCGACCAGACTCGCACCTCGCGACCCCTAGGTCGGTCTAAATGTCGGCTGATTTTTGAGCTTTAGTATAAATACTAAAGCTTGTTTTTGGACCTAGGGGGGCAGCAGCCACAAGGAGAGGGAGTTTCCAAAACTCCACTCCTCTCTTGTTGTCTTCTCTTTTAGTTTTTATTTTCTAGTTTAGTTTTTGTAGATTTCAATTATGGGATTGGCTTATGCTATTCCGATTGTAGCTTGAACCGTTCTTGAACGAGATTAATATGGAGCTTCAAGCATTATTGTGAGATCTTTCCTCTCTATTTAGTTTCTTTGATTATGGTTTAATTTCTATGCTTGCTTTCTATGATTTTTGCATGATTATGCTAGGAATGTTACTAGTTTGATTGTGTAATTAATCTAATGCTAGATTTAAGAATAGAATCGGATTGTTTTATTCTTTTATCAATTGGTAGCAAACTAGGGAGTAACTCAGATGCTGATCATCTTGGTTATTTCTTGGGGAAATTGAATGAACTGTTGAATGTTTATCGCTTGTATGACGTTAGCAGGTCTGTTGGTTCTCTGTGTTTATTCTTTCGCTATTGGATTGAACTTAGACGCTATCGGACTAGGTTATCCTTTGGTTAGGGTTTTATAGTCACGCTGATCGTGCTATTCAACTAAGAATAAGGAGAACGCGAGATTAATTCTCGACAATAGATAATTATGGAAATAATTAGAGTGGAGGTTCAAGGATTGATAACGAATTGAAGTGAATGTTAATCGGATTCAAGATCTTCCCATATTGATTTCTCATTTTGTTTATATGCTAGTTAGTCTTAGTTTGTTCGTATAATCTACTTGAAACCCCCCTTTGTAATTATTAGTAGGTTTCTCGGCCCTTAGCTTAATCAAGGTTTCGAATCACGCTGAATATTAAACTCGTCCCTGTTTCCCTGTGGATACGACCCCTACTTCCATTATACTATCTTAGTGTAAAAGAGAGTAGGAGAAATTTTATCTTTGGCCGGGTGCGGTGCACAACGACGACACATCCGCGCCCGCCCAAATTTTGGCGCCGTTGCCGGGGAAACGGTGTTACTAGTTTGTATTTAGTGTGTTTTTGGGTTGTATTGCTTGTGCTCTTTGTTTATGGTTAACACTCGTACTACTAACAAAGAATCTTTGCATTACGATCCCGAATTAGAATTGACTCTTTTCAGGTGGAGAAACGTTCTGCGAGAAAATTTTCAAGAATCATCTTTTAACGTTGAAGTGGAGGAAGAGATGCCTCCGAGAATTGAAACTCGTACCTTGAGGGAGCTCACGGCTCCTAACCTTGATCAACAACCATTGTGCATCTCATTTCCGGCTCTTGATGAAGACACTACTTTTGAATTGAAGTCGGGGTTGATACACTTGCTTCCTTCGTTCCATGGGCTCAATGGAGAAGATCCAAACAAATTTCTTTCGGAGTTTCACGTGGTTTGTACTGGCATGAAACCAAGTGGAGCAAAGGATGAACAAATCAAGTTGAGAGATTTTCCTTTTGCTTTGAAGGATGGAGCTAAAGATTGGTTATATTATCTTCCTCCTGGTTGCATTTCCACTTGGGTTGAAATGAAGAAGCGATTTCTTGAGAAGTTCTTTCCAGCTTCTAAGTCATCAATATTAAAGAAGGAAATCGGCAATATTGGGCGAAACACGATGAGTCTTTCTACGAATATTGGGAGAGGTTCAAGAGACTTTGTGCTAGTTGTCCATATCATGGCTATTCGATGAAGACCTCATTACGTACTTTTACAATGGTTCTTCGACGAAGATGTGCGAATGGTGAATGCTGCTAGTGGAGGTTCTTTCATAAACAAAACCCCAACTGCAGCTAGAGAACTCATTGAAGAACTAGCTGAATGCTCGAGACAGTTCAGTAGAAGATCGAATCATCGTAGAGCAAATGTTGAAAGTCCAGGTTCTAGCTCTTCAAAGGTCGAGGATCAAGTACAAGCTCTTACATCAATGATGCGGGAGTTCATGGTAAAGAACAATAGAGTTCAACGGGTAAAAGCTTGTAGAATTTGTTCTTTAGATCATCATACCGATGTTTGTCCTCAAATGCAAGAAGAATTTAGGGAAGAGGTCAAAGCCGTAGGTTTTCAAGGCCAACAAGCATTACGAGAGACATGATCCCTACTCCTATGCTTCCGAGCAAGGGTGGAGAGATCATCCTAACTTCGATTTGGCAATCAACATCAACAACGGCATTATAACAAGGCCACCACCACATCCTTATCCTAGGCCCCAAGGCCAAGACTCGAGCTCTAGCATGTCCACTGAAGGAATGTTAAATGTTTTAACTAAAAATGTGACTAACATGCAGGGTAACATGGTGCAGTTCCAAGAGGAAACTCGATCGAGCATCAAGAACTTGGAGAACCAAGTAAGCCAAATTGCGGGGAGCCGTAACCAAGTTAGAGGCTGGGGATTCGATGAGGTTGACATCCCAAACAGAACTCAACCCTAAAATGAACGTGAGTGCTATCACATTGCGGAGTGGAGCGGAAATTGCAAGCAAAGAGAGGTTGGTGGTTCGAGACAAAGAGATAGTGGAAGAGGTGATCGAGCATGAACCGACAACGAGATAGTAAATCATGGCCACCTCGACAGAGAGGAGAAAGTCGAAAAATCACCTCCTCCACCATATGAACCCGAGCCACCATTTCCAGAGGCATTGAGAGAAACCCGCAATGCGGAGCGCAACAACGACATTTACGAAGTCTTTCGTAAATGTGAGGTAAACATTCCCCTTTTTGATGTTTTAAATCATGTACCCGGGTATGCTAAGTTCCTTAAAGAATTGTGTACTTCGAAAAGAAAGCAAAAACAAAGGGAGTGCAAAAAGTGAAGGCTAGCGAGCATGTCTCGGCTATCTTTCAAAAGAAATTACCTCAAAAGTGCAATGACCCGGGCATGTTTACCATCCCATGTACTATAGGTGACACCATGTTTCCTAAAGCCATGTTAGACTTAGGTGCGTCAATTAATGTGATTCCATATTCATTGTATAAGTCTTTGAAACTTGGCAATTTGCATGAAACCGGTGTGGTGATTCAACTAGCCGATAGATCCAATGTTTATCCTAGGGGTAAATTAGAGGATGTGTTAGTTAAGGTTGGGAAATTGCAATTTCCTGGCCGATTTTTATGTTACGGAGATGGAACCGATAAGCATGCCGCCCCAATCCTTTTGGGACGACCTTTCTTGAAAACATCTTGCACTAAAATTGATGTTTCTTTTGGTTCTTTGACTATGGAGTTTGAGGGAAAGGTAGAGGCATTTGATATAAATGATCCTAAGCTTCTACTTAAGGATGATAGCTCACTTTGCTCTATTAACATTGTTGACTCTGTTTTGCATCTTTGTTCTTGATATTGAGCGAGGTTGATGAGTTGATGAATGCCGATGAGGTCTTGGTTGAGGATTGTGTGCCTCCTACTAACGTGCGGAGTTATGGTGCCCGAGTTGAAAGAGCGGAAAAAGCCTCCCGACTTACCACCTTGTTTTGAAAGCTGTACCACTAACGATTCATTGCAAGAGTTCTTCGAATCTTTTTGCAGGTACTTGAATTGGAGGTTGACATGGAGCCACCATTGTCACATATGGAGCACAAGCCTAATTATTGAGCTCAAGGTACTAAGTCGAGCTAACGACTTTAAACAATGGCGCTTCTCGGGAGCGGCAACCCGAGACCCCTTTTATTTTCTTTCTTTTTCTTTATTTCTCATCAAATTTCCACCACCACAATAAATTTTCTTTCACCCACTGCCCACCCACTAAAAAGATCCACAACCAATCTTAATTCACTTGTAACCAAAATCCATAAAAGAAAATCCGTTGGGAGGACTTCAAATAGCTAGGAGTTGGTACAACTAGAGGGTTGAGATTGTTAATGTATCTTTTCGATCTCTTAAGTTAGGTGCAAATCTCAAGAATTTAAAATTTTGAATTTGTCATTTGTTTGAGTGATTCGAGGGAGAGTGTTGTGAGTTGAGTTATGAGATTTGAGATGGTGTTGTTAAGAAATTTGAGTTTGACGGATTGTTTGTCATGAGTTTTGAGCATTCGATCTTCGATTTACCCGATTTTCAAATTTCCCCCCTATTTTCAGTATACTTTTTCTTTTAATTGTCGACACATTGAGGACAATGTGTAGTTTAAGTAGGGGGGATGGTATTCTCATTCTCATGTATCTATGTTGTATATATTACTTTCAATTTGAAAAAAATGATGAAAATGAAAAAAAAAATGAAAAAGAATAAAAAAAAAAAAAAAGTGATGAAATGAAACCCGCTGAGTTGAAAACCAACAAGGGTGGGCGACTCAGGCAAAAATGGGGGCCCGGATAGGTTGAAAACCCGAAAGGGCAACCTATGCAAAAAAGTGGCTTATGTTGAGCGGGTAAGATGGTGAGATGCAACCAAAAAGAAATGTGTGAAGCTAGGATGAAAACCCGAAAGGACTCCTAGGCAAAATGAGAGATTAAGAGAGAATTTTGTACTTTGAAAACTCATTTGCCGGAGATGGTGTCATAAGGTGGAAAGCGTTTTCGGGTATGGTTGGTGAATTCATCCTTGATTTTGTGAAGATTTATTTTGGCTTTCACATTCTTTTGGTTGATTGTTTGTTTTTGGGAGTAAGCATGGAATTTATCCCTTTTTGTCTTCATTCCATGGCTTGCTATTTTAAATTAGTTGTTCTAGTAGTAGTTTATCTTTTGAGGTTTTAGGCGAGTTGTCATTTTGATTGTGGCGTTGGAGTGGGTTCAACTCCTTTGAGATCCTTCAGGATTTGAGCTCACATTTTGGTTGTCGTTTGGTGATTATTGTTGTCGCGTCCCGTATTTTCGATAGTAGCTTGAATCTAAGTGTGGGGGAATCATCGTCCCTTACGTTTAGGTTTTGAGCGTATTTCGTTTGGATGTGATGATGATGATGTAGTTGGTGGAGAGAGAGGTTGGTGTTGATAACTTGGGTGATGATTTATTGGGTGATTCTCACTTTTGAGTTTACTCGAGGTCGAGTAAAGTTCAAGTGTGGGGGTATTTGATACGCTCAAGATTATACGATGTTTTTGTGGTATTTTAGGTACACTTTGCTAGGGGATTTATTTGTAATTGTTAAGGTTGCATGTAAATCGACCTTAGCGGAAGTTCGGAATTTTATATATTAATTATTGTTAAAGTTGTAAGTTCCGAGCTTTTGGAAGCATGAATGGTTCCACAACATCGTCTCACCAACCAAGCTCCGCCACAACCAAGCTCCAAGCAACCACATCGCCAAGCCAAGCTCTCGTGAGCACCGCAAGCCCAAGCCTCGCACATCGCCAGCCCACCGCACGCCCAGCATGCTCGCCCAGCGTTCGAGCCAAGCCTGCCCAGCACGGCATCTCGCACCTCGCGAGATAGGTCGCACCTCGCGACCTGCTTGCTCGCACCTCGCGAGTAATCTCGCACGGTGCGACCTGCTTGGCTTGGCCCAGTTCTTCAGCTCGTGTTGGAGGCAGAGATCACTCGCACGGTGCGACCAGACTCGCACCTCGCGACCCCTAGGTCGGTCTAAATGTCGGCTGATTTTGAGCTTTAGTATAAATACTAAAGCTTGTTTTTGGACCTAGGGGGCGCGGCCACAAGGAGAGGGAGTTTCCAAAACTCCACTCCTCTCTTGTTGTCTTCTCTTTTAGTTTTTATTTTCTAGTTTAGTTTTTGTAGATTTCAATTATGGGATTGGCTTATGCTATTCGATTGTAGCTTGAACCGTTCTTGAACGAGATTAATATGGAGCTTCAAGCATTATTGTGAGATCTTTCCTCTCTATTTAGTTTCTTTGATTATGGTTTAATTTCTATGCTTGCTTTCTATGATTTTTGCATGATTATGCTAGGAATGTTACTAGTTTGATTGTGTAATTAATCTAATGCTAGATTTAAGAATAGAATCGGATTGTTTTATTCTTTTATCAATTGGTAGCAAACTAGGGAGTAACTCAGATGCTGATCATCTTGGTTATTTCTTGGGGAAATTGAATGAACTGTTGAATGTTTATCGCTTGTATGACGTTAGCAGGTCCGTTGGTTCTCTGTGTTTATTCTTCGCTATTGGATTGAACTTAGACGCTATCGGACTAGGTTATCCTTTGGTTAGGGTTTTATAGTCACGGCGATCGTGCTATTCAACTAAGAATAAGGAGAACGCGAGATTAATTCTCGACAATAGATAATTATGGAAATAATTAGAGTGGAGGTTCAAGGATTGATAACGAATTGAAGTGAATGTTAATCGGATTCAAGATCTTCCCATATTGATTTCTCATTTTGTTTATATGCTAGTTAGTCTTAGTTTGTTCGTATAATCTACTTGAAACCCCCCTTTGTAATTATTAGTAGGTTTCTCGGCCCTTAGCTTAATCAAGGTTTCGAATCACGCTGAATATTAAACTCGTCCCTGTTTCCCTGTGGATACGACCCCTACTTCCATTATACTATCTTAGTGTAAAAGAGAGTAGGAGAAATTTTATCTTTGGCCGGGTGCGGTGCACAACGACGACACATCCGCGCCCGCCCATGCTGCCCGACCGTGGTGGAGGATCGGCGAGGGTTACTGGCGTTCGGAGGAGTGGCGGTGCACCATAGGTGGTGCGCACAGTGGTGGTGGTGGTGTGGTGGTGGTGGTGTGGTGGTGCCGTGAGAGGAGTAGTGAAAGAGATGAAGTTTTGTTTGTGATTTTCTTGATGTTGTGGAGTGATTTTCAGAACCCTAACTCCATGGGTTTTTATAGAGGAATTCAACAGACAAAAAGGGAGGTGGAAGAGTGGTGAATGGTGGTTTTGTTGATAGGGAAGCTAGGGGAGGGAACAAAGCGGAGATAGGGGTGGTGGGTGGTCAGTGTTGACCGTGAGTTTCCTTAGGGGGGGTTTCCTCCTTTTTTTTTTTTTTTGCTTTAATTTTATTTTACCTTAATTTCTTTGTTGTTGTTATACAAAAATCTTATTACACTAATTCAGTATTAGTTATTGTTAGTCTAATTTGTTAACCTCTTTATAGTAATTATGTAAATTTTAAATTTCTTTTAGTCACAAAATTTTATAACATGTTTATTTAGCTTATAATTGTTATTAATCAAGATTTTAACCTTCTTAATTACTCAATTAATCACGTTTAAAATTTCGGGATATTACATCCTCACCCCCTTAGAAAAAGTTTCGTCCTCGAAACTTTACATAGTCAGTTGCAGAACGTCATGCATTTCTTTCATAAAATTTTGAAATCACATATTCACATATACATAACATCACATATCATTTTTCCTTGATCAACTAAACCTTCATTCAGTTGAAAGAAATATCATATTCAGACTAATTTACATATGTTAAGATATAAAGCATACTTATTCACATATGATTTTTCATATCAAAATCTTAATGTCTGAAAAGTCAATCGAAAAGCCTCACTTGTTGTCAAATATATTACTTCCCATGAATAGGTCGGTTATACTTCCTTCCGACCTCCACGCATACTATGAAGTACATTCATCCATTGTTCAAGTAGGAGCCTAAGTTCTCAAATCATGTTCACCGTCAGAATAGTAATGTCGTATATTCTTATTCATAACTCTCATTGTATTTGATTTGCTTAGAGATATCTCCCAATTGGGTTAGCAAGATAATCGCTTCCCATAAATGATTTCGTAATACTTCCTTTCAACTTCTAACATGTACATCAATAGTATCCAAACTAGAATAAGTTTTTCCATCATTCGAGTAAGAGCTTAGGTTCTCTTACTATCTTTATCATTAGTTTCTTCCTCTCTAAATCTCATCATTCACATAATCTCGAAACAACATTACTTTCCATAATATATGTCGAATCCTCATGACTTCAAATATCCAAAACATAATTTCGTATTTGGTGTGCTAGTTTTACTAGAAAGCCCAAACCCAAATTCCTTATGCTAACTTGCCATTAATATATCAATCCCTTCTTTTCTTACTCATTACCATTTGACGAGTATAATCATGCTTTGTAATATACATTCTCTATCAATTCCACAATAGGAGACATTTGTAAGCATCACATTTTGTCTGTCTTTATAATAGCAATATCATCCATTAAGGTACCAAAACCACTAAATTCAATATGTATACATCCTCAATTTCAATTATCACATCATCACATGAAAACAATATCATCATCATAGCCTCAAAGTTAAGCACTTACTTTCCCAAAAATGTCGTAACATATTCCTCACCAAGTTTCATACATAGCCAACATCAAGCTTTCAAGCTCTTAACTGCTCAAGATTCTATCAACCCACATAGTGGTTTACTCTTCATCACAACTTCAATTCCCTCAACATTTTTCTCTTGCCCTCTTTTATGGGAATTTGATCAGTTGAATTCATTTATTATATATATCTAGATCACCTCAATAACCAATACCAAGAAGCCATTTATCTAACAACATTTCAAACATAGAAATTTCATGTCCCAAATCTTAGTAAAATAGAAAACAATCAAGCACTTTTCCTCATTAAGTTTTGTCTCGACATCAATGCTTACTATATAGCTATTACACCTCCAAGTAGCACATTCTTATTCCTTCAAGGAACTTATTTGTCTAATTTCTTCAATTGATGCTTCACTTAAAAGTCATAATTCGTTCTTCAACACAAATCATAACATCCAAAAATTATATTATAACATACTTCAACTATTAAAACTCAAGTCTTTGATGATTGAAGTAATTACTTCCTAATTCCTCAAGTAGAATTTTCTAAGTCCCTTTAAAATCTCTGAATCCCAAAATCATCACATGGGCTGTAGTAAACATGAAATTCAATCCCAAATTAGTATTTCATTAGAGGAGTGGATAATGTCCACAAAATCATCAACCTCGGATATTCAGAATTCCATATGGCTTAACCTTTTTTATCAGCCAAAAATAATATATTCCTAATCATCATAAAATCTCTAAACATGCTTTACATTATTTCATAAACACCTTTTGTGTCTAACCCCGAACATCAAATATAACCACTCATGCCTCAAAAGATCATTCACAAATCATTAGTCCTTATTACTCAAATAGCCATCAGTTTATCCTCGAGCCATTCAACATCAAACTTTTCACATAATTCGTACCAATTTAGAATCTCATAATTTTCCATTCAATATCATATTTCTTAGAGTTTACTAACCAATAACTTAAGGTTGTACCAATCTCCATATATTACCTCAAAAGGTCATAGGTTTGAATTCTTATTTCTTAACTTCTAATAACCCAAATAATCCTCAACTTTCTCAACGTCTATATTCCCAAAGGATCATACCTAGGCGGTGTAAAGTCTAAGACTCTGCACTTCCGACTAGGTTTCGGCTCTGATACCAAGTCTGTAACGCCCCGAAAATACATAACCTTAATCGTCAGCGGAATCATTACTTAAGCATGTGGGTTGTGGCCCACTAATAAAATAATAGTCTAAAATGGTCATTCATCTATACATTTGATCATCATAAGACAATACTTGTTTATCCATCATACAAAATATTCTAAACCTCATAGAATCATACATAGTCTCCTCAACACATCTCATTATAATAGCCATACTGCAACTGTTCTTCCATACCTAAAACATAAAACAAAACGTCATGAGCCGAGGCTCAGTAACATACTACCCTAACATTGTAAGAGCATTTCACATCATTTTGTTAGCAAACAGGGAGGAGAAAAATAGTAAAACCATTTCGTAAACATAACCATTAAATCGTAGTCATAAAACATTATCATCATTCTTTGTCATGTTCATCATCATATATCTTCATCATTATCTTTCCATCATACATAATTCATATTGGTAACTTGGCAAGTACAACGGAAGGGATGTCTCCCCAATTTTCATTTTCATAAACGGGAGGCTACCACCCGAGGACCTTGGCCCCCACATTACGGGAGGTGGTATATATATAATGCCCAAAACATAACACGGAATCACCCCAATAAGTAGAAGGTGACTGACCCGCCAGAAGGTACGTGCAAGACCCGATTTTATTTTCATAAACGGGAGGCTACCACCCGAGGACCTTGGCCCCCACATTACAAAAGGTGGTACATAATGCCCAAAAGTGCGCGGTGCCACCCGAGGACATTAGCCCTCACTAAACGGGAGGTGGTTAACCGGTCGGGAGGTACATGCACGACCCGACATAACATTGCCACTGCCAAGAACCGTTCTTCCACTTATCTTTATCATGTTTCGTTTTCTTTTACGTATCATAATTACATTACATCATCGTAATCGTAATCATAAAACGTAATCTTAATCATAACGTAACCATAATTACATTACATCATCGTAATCATAATTATGAAACGTAATTGTAATCATTAAACGTAATCATCATCATAATTTCTTAACATCAAAATCGTCATACTTCATAGCATTAAATCATTTAATAATCATCATTTACATAGCAAACATTTCATATCCCGCACACCATAAATAACATCGCATAAACATCGTAAAAAGCATCATAAAACATAGTTGGAAGGGGAGTGCGGGTGTTAGCAGTAGACGTTACCTGAAATCCTGCTTACCAACTTTGATAGCCGGGGGAGGCTTGTAATATTCCTTCCTTTAATCAAATAAAGAATTGAATAATGAAATTTATTACTATTTAATTAGACTTTGCGTTTTTCTTAAACATTCTTCCGTTAGGCCGTGAGATTACCTATAAAAGGTCTTTTTAAATATTTGCGTTATACTTAGGCATAATTAACCATAGTCTTATGATATAGTTTATACCATTACTTTTAACATTTTTTATACGTGAAGGCTACATTGAGGTGGTAAAATAATCTTAACTTATAATTCATGGTTAAGGACTTGTACATATAGACTTTTTAACTTAGACTATAAGTACTTGCTACTTAAATAATTATGCTTTAACACAACTCATAATATGACAATGTTATCATCCTTGAACCTTAATATGATTAAAAGTTAACTAATGAGTGACATTTATTATTACTATCAAATTACTCATTTATTTCATTTATCACTAAACTTGAATTATAATTATCATTAATCTAATGACCACTAATATATTATGAATAAACTTATGAACTAAATATAAAGTCATTTAAACAAATTAAGTGTTTCTAATGTGCAATTATAATTCCAGATTACTAGGATTTGGTTTAACACAACATACTTAGTTCAATTCTTAATACTAGATTAACCCAAACTAGTTAAAGGTATAAGCCAAACTAAGTGAATTAATTAAAACTAATAAATCAGTCTACTTAAGTCCAATATGTCATAGCAACAAAATTAAACTAAGTAGATTAACTTAGCCAAATTAGATTTGAAGCCCACAATGATGTTTAATTTAACAAACTAAACTAACATGGTTTAATGAAACACCAAATCAGTTTTAATTAGTCTCCATTAACCCAACAATTACCTAAGTAACTTTATCTAACATTATGTAAATCTGATTCTAGCCCAATAACATGATTATTCCATAAATCAAACTAACATGACTTAACAAATCAGATTTGAGCCCAACTAATATGCATGCAACAATTAAACTAAGTTGGTTTAACTAAACTAATTTGGGCCCAATCTAAACTAACTTAACATTAACAACCTTTGGCTACCTTTATAAACTTAAATTTCTGAAATTAGGAGGGAACTAAGAGGTTCATTTACCTGTGCTACTTAGAGTAGGGACGACACAAGGGAGGGAGACGGAGCTCCGGCAGCGGCGACGTAAAACCGGGGAGAGCAGGCAGCAGCGCGGGAAGGCGGCGGCGGACCAACGTCAGTCTCCGGCGAGCAGCGGTGAAGCACAGCAACGAGCAGCAGCAGGGCCAAGCAGACGAAACAGAGGAGAGTGCGAAGGAGATAGAGGAGTGCTGGTGGCGCTACGGTGCTGCCCAACTGTGGTGGAGGACCGGCGAGGGTTACTAGCGTTCGGAGGAGTGGCGGTGCACCATAGGTGGTGCGCACAGTGGTGGTGGTGGTGTGGTGGTGCCGTGAGAGGAGGAGTGAAAGAGATGAAGTTTTGTTTGTGATTTTCTTGATGTTGTGGAGTGATTTTCATAACCCTAACTCCATGGGTTTTTATAGAGGAATTCAACAGACAAAAAGGGAGGTGGAAGAGTGGTGAATGGTGATTTTGTTGATAGGGAAGCTAGGGGAGGGAACAAAGAGGAGATAGGGGTGGTGGGTCGTCGGTGTTGACCGTGAGTTTCCTTAGGAGGGTAACGAGGGTTTCCTCCTTTTTTTTTTTGCTTTAATTTTATTTTACCTGAATTTCTTTGTTGTTTATACAAAAATCTTATTACACTAATTCATTATTAGTTATTATTACTCTAATTTGTTAACCTCTTTATAGTAATTATGTAAATTTTAAATTTCTTTTAGTCACAAAAATTTATAACATGTTTATTTAGCTTATAATTGTTATTAATCAAGATTTTAACCTTCTTAATTACTCAATTAATCACGTTTAAAGTTTCGGGATATTACAATTCGAGTATTTCACCAAGAAGAAGAGAGAACATAATGGTAATGGGAACGGTAGTCAAGGAAGGTCTAGGAACAATCAAGGGAGCAACCAAGAGCCGAAGCCTATGGGAGCGCAGAATGGTCAAGGAAGCTACGGAAAGCCTGCTAATGAGAACAACAACAACAACAACCAGAGCAAAGCTTCGGGGAAGCTGTTCGTGATGAGTCGCAATGAAGCTGAAAAGTCTGCCGATGTAGTTTATGGTACTTTTTCTATTAACTCTGTTATAGTTAAAGCGTTCTTTGATTCTGGAGAGGCCTATTCATTTATTTCTTCGTCCATCGTAAAGAGTTTGGGGTTAGTAGACTACGAAGTGATTGACTTACCCATAAATATACCTACTGGAGAAGTTATAAAGTGTACTAAGATGTAAGAGACTTACCTTTAAAGATAGGAGAGTGTGTTTTCCCTTCTAATCTTATAGAATTCAATTTGGGAGATCTAGACGTTATTTTGGGAATGAACTGGTTAGGTTCCTACAAGGCCAAGATAGATTGTGAAGCTTAGAAGGTAGTATTGCAAAGTCCTTTAGGAAAGTCAACTTCATATCGACGATTTGGGAACCCTAAGAGTTTTGGGATCATTTCCGCAATGCAAGTAAAGAAGTTGGTAAAGAAGGGGTGTGAGTTATTCTTCTGTAGTGTGCGAGATGTGAGCAAAGAAGTTGAGTTAAGGATTGAGGATGTACCGATTGTGAATGAGTTTCTGGATGTGTTTCCAAATGAGATTGCTAGTATGCCACCTAAGAGAGCCGTTGAGTTTACCATAGACTTAGTTCCTGGTACTGCACCTATTTCAAAGGCACCGTACAGAATGGCACCTCTTGAGATGAGCGAGTTGAAGACGCAATTGTAAGAATTATTGGAGAAGAGTTATATTAGGCCTAGTGCGTCACCTTGGGGAACACCTCTGCTATTTGTGAAGAAGAAAGATGGAAGTATGAGGTTGTGCATTGATTATAGGGAGTTGAACAATGTGACAATTAAGAATAAGTATCCTTTGCCTAGGATAGATGATCTATTCGATCAGTTGAATGGAGCAAGTGTGTTCTCGAAGATCGATTTGCGTTCGGGGTATCACCAATTGAAGGTAGCCGATAAGGACATACCTAAGACTCCATTTAAGACGCGTAATGGTCACTCTATGAGTTTACAGTGATGTCGTTTGGATTGACCAATACTTCGGCTATATTCATGGACTTGATGAATAGGATATTCCATGAGTTTTTGGATAAGTTTGTCGTAGTGTTTATTGATGATATTTTGATCTATTCGAAGAGTGAAGAAGAGCATGATGAACATTTGAGAATAGTTTTGGAGACGCTTAGGAAGAACCAATTGTATGCAAAGTTCTCTAAGTGTGAGTTCCTATTGGAGAAAGTAGCATTTTTGGGTCATTATGTATCTAAGGAAGGAGTTTATGTGGATCCTGCGAAGATACAAGTCGTTAGTGAGTGACCTACACCGAAGAATGTGTCTGATATAAGAAGTTTTCTGTAAAATTATAGGAGATTTGTGAAAGATTTCTCGAAGATAACAAGGCCGATGACTAATCTGATGAAGAAAGAGTCAAAATTTGATTGGAATGAGAAGTGCAAAGAAGCCTTCCAGACTTTGAAAGAGTGTTTAACCTCTGCACCTGTTTTAACCTTGCCTGATGGAAATGAAGGATTCGAGGTGTATAGTGATGCTTCGAAGAATGGATTGGGGTGTGTTCTGCAGCAAAATGGGAAGGTGATTGCGTATGCGTCGCGTCAGTTGAAGCCGTATGAGTCGAATTATCCTACCCATGACCTAGAGCTAGCTGCTATTGTGTTTGCATTGAAGATTTGGAGACATTATTTGTATAGAACAACTTACAAGATCTAAACTGATCACAAGAGTTTGAAGTATATTTTCACTCAGAATGATCTCAATATGAGACAGAGAAGATGGTTGGAATTGATTAAGGACTATGACCTAGATATTCAATACCATGAGGGGAAGGCGAATGTAGTCGCCGATACTTTGAGTAGAAAGTCGAGTCATAGCGTGAATGCGTTGGTAGTTCCTAAGGAATTGTACCGAGATATGCAAAGGCTTAGCATTGAAATTTTGAATCCTGGAGAGATTGAAGCAAGATTGAGTGCGCTGTCGTTGGGATCGTCGATTTTCGATGAGATCAAAGAGAGTCACGTTGGACATGAGCACCTAAACAAGATTAAGGAGAAGATGAAGCAAGGAAAGGAAGTTGATTTCAAGGTTCATGATGATGGAAGCTTGAGATTTAAAGGAAGGTGGTGTATACCACAAAAGTGTGAAGAGCTTAAGAGGAAGGTTATAGAGGAAGGGCACAATACTCCATATTTTGTGCACCCTGGTGGTGATAAGTTGTATTAGGATCTTAAGGAGACTTATTGGTGGCCGAATATGAAGCGAGAAGTTGCCGAATTCGTGTTGAGGTGTCTGACATGTCAGAAAGTAAAGATCGATCATAAGAGACCAATGGGGAAGGTCCAATCATTAGAAGTCCCTCGATGGAAGTGGAATTCGATATCAATGGACTTTGTGACTGCTTTGCCAAAGACAAAAATTGGCAATGATATTATTTGGGTTATCGTGGACCGATTGACGAAATCTGTCGTGTTCATTCCGATCAAGGAAACATGGAAGAAGAAGCAACTTGCCAAGACGTATATCAAGCACGTGGTGAGACTGCATGGAGTCCCGAAGGATATTATTTCAGATTGTGATTCGAGATTTCTCTCAAAATTTTGGTAAAAGGTCTAGTTGAATCTTGGAACGACGTTAAAGATGAGTACTGCGTTTCATCCTATGACAGATGGTCAGACTGAAAGGACCAATCAGACTATGGAAGACATGTTGATAGCGTGTGCGATTGATTTCCAAGGAAGTTGGGAAGACTACTTGGATTTGATTGAATTTTTGCATAATAATAGTTTCCATGCAAGCATTAAGATGGCACCATTTGAGGCGGTGGATGGAAGAAAGTGTAGAAGTCCCATTTGTTGGAATGATTTTAGTGAGAATGTAGTATTGGGGACTAAATTTATCGAGGAAACTATCAAGAACGTGAAGTTGATTCAAGCTAGAATTCAAGCTGCCCAAGATAGGCAGAAAAGCTATGCTGATTTGAAGAGAAGGGAAGATGAATTCGCTGTTGGTGATAAGGTGTTCTTGAAGGTATCACCGACGAAAGGTGTAATGAGATTTGGTAAGAAGGGCAAATTAAGTGCCAAGTACGTTGGCTCATATGAGATTTTGCAAAGAGTTGGAAAGGTAGTCTATAAGTTAGCTTTACGAATGGAATTTGAGAAGATGCATGATGTATTTCACATTTCTCAACTTAAGAGATATATCCCTGACGAGAATCATGTTCTGGAACCCGAAAGAATCCAAATAGATAGTAGCCTCACGTATGAGGAAAGACCTGTGAAAATCTTGGACAGAAAGGTGTGTAGTACACGCAATAAGGATGTGAGTATCGTGAAAGTGCTTTGGTCTAACCATGAGTCCGAAGAGGCAACGTGGGAAGCCGAAGACGAAATGAAGAAGAAGTATCCTGAATTCTTCATTGAGGTGAGTTACGAGGGCGTAACTCGTTTTCTTTAAGAGGGGTAGAATGCGATAGAATTTCGCGCTTTTTGCCTTATTTTACGGTATTTTTATGCTTATTTTGGCGATTTGCACATGTTGGTGCAAAATAAATTTTTTTTCCATTTCGGAAAGTGTGTCCATGTAGGGACACAATGGTTTTAGGATTGGTAAAGTGTGCACACGTTGTGACACAAGTATTTCCAAGTGAAAGATTTGAATAAATTTTTTGAAATGGTGAGAGTTTTTCGTGCCAAAGTTCGGGACGAAACTTCTTTTGAGAGCGGTAGACTGTAATCCCCCGTAATTTTATGAATTTTATAAATATATTTAAAGTATATTTATAAATGTTTTAGTATTTAAATAATTAATTTCTTAAAGTGTTGACTATTTTTAAAGTCAAAGGATTATTTAATGTTTTAAATAATCAAATATTTTATTGGGTTGAACTTTGAAAGTTATTTAATAATTTAATTGTTTTGGGTTGAAGTATAAAAGATTTTAAAAGATGGGTTAGAGGAGCCCAATTCAATTCAATCACCTAAATAGCCAAATTAAAAGCCCAAACACACTTCCCTAAGCCTACAAGGGTTAGGATTACAAACCTATATAAACCCCATGAGACCCCAAAAATCCCTACACAATTTCACTCTATTTTTCTCTCTCTCACTCGGCACTCACTCACTCTCTCTCCTCACCCGATTTTCTCTCCCTCTCTCGTTCTCTTCTCTCGGCTGCCGCCAGCCCAGCCGATGTCCACCTCGGCACCTTGTTCCTCTCTCTTCTTTGGTTTATTTCCTCTCTTTTTCCTTAGTTTGATGTTTTAAATATTATTTTAGTGGTTTAATAATTAAAGTTTGTGACTTTATTGTTTTAATAAATAAATTTCTGATTTTAGTAATTCTTAATTAAAGTTATAAATTTCAGATTATATGCTTTATGTTTAAAGTGGATTTTAAATATTAAAGTTATGATTTTTAGGGTTTTAAATGACTATTTTGGTAGTACTATATTAAGGGATATTAAAGGTTGAAGTTTTAATGTTTAAAAGAATTTTAAAATACTTTTTAAGAGAGTTCAAAGTACTTTAAAGTTGCTGTAATTTTATTAGAGTATTAATACTTGAATGTTTTGATAATTGGTAGGCGGAGACTCTACTTTGAGTGACTTCTAAAGAGTTTAAAGTGGTCTCTCATATTGTTGACATAAGGTACGTACATGCCTATGTGTTTTTAGACTAGTATCATGTCCTAAGGTTAAGATTGATGTAGTATCATGTGTAGGGAACTTTTTATAGTTCATATGTGGCTTATATGTAAGTCGATTTGCATGTTTTGTACTGTTGTGTGAAGCATGTTGCCTATTATGAAGTAGTGTATGTTTGCATGGATGATTGATGCAAGCATGTGGGTTGGGAACGTTTATTTTATTAATTCACATGAGGGATTAATAATTGTATTGTTTATTGGATCATGAAATGTATCATGTTGTTCCCTTGAATTTATTATATTATTTACTTTATAAGGACAGTGGACCTTGTTTAGTAAAGTCGGATATTTACCTATTGACGGGTTGGTTGGTTGTTGATTTAAGTCAACAAATAAAGGTTGGTTTGTTATTGATTTTAGTCAATAAATAAATGGGATTAATTTTGGGTCAATTGAGTTGTATGATCACAGTATTTAATTCTAAGATAAAAATTGGAGTATTTGTGTATTCATGTTATTTGTGTTGGTTGTCTTATTGTTGAGAGTCCCAACATTTGAATAAAATATTAATACGTAAAGTTAAAAGTGAATAGCAATAAGCTTTGGACTTGTGCACGTCTGAAGTATTGGACTAGTATGAGTTGGAGTACATGGTGGTAGCTCATGACTTTCCTTGCGGCCTGATTGATCACCGTGTCCTGTTTTATTTAATTGGTACCTCGATATCGTTGGTCGTGAGGGTACGGAGTCGCGCCCGTACTTCGTCTTCTAAATTGAAGACATGGTTTGATTGGACAACTCTATCCATTGACTATTCACATTTATTAATAAAATAATATGTTAGTTTTGTGGAGTCATAAGTTCAGTATAGTGAGTATGATAATTTATTATGTTATTATTTATTCATGATTTAATACTTATTAGTATCATGTTAGGTTATGTGGTTTATTTATCATGTAAGTACTCAGCTTTGTTGATCACGTGCTTTTCTGTGTGTCGATCATGGTTAAAGTACCGCTATGATTATATAGTATTATATTTGCATTATTATCTATTATTTTATTACTCATATTACTATTGGCTGATTATGTTATTATTAAAAAATATTATAATCATGGTCAAATAAGGGTGTGTTCTCTTCAACTTATAAAATAAGTTTCAGGTCCAATAAGTTCAGATAAGGTATAATCAGGTTTGATCAGGTCTGACACACACACTCAAAATAAGTTCCAATAAGGGCCAATCAGGTCTAATAAGTTCAGTTCAGGTTTTTTCAGGTGAAAAGAACACACCCTAAGTTTAACAATAATAATCTTCATAATTATAATATTTTGCAATTCGTCTTTAAATAACTAGATATAACATGTTTTCGTTACTAATAACAATGAAAGATATAAATGTTATTAATTGATTTCCTACTAGTGCTTTATGAAATCAAAGCAACACTATTAGATATATTAGTGGTGAAAGTTGTGTATAAGCAAGCATATAAATAGTAATTTATTTGTTAAAATGTTAATCATAAGAGATAACTAATAATTACAATTTTTTTGAAGGATAAATTTTACTCCCTCCGTTCTCTTTTGTTCTTCCTATTTAGAATCTTGACACTATTCACAATTGAAGAGAATCTTGTAAATTATTTTCAACATATGATAAAAAATATAGTCATGTGGGGGTCTTGTTTGATTCGTTTCAATGAGTACTTTATTAATATTTAATCATTATAATTTTTACTAATACACAATGAAAGATATGTAAGGTTAAAGACGTGCATTGGCAAACGTGGAAGTCAAAATAGGAAGAACAAAAAGAAACAGAGGGAGTAATGATTATTATGTTATAATAAATTTTGAGGGATAATATTTATGTTAGGGGTAATATTTATGTTATTACTCATTAATTTTTTTGTTAAATAAGGTCAAATAAGTTCCAATCAGGTTCAATAAGGTCTAATAAGTTCCAATCAGGTCTAATAAGTTCCAATCAGGTCAATAAGTTTCAATCAGGTCCAATAAGTTCCAATCGGGTTCAATCAGGTCCAATAAGTTGAATCAGGTCCAATCAGATCTAATAAGTTGAGTTCAGTTCAGATCCAATAAGTTCAGTTCAGATAAGTTCAGGATTATTCAGGTGAAGAGAACACACCCTTAAAGTCTATAGTCTACCGTAGACATCTTACGAATTAGATGTTAGAGCATGAGCAATGGGTTGGTTGGTCTTGGTTGGTCTTTGAGTTTTTTTCTTTCTCTCTCCTTTCCTCCTTCTTACACCTCACATCCCACTAAGGGTGCGTTCTCTTCAACTTATTGGACCTGAACTGAACTGAACTTATCTGAACTGAACTTATTGGACCTGAACTGAACTGATTGGAACTTATTAAACCTGATTGGACCCGATTCAACTTATTGGACCTGATTGAACCTGATTGGAACTTATTGGACCTGATTGAAACTTAGTGACCTGATTGGAACTTATTAGACTTTATTGGCCCTGATTGAAACTTATTAGACCTTATTAGACCTGATTGAAACTTTTTAGACCTTATTGGACCTAATTATAACTTATTTGACCTTATTAGACAAAAAAAATTAATGAGTAATAACATAAATATTACCCCTAACGTAAATACTACCCCTCAAAATTTATTATGAAGTAATAATTATTAAAATTCGCCCTTTAAAATAATAATTATTATTAATTATCTCTTATGATAAACAATTTAACAAAAAAAATATACTATTTATATACTTGCCTATACATAACTTTCACCACTAATATATCTAATAGTCTTGTTTTGATTTCATAAAGCACTAGTAGAAAACCAAAAGTTGATTAACATTTATTGCTAACAAGTGAGAAATTGCCACATATGGAAAAATTTATCTCTCACTCCACTTAGTTTTATGACTAAAGTAGTAGAACTCATTGTTATTAGTAACGAAAATATGTTATCTCTAGTTATTTAAAGACGAATTGCAAAATATTGTAATTATGATATTATTATTGTTAACCTTATTTAACCATGATTATAATATTTTTTAATAATAATATAATCAGCTAATAGTAATATGAATAATAAAATAATAGACAATAATACAAGTATAATACGATATAATCATTGTGGTACTTTAATTAAAATTCTAATAATAACATAATCAGCTAATAGTGATATGAATAGTAAAATAATGGACAATAATACAAATATTTATTGATCATTGACTATTTGGACCTTATTGGAACTTATTGGACCTAATTGGACCTGATTGAAACTTATTGCACCTGATTAGAACTTATTGGACCTTATTAGACCTGATTGGAACTTATTGCACCTGATTGGAACTTATTGGACCTTATTAGACCTGATTGGAACTTATTGCCCTGATTGGACCTGATTGAAACTTATCTGAACTGAACTGAACTTATCTGAACTGAACTGAACTTATTGGACCTGAAACTTAATTTTTTAAGGTGAAGAGAACGCACCCTAAGGGTGCGTTCTCTTCAACTTATTGGACCTGAACTGAACTGAACTTATCTGAACTGAACTTATTGGACCTGAACTGAACTGATTGAAACTTATTAGACCTGATTGGACCTGATTCAACTTATTGGACCTGATTGAACCTGATTGGAACTTATTGGACCTGATTGAAACTTATTGACCTTATTGGAACTTATTAGACCTTATTGGCCCTGATTGAAACTTATTAGAACTTATTGGACCTGATTGAAATTTATTAGACCTTATTGGACCTAATTGGAACTTATTTGACCTTATTAGACAAAAAATTTGATGAGTAATAACATAAATATTACCCCTAACGTAAATATTACCCCTCAAAATTTATTATGAAGTAATAATTATTAAAATTCGCCCTTTAAAAAAATAATTATTATTAGATATCTCTTATGATAAACAATTTAACAAAAAAAATATACTATTTATATACTTGCCTATACATAACTTTCACCACTAATATATCTAATAGTCTTGTTTTGATTTCATAAAGCACTAGTAGAAAACCAAAAGTTGATTAACATTAATTTATTGCTAACAAGTGAGAAATTGTCACATATGGAAAAATTTATCTCTCACTCCACTTAGTTTTATGACTAAAGTAGTAGAACTCATTAACTCTCACTCCACTTTCATTTACTATTGAACGGCGGTTTTGAGGCATTGTTTAAGCGATCCTAATATGGGATTTCACCACCCACCTCCAGGTATCATATTCTTGTTATCAACTATTTGAAGCATTATTTAACTATGATTATTAATTAAGTTTTTTTTTGCACTAACAGGAAAATATTATTTGGTTGACTCCGGATATCCAAATTCTACTGGGTATTTGAGTCCATATCAAGAGAAAGGTTTGAGAGTTCATACTCCTGAATTTAAAAATGGTCCACCACCAAAGGGAAAGTTATAGCATTTTAATTATCGACATTCTTCATTACGTGATACTGTTGAAAGAATTTTTGGTGTACTAAAAAATAGATGGAAGATTCTAAGAATGATGCCGAAGATGGATGATGCTTACCAGTTGGCTATCATCGTGGCAACATGCACGCTAGAACTTATTGATCATTGACTATTTACTAATAATAACATAATCAGCTAATAGTGATACGAATAATAAAATAATGGACAATAATACAAATATTTATTGATCATTAACTATTTGGACCTTATTGGAACTTATTGGACCTGATTATACCTGATTGAAACTTATTGCACCTGATTAGAACTTATTGGACCTTATTGCACCTGATTGGAACTTATTGCACCTGATTGGAACTTATTGCACCTGATTGGAACTTATTGCACCTGATTGGAACTTATTGGACCTTATTAGACCTGATTGGAACTTATTGCCCTGATTGGACCTGATTGAAACTTATCTGAATTGAACTGAACTTATCTGAACTGAACTGAACTTATTGGACCTGAAACTTAATTTTTTAAGGTGAAGAGAACGCACCCTAAGAGCATGTACAATGGGATGGTTTTTGGTTGGTCTAGCAAATAGTAAAGCTAGCTTTACTTAGTTTTGTTATTGGGGCACTTGGCCCTTGGGGTTGGTTGGTATGGAATTCCAGACCATATGCACCTAGGATGGAGTGCACAAGACCAATAAATCTCATACGCGTGGCAAAGAAACTGGTGAAAAAATAGTGATGGGCCCAATTGAAACGCACAACATGGAAGAAAAGGGAGAAACAAAGACGGAAGAGAGAGATGAAAACGCATCACTCAACGAAATGCTGGGCCCAAAGCATTTGCTTGCTGTCAGTGACCCTGACGCGCGTCAGAGGCCCACTGACCAGCAAATAAGCGGCTGCCACATCATCGAGTACAGCTCCTTCCCTCCCTTTGTTTGCTGATGTTTGTAATGGTAATTTTAACGTTACAAAAACTTGTAACGTAAAAAAAAAATTCTGCTAATAATTAAAAAAAAATTACATTAACGGCTATAAAATAATTTTATCTATAAATTGAGCCCGAATTTCATATATTTTTACTACACTTCTTCCCAATCTATTTTTTCCTAATTACTCTCTCCTACCTAATCTTACTTAAACTAAGCCAATATTATGGATTCAAATAATCCTAATTACTCCCAAAATAATCCAAACCACCTACAAAATCCCCAAAATAATTTCCAAATCGATCCAAGTGTGCTACAAAATACGGAATTTCAAAGAATGTCAAGTTAACGCTAATTTAATTTAACGTAAGCTAATTAGCTAATTAGCTTTTAACGTAATTTAATTTAACGTAATTTAATTTAACGTAATTTAATTTAACGTAATCTAATTAGCTTTTATTAATTTAAATCATCTATTTTATATAAAAATAAACATTGGGCAGAAGAGATAGTATATGGTGGGATATGATAAAAGTAGGAGAGAGAAATAGAAAAATCAAGTAAGACCAACCAAACTATTGTGAGAAAAAAAAATGAGTTGGTGGGAGTTTGGTGGGATGTTCGGTCTATAGTTGAGTTTAGTATGTTCAAGCCTAAGTCTATAATCTATGGTCTATCGTTGAAGTCTAGGTCAGTCTCTCCACACATCTTATTAGACCCCCCCCCCCTCTCTCCACATCTTTTTTCTTTCTGTATCTCATCCTCCCGTCCCACACTATTTCGTCTTTCTCTATCTTAATCTTCGGCCCCTTCTATATTATAAATGGAAAGTTAGGAACTTAATTTGAAGATTCTGAATGAACAATATGCAGCGGTAGAACTTAGAAGATGAAGTTTTTAATTAATAGTTGGAGTTTTTTCGGTGAATTATACCCTTGAGAGAATTGAAGGTGGAGGAAGAAAAAATTGAAGAAGAAAGGAGATTTCAGATTGCAATTGAGGAGGTGAGTTTAAAATCTATTAACTTTCTTATTTGCATACGGGGAAAGCTTAAAATTTTTAGTGTTTCGAAAGCAGATATGGAAAATGCTCTTAGATTATGTTGATAAATATCAAAAGTTTTTTTTTTTGAAAAATACTTTGTAATTATTTAATGGACAATTTTTTGTTTGTCGAATTCTTATTCCATGAAAAAGAATGCTTTTGAAACATTTTTTGTTGAGAAATTATAGTTCGATTGGAGTTAATATGAGAAGTTGTAGTTTGATTCAAAGTGTTCAAATAATATCTTCATTTTCTTCAATGAATGCGAAAAAGTCACACAACTTTTCTCTTTTTGTAAATTTTGTCAGCGTTTTTCTCGAAAAATCAATTTTTTTCCTTTATGAAATTATTCTATAATTTGTGTAAAAATGTTAAAAAAAACACTCTATAGTCTACCGTTAACACTCGAAATTATTTCACAATCTTACTGTCGATTTGTTTCTCTTGATTGTAATGCTCAATTTATTGGTTATTTCCTCATTTTCCCACCGGAAAAAAACGATTTGCAATTGCACACGTATCTTTTCAATAGTTTTTTGATTCACCTTGCAAGTGCCGCTTTTTTGCTGATATTTGGTTGATGAAACTTGTTCGATTGCACTGATTTCGCACAAAAAGACATTATCAAAATCAAGAAACACTTTTTAATGTGCGAGAGAAGTAAGAAAAACCTTGTAATTGTTTGCGCCATAATTGTGAAATTTGTTACTTCTTATGGCTTGTGGAGTATTTGTGAAAAGTATCCTGAAAAAAAAAATGAATGATGTGTATCAAATTAAATTGTAAAAGCATCTATTTATGAACAAATCATGGCATTTTGTGCTATGTGATTAGTGGAATTATAGTATTCTAAATACTTATGTGCTGTGTATTTGTGAGTTTTAAAGAGGACGAACTGAAGTGGAGATAATGCGATAATAGGAAGCAGAAGAAGAGGAACTGAAGAAGTGTTTTTCAGATTTTTTTTGCATTTAGTTTTTTCCCTTGTAATTAGGGATTGAGTTGGGCAGTTACAGTATCCTTGTGTGCACGTTGCGTATACAATTTCTTTTTCTGAATAAGTTAGTTTCCTTTTATGTTTTCAGTTACCTTCCTTTTTTTTTTCTTTTTTCTAGTGTCCTACCCCTCTTGACATATAGAATAGAGATAATAGAGATTTTTTTTAAGGTAAGATGAAGAGGACTCACTTGAGGGGATAAGGGGAAATCCTCAAATGAGTCCCATGAGGTTTGATCCCTATATCTCAGGGATATGAGGTGGGAAGCAGGGCCGTCTCATGAAATATGGAGGCCCTGTGCTATTCATTAAAATGAGGCCCTTCGAAAAAACAATTATAAAGAAGAAATTGTAATTTTTTTTATATATTATTTGTTATGAAGCATTCCTTACAGTTTGATAAATAAACCAAAAAACTAAAAAAATCAAACTAGTAAGATCTTTTATTTAAACAAAACCATCCTTCTAGCATTCTTTGAAGTGAAATTGTCCACCAAAACTCTATTAATTTTTTCACTAGTGTCATGACACCTACGAAACTCATCAGACATAAACATAAGCTACAAACAAAGAGCTCATTCCCCAAAAGCCTTCCAATTTATGTTCTAAATCAACACTCAAACAAGAAACACAAGATTGAAACCTGCTATCTGTACAACTACTTAAGGTACTGCTAACTTTATAGCACTGCTTTGTTATCACTAATTCACTGCAGAACGGTCAGTGTGATGAAATATGAAAAATGCACCTTAGTTTAAACATGATTATCTAACTGAAAACAACATAAACAAATTCTTTTTTGATTTGCATCCAAACGGTATCTGTGCAGATTTGCTGATAAAAATACCAATTGGTGGTAGACAACACTCAATAGAGAGAAACCAAGATATCCAAAACTAGTAGTGAGAAATACGCAGAAGATCAAAATTATAAGAATTACATATTATAAATTTTAATTTCACATTATAAAGTTTCAGAATTGCTTTAAACCTCTACTAGAAAAATGGTATAAAAGAAAGTGAAATTACCTTAAAATTGAAGACTTTGATAACTAATTAGCACAATAATTCTTGATTTTTCACCTCCGGACCTCCCACAATCAAAATTGAAGACTTTGTTTTTTCCATATTGTAATTTGTAAACCACCATTTGAGTCTTTTTTTTTGGATGATAAAAAAAATCGATTACTTAGATTTTAGTTGAGAGGAGTTGAATCTGAATCGCAAATAAAAAGCAAAAGTTTTTCTTCTCATTAGAAATCTTCATCTTTGTTGTTCTTGGGGAGAATTGGAAATATACAATAAGTAATGAAATTGAGCTTTTTTTGGCTACAATTAAGATTGGAAATGAGATGATTTCCTTGAATAAAGAGAGTGATTATTAAATTTAATATGGGAAGTTGAATAATAACATGATTTTTTGGGAATTTTTAGGTAAGAAGAGGAGAGAGAATTGTGGAAGGATGAAGATGGAAAGTCTCATTCTTGCCGTCTTGCGAGTTGCAGTGAGTATGCGCTTGATTTTTTTTTTCCTTTTTCCTTCCATTTGCATTGCCAACCAAATTTGGGCCCCCAATTTTTTGGGACCCTGTTCCAATGAACCGGTTGGACCGGTATTGAGCCGGGCCTGGTGGGAAGCGATGCCACTACTCCACCACCTCAACCTCATAGAGATAATAGAGATATGTAAAGAATTATCTAGCTATTATATTTTACATGGCTTTAGATTTTTCTAAATCAAGACTTTTCTAGATTAAGGGCATGTTTGGCAAAACTAGCGGTTTTAGTAGCTGTTAGCTGTTGCAGTAGCGGTAGCTGTTGGGGGTAGCGGCTAGCCGTCTACTAGAAGCTGTTAGCGATTAAAGTAATTATTTAATTAATAGTGTTTGGCAAAAGTAGCTGTTGAAATTGAAAAAGGCAATATAAATGAGATTTATTCTAATATAAAATGAACTACAATAATTTCATATGCTCATTCAATAGTTAAATTTAAAAATTAGTTTTTTTAAAAAACTTACACAAAAAAGAGTATACGACTTTTTAGTTGCTCAAAGAAATGTATAAGTTTAAGACAATATTCAACTAGGGGTGTTCACAAAAAACCGAAACCGAAAAACCGTATCGAAAAATCGAAAAATTGGTTAAAATGGGCGGTAACCATACCGAAAAAATATGGATTAAACGGTTCGGTAACCGAACCGGTAAAAATTACGGTTAAACGGTACTGTTACGGTTATGATTTTTTATAAAACGGTTAACCGAAAAACCGGATATATTTATTTTATTATATTATTATTTTATTTTTTTTATAATAATTACATTAATAAATTATTAGTTTTACTAAATACAGTAAATTAGTAAGTAATTATCTGGAAAAAAAATAAGTCAGTAAATGCTAAAGGTTAAAGGCCTAAAAGTCGAAAATAATAAGATCTAAGCCCAAAACAAACCCAATTGAATCTCATCAGTATACCAGCATTACTATAGATAAGAAAAGGAGTCTTATTCCCTCCTTCTCACTACACAAATCACTAGTTGATCGGTTGAGGAAAAAAAGTAAGGAAAAAAGTAGGGAAATTAAGTCAGTAACTAAGGGAATGTTTATTAGTATGTTATTTTTTTTTTTGTTGACATTGAACTTTGTGGAGTAGTAATGTAGTATGCTATTAATGTTATCTTATTTATGTTGAAAAAAAGTGAAAATCTAATATAAAAATTAAGTAAAATAAATTAATAAAACTTGAGTCACGGTTAATGGTTAACCAGAAAACCGTGCCGAATAACTGGTTAACCGTTTAGGCGGTTACCGTTTGAACGGTTACGGTTACGGTTCACAAAAACGGCGAACCGAAACTTCCGGTTACCGAACTGAAATGTTATTTCGGGACGGTTAACCACCCATGAACACCCCTATATTCAACCCTCAAAAAATTTATATTACCTATTTTAGTTAAAATGCTTGTGGAATGAGGAGTATAAAATAATGTGAAATATTAGTTATATCTTATCTTTAAAATAAATATGTAAATCATATCCCTGCTATAGTTAAGAAAAAGCAATGAATTGCCATAAAATAAAGCAATTTATAAACAGAAAAAAGAAAAAGAAATTAAAAATATTGGTTAACATTTCTACCTTATGTTATTATATAGTGTTTATTTGCTAGACCGCTACCTATAAATCTCAAACGTTACTTGTAGTAACGTTCTACAACCGCCACCCATAATCTACTCCAATCGCTACCCGCTACTACAACCACTACCTTACCAAACACCCATAATTTTCTTAAGTAGCGTTTTAATCTTGTCCAACCGCTACCCGCTACCTCAAACGCTAGTGCCAAACAGGGCCTAATATCTAATAGCTTGCACATAGGATGGGGTTTTACCCTCGTTAGGGTTGGGATTGGTCTCTGGCTCTCTGCAACAAAAGACGCCATCTCCACATCTTCATACTGTGGGCTACTCACATCAACTCGCTGTTGAAACGATTGATCTGGGGTGGCTTTGTATTTTTTGTTTGATCTTTTTAACTAATCAACTTCCTCACTCGATCTCGCAAGGTTTCACCTTTTGCCCTCGCTTTCTCTTCCCATTTTCCCTTTCTGTAGAGATACTATTTCCATCGTTTTTGTTTTGCATTCCACTATTATACATTAGAAAGTTTACAATTAATAGTTCACAATTAATAGTTCACAACTTCACATGGTTTTCGGCAATTTTTTTGAATATTTTTAAGGTCAACGAAATCAATGGATAAGATGAATTATTAAAAAAGAGGGTTAAGATGAAGTAATTGTAGCTGCTGAAAATGCTTCCTACTTTTTATTTTTTAATTATCTTTGCAATTGATCCATCAAGCATGGACAGACGATGACGTGCAATTTATAGGGCTTACTTCACCAATACTTAAATACACAGGCTCTTGAAGGTGCCAGAAGTAATTGTTTGAGATGTTCTGAGAATTGTTTCTTTTGTCAATTTATTTCATAGTTCAAATGGACAATAGAGTAGTAAAGAAAAGATTAAATCCTTGGGAGAGAGACACCGAAGATAATGAAGAATTTTATAGTGAGTACTTTTGTTCTCTTTTTCTTCGTTCTCTATAGTCTGATTGAATTCATTTCATTTATTGATTGATTTATGAATGCTGTATTCTGAATGTTGGTTTTGACAGCTCCCGATGTTATGCACTATATAAACAATTTGGCCCAAAAGCGTCCAAAGTTTTGGAAGCATAATGCTAATAGATTCTTAAATGTTGATATCAAAAGAGCGGCGCTCGTGGTCTCACCTTTCGTTGTTTCTCTGGTGTCTTACACGGGTTATGTATACACCCTCCTACTATCATGTTTGTTTTTGGTGTTTTGAATCACCTATTTCGTACAATAAAAGTTGGTAAGTAATTATATTTGTTTGTCTCCAGGTGAGAAGGAGTTGAACCAGGGCTCTGGTATCATCATCGCGAATGATGATAACAATGTCGGTATAGTCTTCACTTCAGCCAACCTTATTAGACAACCTGATGACAAAGTAGCTCATGATCTGAAGGTAATTCATTGTAATATATGTCTTTTGAATAATAATTTGTGTTTTATTGCATAGTATCATTATTATAATTGTTCCGGACTTCCGGTAGTGAAATAGGTGGTGGTCTTCAAGTAAGTCTGCCAAGAGTGGAGTGGGCGACCGTTAAGGAATAGCTGCAAGGAAGCAAACGTAAACTACCCTCACGGGATGCGAGGAACCCCTCCGACGATCAAGTCAGAAACTTGTCCGTGAAGGATTTAGAGGGAGAAAGTAGAGAGAGAAAGAGAGAGAATATGCGTATTTAGAATGTACCTACAGAATAGTACCAAATGACTATTTATAGTAGTACTATTGCTGTGACAGATGTCTAATCCTCTCCCATGTGTGTGGCTGTGATGAGCCTGAAATAGGAAAAATTCCCTTTATTTTGTCCTATTAGGCGTCCGCCAACAATGCTATCGGACTACTCATGGACTTGATCTCAATCGTCGCATAGTGATCGCGTCTTAGTATAATGCTCGCGGACATGCATGACGCGTGTCCGCTAGCGTACTTGAGTACTACCCATAGTCCCATACAATATATTTTATATTTTGAAGTTACGTGGTAGACTGATGGCTTTAACAAGGGGTTGATATTAATATATTTGTTCGAGTGAGTCAAATAAAAAATAAAGTTGAATTTTTGGTATGGGATTTGCTTGTGGTAGCACAATTCTTTTCCTCAAGTAGACAATTTGGCCCAAAAGCGTCCAAAATTTTTGCCTAGTAGTTTTGATTAGGGAGTTATAATGTAGACACTTGGCATATTTTATCAAATATTGTGTTGTATTGGTTTAATTAATTGTATGATTAATCAACTGACTTTAATTTTTGTAGGTGAAAGTTACGCTAGCTGATGGCATATCATACGAAGCTGAAGTATGTGCCCATGACTTTCACTTCAACCTTGCCGCCATCAAATTTACATCCGATACTGCTGTCAAGTGTGCACCAAGGAAACGAGTGGATGACTCTCTTCATCTCAACCCAAGCCAATGTCAGGAGACACTCATTCGTCATTCAAGTTCTGTTAGAATTTCACCGGGTGATCCTATAGTTGTTGTTGGGCGTTATTTTGCACGCCCATATGATTTTATGGCTGCACCTGGTGTTCTTAGGTAAACAAAACATATCTCATTAAGTTCTTTTAAAACGTTATATTGGTAAAGCTTTTGTGTATTTGAACTAATAATGTGTGTTTTCTTTCTTTATCTTTAGTCTTGATTGCTGTGATTATGACTGTAAGGAGCTTTTCAAGGCAACTTGCAAAATGACAAGGGTACTATTCTTACCCTATACCTTATCAGTCCTTGTTTCTCACCTTCTCTATCTTTCATAAGTGAAGGTTAGCAAAGTGGCTGGGTTGGGTGGTAGACTGATGGCTTTAACAAGGGGTTGATACTAATATATTTGTTCGAGTGAGTCAAATAAAAAATAAAGTTGAATTTTTGGTATGGGATTTGCTTGTGGTAGCACAATTCTTTTTCTCATGCGGCCATTATAACTTGGTGGACTGGACCGGTAGGTCTTGGATATGGAAAGCCAGGTTCTTTCACCAATCTATAGAGTGTAGTTCCTGCTCTTGTTTGTGTTTTAACTCTTTATCTCCGTATGGTAATCTGGAATCTACTTTATAAGTTGTCTGAGATGTAAATTTTGGTTGAATTATCCGTGACTTCTGACTTTGTTTTCTTGCAGAAAAAATGAAACACTAAAAGAAAAGATGAGAAATTATTAACTTTGTAACAGGCATGTGGTAGAATAATCAATAATGGATGGATACTGTTGTTCATAAATTGAACGTAGTCTATCCTACATGGCATTTTTAGGTGATCATTTTAGCCTACATGGCATATTACAGTGACTAGACCTTGCGTGTGTAAGGTTTTACACTTTTTTATGTAGTGTACTTGATGTGGATATCCTGGCAACTTCACCTTGTTTATTTGTTCAAAACTAGGTTCTCCAAGAGAGCTCTTTAGCTGTCAAATCAGTTTCTTTTCTAGAATTTCAATTTGTTTTTGAATCAAGAAATACAGGAAGCACCTTTTCTGTTATCATGATAATTTATGAAAGGGACTGTTGAGGAATCGGTCATATGCACATCATTTTACCGTGTTGTGTTTTATGATTTCACTAATACTTGTTTTTTGTTGTAGTGTGGTGATGGAGGTCCAGTTCTCAATCTTGCTGGAGATGCCATTGGTATTGCCTTTTATGACGACGTTTTCACTCCTTTTCTTCCCATAAACATTGTTTACAAATGGTGGGATCATTACAAGAAATTTGGGTATGTGAAAATGAAATATGTTTATCTATTACTTTATGTTAAATTGATAATTTTTGGCCTAGAGCCCTGGGATAGAATTTTATTTAAACTTGATTCTATTTTTTATGTTTGCAATGGGATACGTGGTAGGAAAGCTTACAACCTTCGAGGGTAAAGAATTAAGAGATGTGAAATTATTCTGATATGTAACTACTCTTTTCTGCTCTACAAAATTTTAGATTTTGCACCTACTTTCCCTTTTTCATGCTAAAATAGTTGGATGTTTAACTGGAATTGGCCGTAGCAATTTTAGTTACATAATGGCCGTAGTGGTTTCGCGAATTCACTTCAAAGACATCGATGCGTACTGTTTGTAGCTTCGAATTGTCTTGTTATCCATGTAGTGCCACATGATAGCTTCACTAGATTATTATGTGCCTTAAGTATAATAATGTCCTCCCTGCTGAGTCCCTGAACTTGCCATGGTTCATATTATGTCTTCACCAAACTTGTCATTTTGATTCTCATTAATTGCTTTGAAATGTGTCACCATGGTGCATATTAATGTTCCAAGAATCTTGCCTTTCCTTCCTTTCTTTGAGGTTTTCCACACTCGTCAATTCAATTAGTTATTAGTCTATTGAACGAGGAGTAGCTGAGTTATTCTAATTGAATGAGAGTATGGGCTATGTTAGAGGATGTTGTCTATATGATTCATATACTTAATGTGAAATATTTCCAGTTCTGTCAAAATTGTGCTGCTTCTTAATTTTTTTCTTGTATAACCATTCATGAACTCACGGAGTGTTTTCCCCCTCAACAGGGAACCTTGTCGACCTTTTGTGGGAATTGAGGCAACTAACTTTTATGCTGCCGATTTAGATGTCGCGGAGAAAATAATTGAGACCTTTCCTAGCATTTCTAAAGGTCTTATTGTTGAAAAGGTAATCTCTGACACTTGCTTGAGTGTGGTTGAATCTTGAATGTCTTCTTGACATTTGAGATCTATACATCTTTTGTCTTGATTTTGATCCATGAACATACCTGTGAACCAAAGTCCTCTTTTGTTGGATGTCTAACATGTGTTTGAGATTTTTAGTGCTAGAATTTGTGTGAAGACAATGCTTGATTTTATGGAGTTATAGTAACAACGAAATCTGGCAATGGAGTGTTGCCCTGTTAGTTTTTTCTTTTCTTTTCTATTTTGGAATTTTGTGCGGATAAGTGTGCTCTACAATCTCTTCAAGTTTTTTCTAGTTGATTATATGTTTGAATTTCAATAAAAATTCTTGCATCTTATGTTCAACAGTAGTATAATTCTCTCATTTTAGCCCAACAAGAAATATGATATAAGTTTAGGACTTACTATTATTGAGGTTCAAGAAAACGTTGTTTGCTTTGTTCTGTTATAACTTCTATGACTTAATACTTTGAAAATTATTGATTGAATTGTGCACTGAAAATATATTTGAATTATTGGCAAAGTGGTCTTTTTAGTTGTTCCACTTGATTGAATAACATGCATTATTTTACATCTCATTATACGATTTGGCGACTCGGGTGTAGGTGATGTCAGGCTCTTCTGCTGATGCTGCTGGCTTACTTCTGAACGATGTTATAATTCAGTGTGGTCGGAAAGTTGTTCAGAGTTTCTTGGAGGTATATTTCATTAATTAGGGGGGACTTATTTTTTCCCCAAGTATACGTAATTGGGGTTAAGTATAAATTGGATTTAAAGCTTTGTTACCTGTAGATTTGCCTTGCTTTTGTGTATGTGATTTTTTGGGTGATGATCTTAAAGTCTTCATCTTCATTTTCTGTTCATTTTATGATTAGATGATCTTAAGCACAAATAAACAAATGACCACTTTACGGATACAGTAATTGATCAGTGAATCAAAAAACCAACTCTGCAAGTTAGGAGTATTCGATATATTACCTTGATTAGCCACATCCCTAGCAGATGATCCAGAAACCTCAATCCATGTCTTTGAGAATAGAGCACACGCTGAAAGAATTGTATTTAAAAGCTTATACCCATTCTATTCATGTTGGTCTAGTCTCTCCTTTGACTAAAATAATGCATATCAAGATGATTCTTATCAAAAGAAAAAAAAAAGAACTTATGCGGATCTGGCCCAATTGATTCAATTTTTAAAATTTTCTTACGTTACCTGCCTTGTGTGCAAAAAATATTGGTGTAATATGTGTGCCCTTTACCTTCTCAGTATGTAGGCTAAACTTTTATTATCGATATTCTATTAAAATTAAATCACAGTTTTGGTGCATTCTAACTCCTGTACAATTGTATTTTCAGTAGTTTTGAACTTTTTTCTTGCTAACCTTGTGACAATGCCTTCAATAGTGATTAGTTACTGTATAACTGATTTTAGTTGGCAATTACAAATTGCATTTATCGTGAATTGTGATATCTTTTGCTGATTTGACCATGTCGTCCATGTATTAGACATGTTCTATTTGTAACTTGTATGTTGGTATAACTTGTTCACATCCATAGATATTGAATACATTGCACTATATTTATTTCCCATTTCCTCATTGCTACAGTTTTTGGAGATAATATGGGACAATGTTGGACATCCTGTGGAACTGGTTGTGGCTCGAGCAGGTCATGATACACTTTTACCTCTTAAGATGATGGTTGCTGAAGTTACATCGGATAAGCTTAATTGGTAAGTATTTTTAGTGTCACCATCTTATATCACAAGATGGTAAGTAGTTTCACTTATTTCTGATTTCTGTAGTCATGTTCTGACTTGTGTTTATTTCAATTACTCATCAGCTGGCCTTGTTGGGAAGGATAGTGATAAATTTCAGGCGGAACTATGAATCAGAGGGTAAGGTGTTCTTTTTACGTCATAGAATACAACACCATTTTTAGAAGGCATTTCAACTGCAAAGCTGATTATATTCATAAATTTTTTAGCCCTGGAATAATAATGCAACTCATTCTACTCGACATGATATTTCCAAAGTTGCAAGTGTTAAGCTATTTGTTGCTAGTTCAATTTGTACTAAGGTGCAGATATGGACTTGTTTTGACAGTTAAAACATTAAAAGCTGTCAAAGAAATGAACCTATGGTTCCATCGTTTTTGTCTTAAAGCCGAACCTCTCATCTTAATTTCTTGGATTTATATGATTGTATCAATTGAAAATTGATAAGTTGAGCAAGCTTAAGTAAGTTGGCTTCCAGACAAACTACACTGCTCAAGTGCTCATATTTTGCAGCTTTGTAGGAGAAGATTAGATCGCAATTTGCGTCATTGTTGTCTTGAACAATAGTAGAGTGAGTGTTTTGTTTTTTCGCTGTCTGTTGACTGATTTCTGAAAATTTGATTATGTTCTACATTGGGAGATCAATGATAGTTTTCCATAATGCTTGATAAATTGATAAATCAGGGGGGAAAAACTAACTATTGAAATGATATCTTCTCAATGATGGATTTTTGAGCCTCAAGAGGAGAGAAAAAGTGATTTTAACGGAACTGTGCCGCTCTTGAATAAAATTTGGTTTCCTCCACAAGATTAAACCACTAAGGGTCCGTTTGATTCAACTTATTTTGTCTTATCTTATCTTATAAGATCTTATAAAATCTGATCTGATCTTATCTTATCTTATAAGATAGTTTATTGTGTGTGTCTAACATCTTATTTTATCTTATCTGATCTTATCATATCTGATCTGATCTGATCTGATCTTATAAGATCTTATTTTTTCTGAATTAAGTTAAAATAAGTTGAACAGAAGAGAGCCTAATCCTGATTGCTGACATTGAACACAATTGTTTTAGACGGGAATTTACTTTTAAACCACTATACTTGGAATATTAGCATATCATCATGTCTATTCAAGATGAAGTAAGGTTCATTTGTCAACTACTGAAACGAGCCAAGTTTTTCACCAAAAGTTCCTATTGTTTTCATGATTTCCTTTTCAGGTCTAAGATTACATTTTTTCTGTTGTAGACTTGTAGCTCATAAATTTCCTTTCATCACTCTTCGATTTTTGTGAAATAAGCATGTGGAACTCATTCTATTTTTGTTTTGTTGTATTAATTGAGTGAAGGAGCTTATATGAGTTGTAAGTAATATGGGGCAAGCGTAATCTGTTTATACTTCTGCTAAGCCATGCTTTTATTATATATATGCATGACATATGTAAGTATTTTTCGCTTCTCACTGTTGCTATCTGAATATTGATCAGAAAATTTGAAGCTATTTACGAGTATTAGATTTCGTGGGATTGGAAACAATATGAATTGTTTTTTAAACTCAGAATGCACGCCATCCCCCTAATCTTGTTCTTCATTTATTCGAATTGTTATAATTTTATTACGTATATACAAAACTCAATCTGTAATTGGGCTGTATTTCTCATATGGATTGCATTTGCCTGGCTCATTCTTTCAGTCGTATGTTTCAGAATATTGGACCGTTGAATTATTTGAGCACTAGTAGCAAAGAGATTAGAATCACTATTGGAAACAAGGGAATATGAACTTGGAATTGTAGATGCAAAGACTTTTTTTTTATTGTTTCTGTGATGCAAAGACTTATAAAGGCTAAGAAGATACTTCTCATTTTCCCTTTCTTCCCTCATGCCCATTCCATTTTCCCTTTCGCCCCGCCTGCCCATTTGACAGTCCTCACCTCACCTTACTGCTAAAAGACTAGAATGTGTTTGCAAATCTGTCTGTCTAAAGGCGAACTATTTACACGTGGGCACAAGAAAGATGCTACAAGAAATAGCTAAAGAGCACTTCTACTGAATCAACGACTTGTGGATGGCCGGTCAAACTTCCAAATCTTTGTGCTACTTGATAACTGCTGCAGAGTTTGGGGTTGATAGAATTTGGGGGCATAGATACTTAGCATAATCGGTTTCTTGTACTCTATATTAACAACTTTGCGTGAATCTACCAAGGCTCTCTGGGGGTAACGTAGCTGCATGAGACCTGGATCAGATAAAAACTCTTGAATTTCAGTTTTCTCCTGTGTAGGCTTTAAGGATTTTAGCCTTGGGTTAATTCACTTGCTTTTGTTGGTATTATTAGTTTTGTTTCTTGCATCGTTCCATTGCTTGCTTTGTCATTGCCAATGTTTTCTTAATAAATGGTCGGTTTGCAATAACCAATAGATAGGGAGACTAATTTGGATTGATAACCATGTTGTTTGGCCTAGAACTGGACTTGAGGTGGGTTTGAATGTAATTCTGTTATTTATTTCATTGATATAAATCAACCTTTTCTTTAAAACTTAGTATAACTATTGAACAAGGGCTTTCGCAACTTTTCTCTGAGGTGTTTATCTTGACGTGCGACCTGCCTTTTGTGGATGTTGCCTTGAGCTCAAAATTTGTTAGTGAGCTGTTTTTGTATTAAGCTAGCAAATGCTGTTCACTTAAAGGTTTCGTTTCTCTACCATCAGGTTTTGACTCTTGTGCTTGCAGGTAAAATAGGCTAATACAAGCAAATGATCTATTATGTGAATGCGAAGCAGAAATTTATTTTGAAAGGAATTCCAAGCTAGAAAACTGAATTTTTTGAAAGGAATGCCAAGCATGAGATTTTGCAACTTTTGAAGAAATGCCAAGCAGACAAGCAGGAGTTGTGTATTTATTTCCGATGGAATGCGATTATGCAGAACAGGAGATCTCTCTTTTGAAAGGAATACCAAAGCAGAAGGTAGTATGATCAGGAGATCTCTCTTTTGAAAGGAATACCAAAGCAGAAGGTAGTATGATAGGTATAGTATTGTATATTTGTATCTATGTCGTATTTAGATGAAGGGTACTGTCAAGAAGCGTATACCTTCATAATCTAATTGAGAAAATCTCAATATTATACAATGTACAGATTATTTAGACAAACAATTAGGGACATGGACTATTTTGAAGTCAACTTTGTTATCCGTTAAGTTATGTTGTAATTAAAGGCTCAAAACCAGTCTTAGAAGTCAAATTATTTAAGCATGTTGGAATTATAGAGAAGGGATGTCTATTAAAGTCTGGTTAAGGACGATCGATACACAAAGTTTATCACCTTGTGCGTCTTTGGTGTCTCTTGAATTGTTCCGAATTGTTCAAATTCTAATTCCCTTTGCATCCTTTCATAGCTACAATATCTACCCGTTGCGGCTTTGACAGCTGCAAGCTGATACAATCCAGAAGATTGTATTCTTAGACTCTCAATCTGATTCCAAGGGACTAAAATGGAGACTGAGTATTGGTTCACAGGAGAAAACCCAGAATTGAGAAGGGGAATCTCGAATGATGCCAATGAGAATTTAAAGAACAAAAATTAATGAGTAGTATAATTTTAGAGAGAAGTTGGATATTTTCATTGTTTGCCTTTCCTACAATTCCCCTAGTATTTATAACTAAAGTACAACACTAAAAGATAAATATACAATTTTTTTTTGGGAAAATTTCAAAAAAACTACCTTTTATAACATAAATTTTTCAAAAAACTACCTTATAAAAATTTTCTTTCAAAAAACTACCTTATATAACATAATGTTTTCAATATACTACCATTTGACTTTTTTTGTTGACGTTGACTCTTAAATAAAGAATGGCGGCGCAGGTGTTGTTCCCTGGGGGAACAAATAAAAAGAGAAGAACAAAAATGGAGGAGAGAGAAGCTAGCGGAAGGGGGTGCTTGTTAAGAAGAAAATGAAATGAGGGGCAGTTTGGCACCCCATGTGGGTTGTCAGCGGTGCCTGGGCCGTGAGATCAAGGCAATAAGTAGCAATGAACCCGTCACGAGTGGTTAAACCCTCATTTAGCTGTCAATTGGTAGTATTTTGAAAAAAAATGTGTTGTATAAGGTAGTTTTTTGAAAAATAATTTTTAAAAGGTAGTTTTTTGAAAAATGTTTGTTATATAAAAGGTAGTTTTTTGAAATTTTCCCTTTAAATAATTAGCTATTTTCTATTTTTAAGTTTTAAAAGAAAAAAATTATTTTTAGTAAATTAGATTTCTTTTTTTGTTCAAACAAAAAAATAGAGAGAAGAAAATTCTGAAAATATAACTTGAGTTGGTTTTGAGAAAAGATCAGATTTTAAAGAGTTATCGTTTGAGGAAACCCTAACTTCTCCCTAAACTATACATTATCCCCCAATTGCAAAATCATGCAAACCATAAATTCTCTCTAACTAAGTTCACCTTTCTTCTTCTCTGATTTTCATTCTCTTTTTCGGATTTTTTTTCAAACAATAATAATAATAAAATTTGTAACCAGCACCGCGGTGTCGTAGGAGTTCCGGTGCTGGCCGGCCATCACTTTTCTTCATCCTCCTCTCTTTCGTTGTGCTCTGCTTCTCTTTTTCCTCTGTAAATCCCGTGCTCTTTTATTAGTACATGATAGAGGTGATCATGGGCCGGGACGGGCCGGGTTCGGGTCGGACCGCGCCTAAAAAAATTTGCCCATTGGCCGGGCCGGGCTCAAATCCGGGCCAAAAAATTGTGCCCAAAGCTCGTTATTTCGGGCCGGGTCGAGCGGGCTTTTCGGGCCAAAACCGGGCCGGCCCAAAGATTAGACTAAAAAGTCTTTTTTGGCTTGCCCAAAGCCCGCCCAAAAAAAAAACTCGGGCCGGGCCCCCGCGGGCCAATAAAACTGCCCAAACCCGCCCAAAAATCGAGCCGGGCTGGAGTTGATCAGCTCTAGTACAGGAACTTTAAGTTCCCAGGCCTTGTTTTGTTTACTTTTATTTAAAAGAAAAATTTTAAGAAAAAGACTCATTTTTCCTAATTGTCTTTAATGCACCATTTATAACTTCTGTACAGTGACCACTGACCAGTGTTCACGAGAGTTAAAAAAAGGAAAATTTTCAAGGATTTTTTAATTAGAATAATACAAACTTTTAGCCGTTCGCTCACAATAATACAAACTTTTGATTATTATGTAATATATCAAACTTTTTTAAAAATTCCCCTGGTAGGTCAATACCGGTTGTTAACTTGTTGTAGCAGGTCACTATGACACGTGTCATTATCTTATTGGTTGGTTTTTAAAATTTTTTTTTTCAATTTGAAAAACAAAAAAACCCAACATTTTCCTTTTTTTTTCTTTCTTCTGTTGGTACCCTCCCTCAATCGTTGCTCTCTGACTCTCTCTTCCTCTGCCCTCCAGCCCCTCTCCACCCGAAACCACTTCCCCAGTACCGCCGCAGACTCTCCTCCTCTCAGTCGTTCTCCCCTCCGCCATCGCATTTCCGAATGTCGAAAACCAACATAAACCAATCGGAAAGTAGAAATTAGCAATAATGGCGGCAACCACTTCTTCACTCCAACATAGCAGCCATGTCGCCACCTCCTTCACTTCTTCAAACAACCGAAATTCTCTTTCCTCTTTCACTGATCACACTTCCACTTTCCTCAATTTCAAGAAACACCTAGTTTTTCTCTCCTCTTCTCACTCTCTCTCTCTTCTTCGTCTTCGCAACAACTTCATCTTACTCGCGTTTCGACGGCGCCGGTGGAGTACGCGCCACCTGCGCCGGAATTCTATTTCGAGAAAGAAATCACTCGGCTTAGAAACTTGAGGTTGAAGGTTTCTAAGGTAGGGAGTCTCGAGATGAAGCACCGAGTTGTTGACGGTGACTCGCAAGTTAACCAGTTCTTCAATTCGAGTCAGAATCAATTTTCTAGGGTTTCGGAATCGGTGGAATTGTATTCGTTTGAGATGTATTTGATTAAATGCGTTGTCGCGGCGGGGCAGGAGCATGTGATTAGCTATGGAGTGGAGGAGGTGGAGGAGGAAGGAAGGAGTTGCTTGTTATGGTGGTCGTGGGGTGGGGGTGGTTTCTTGGTGGGAGGGGCTGGTGGGATCGGGGTGGTTCGGTTGGTTGGGGGGGGGAGAGAAAGATGTTGTGGCAGTGAAGAAGGGTGGCGATGGGGTCAGGAAGGGGCCGTGAGGTACTGGCCGGGATTGGGGGTGGGGGTTACGGGTGGTGTTTCAGGTGGATGGGGGTGGCTTCGAGGTGGCCTGTTATGGTGGTCGTGGGATGGGGGTGGTTTCTTGGTGGGAGGGGCTGGTGGGTTAGGGGTGGTCGAGTTGGTTGGGGGAGGGGGAGGAGAGAGAAAAAGATATTGGTTTAAAAAAAAAGATTTAACCTGTTTTACAGGCTACAAGTCACATTGGCCTACTCTAGGAATATTGATGTAAAGTTTGTTATTATTCTAGTTAATCCAATTTTCAATGGTTTTCTTTATTATTTCTTTAATCTTGCAAATGATCTTATTTTATTCCAGATTTGACTATTTGACTTTGGTTACTAATTACTGTTAAAGTTTTAAACTTTAGTTTTATTTTTGGGGTATTATATCAAATGACTAACTTTAAGTAATGTTATTTGTTTGTAGACGAAAACTTCGTAGAAGGCGAGTTTTAGGTGTTATTGCAATTCTTGGATGCATTCGAGGTAATTCACAATGTCCATCAACACTTAGAATCCCGTTAGGAATTTTATGTGCTATGTGTAATGGATGTAACTATGTGATTATATGTTAATTTGGATATATATTATGTGACATGAATAATAATAGTACTTTTTTTTAATTTGGTAAGATGAAGGACCCTACTGAATTGGCATCTCGCACAGGTATAGAGAAGGGATGTTGGTGTTAAATTATTTAAGCATGTTGGTGTTAGCTTTTGCATACGGGAGTATTATAGAGAAGGGATGTCTATTAAAGTCTGGTTAAGGACGATCGATACACAAAGTTTATCACCTTGTGCGTCTTTGGTGTCTCTTGAATTGTTCCGAATTGTTCAAATTCTAATTCCCTTTGCGTCCTTTCATAGCTACAATATCTACCCGTTGCGGCTTTGACAGCTGCAAGCTGATACAATCCAGAAGATTGTATTCTTAGACTCTCAATCTGATTCCAAGGGACTAAAATGGAGACTGAGTATTGGTTCACAGGAGAAAACCCAGAATTGAGAAGGGGAATCTCGAATGATGCCAATGAGAATTTAAAGAACAAAAATTATTGAGAGTAGTATAATTTTAGAGAGAAGTTGGATATTTTCATTGATTGCCTTTCCTACAATTCCCCTAGTATTTATAACTGAAGTACAACACTAAAAGACAAATATACAATTTTTTGTTTTTTTTATTAGGAGAAAAAAAACCTTAAGCCAAATTCCTTAATCAGGAGGCCAACCTAAAATATCCTTAAGGATAGAAAGGGAGAAATCAATACAATAAGGGGGAACCAAAAAAGAGTGTTAGGGTAAGAATGACCCTTATGCGTCATAAAATCTGCGGCTCTATTCGCTTCCCGATAAAAGTGCCGAATCCAGTAGTGATTGAAATTAGGCAAAGCTAAACCTGCATCACCAATAATGTTAGCAATTTCCCACGGGATATTAGAAGTCTGATTAATAGCATTAATAACAGTGAGATTATTTCCTTCAATACTACTCGTAGTACGGTAGTATGGGAAGTATTAATAGAGAGAGCTCCTTTAATTCCATGTAAGAGACCTAAAGCCTCGGCCTGGACAATGCTCGTATGACAACCAAGAGATTAGCACTAGCCATAAGGACGATACCCTGACTATCCCTAATAAGAAACCCATAAGAAGCTTGACCATTAGCAAGTATAGACTATCAAAATTCAAATTAAGACAATTAGGAGAGGGAGGGGGGCTCCAAGCAAGACATGAACCAACACAAGGGGGAAGCTTATTGGAAATGGAAGCAGAAGAAAAGGCTGAGGGGATATCTAATTGGGAGGCCATGGCCTTATCCCGACTATTAACATAAGAGTTAATCATGTAGCTAGCCTGGCTAACTGAAGTGGACTCATTATTGAAAACTAGTCTATTGCGAAAATACCAAACATAAGTAAATTTGGTCAAATCTGCGCAAGAGACTAAATTATGACAGGCTTCTAGGACCGAGCAAAATGAATTTAAATCAATGGAAGAAAGACATACCGGAAATTTTGGCCAATTAAAATTATTATTAAGATTTAAGAAAATATCCATGGCAAACGAACAACCAAAAAAAAATGGGGAGTTGATTCAGAAGGGTTATTACAGAAAACACAATGTTGGGGCACAAAAATATGGCTTTTTTCTAATTTGCTAGACGTGGCTACCCCATTATTGCAAGCCTTCCAAAGAATTTTTTTTTAATTTTAGGAGGAACAACAAGGCTCCAAATCCAATTAAATTCCACCTTTTCATAGTTATGACCATGAAGACCTTGGGCCAACGATGCTCCAGATTTAACAGAATATTCACCATTAGCTATGAGGCCCCACACAATTTTGTCAAGTTGGTTTGAGGTGGGGATATAGATGCTCGAATATGCTTAATAATATGGGGGGGGGCAGAGAAAGGAGCTTAGTAGTATCCCAATCTCTTGAAGGAGTGATATATTCGGTGACTTTTAGATTTTCTGTGAGAGAGGTAGGCTGAATTATTTGCTTTAACGGATGTTGGAAAACCCAATTGTCAGACCAAAAATTAATTAATTCACCGTTTCCAATTAACCATCTAATATCCTATTTAAAAAGGCCTCTTAGACGTATGAGATTCCTCCATTGCCAGTAAGCAGCTTAGGGAACTTTATAATCAAATAGATTACTATTCTTAATATATTTTTTATTAACTAACTGAACCCATAAGTTACTATTATTACTAATTATTTTCATAGAAGCTACATCTGGAGAGCATTATTATTGAGTTCCGCTTTACGAAACTCTAGCCCCCCGTAGGATTTTGGTTTGCACACTTTATCCCAACCAATAAGATTCAAAGCTTTGGAGGAAGGGTCTTTATTCCAAAAGAAATTCCTATAGTTGGTATCTAAACTACGTAGAATACTTTTGGGGAGAAAAAAGCTTTGCATCTGAAAGCTAGCTTTAGAAGCTAGGTTACCTTGAATTAGTATGGATCTACCTGCTTGAGAAAGCGTATTAGCTTTCCATTTCGAGAATTGATTAGTAGTTTCAGGGCGTACACTTCTAAAAGTTTCCTTTGTAACTCTAGAGTCAATCACTGGATAGCCCAAATAGTCACCTAGATTCTTAGTCTCTTGCATTTCAAGAATAGAAGCAAAATTAGCCTTTTCATTGTCTGAAACATTAGGCGAGCATTGGAAGGCTAGCTAATTTATAGAAATTGACTAGTTGTCCAGACAAGGAACAATATTTATTCAGAATTTCCTTGATTTTTATACAATTCTGATCAGTAGCTTTCGCAAAAATCACCGTGTCATCTGCAAATGTAAGAAAAGGTACTTTGACACCAGTTCTACCAATATGAACACCCAATAACTTTCCAAGACTAGAGTTAGCAGCAGAAAATTCCCTAGCAAGAAGTTCTGCAGACATAATAAACAAATAAGGGGAAAGAGGATCACCCTCGTGAATCCCCCGAGAAGGAGTAAATTTATCTCCAGGAACACCATTAACAAGGACTGAAAAAGAGGCAGTAGAGATACAAATCCTGATCCAGTCAATCCATTTGGCATAGAAACCCAGTTTTTCTAGTGCTACATAAATATAACCCCACTCTAATCTGTCATACGCTTTCTCCATATCAAATTTAATCGCAATCCACCCAGAATTTCCTGTCTTGTTGCTAAATGAGTGAAAGACTTCATGTGCTATTAGCATATTATCCTGGTTTAATCTGTCAGGAATAAAGGCGCCTTGAAGAGGAGGATTATTTTTCCCATTACAACTTTAAGTCGATTAGTAATAATCTTTGAAATGATTTTATAAATAGTTGAGCATAGGCTGATAGGTCTAAAATGGTTAGTACAACTCGGATTATCAATTTTGGGAATTAAAGCCAAAAAAGTATGATTTTTTTTTAGCATTATTCTTGAATGGAAGAATACTTGAACAGTTCGAATAACTGATTACCAACTAGGACCCAATACTTTTGAAAGAAAAATGGGGAAAAGCTATCAGGTGCCGGCGATTTATCCGGGACAAGACTAAAAACAGCTTCTTTAATCTCATCTTTAGAAATAGGAGAAATTAGTTGGTTGTCTTCATTAGAAATAATAGGTGATAGAAGATGAAAATCACTATCTTGACTGGAAGAACAATAAAGCTAAGGTTGGAAATAAAACGTTTATTAAATTCCTTTGTTATCTCGTGGGTGATTTTGTAAGGCTGTGAAATAGTTTGGCCATTATCCAAAACAAACTCTTTAATTTGGTTTCTATTATGCCTAATCGAAGCATGCGCATAATAATAACTTGAGTCAATATCTCCTAGAGTCAAGTAATTTGTTTTGCTCTTTTGCTTCCAATGTTCATTATGGAAAGTCATAAGACAAGATCTCTTTTTCAGAAAAAATTCTTGTTGAGTTTTGTTTAAAAAACTGGGATATGATATTTAGGGGAGTCGTCTCGAGCTGTGCCCCCATCTAGTCCGAGCAAATCTTGTGTCGATCAACTCGAATCCTGCAAAATAAGGAAACCTACCCCGGGGGTGCCTCGGGAACGCCTCTCCGACGCTCAATTCAGTAAATAACTCTGTGGAGGGAGAAAGTAGTGAGGGAAGTTCTCAAGTGGTAGAGATTAGATACCTGAGTTATGGGGATGCGTTACCTATTTATAGGGAGCTGTTTCAGATGGAAACTGTAATTTGTACTGCCAACTGCGGTATTCTCGTCCCTTCAGTGATTGTGGGCCTAGCAAGGCTATGGGCTAATTATGTGAGGCTTTATTCCCGGTGAGGGTATTTTTGCCTTGTCACATGTTATTAGGCTCGTCATATTATGGGCCCAAACATTAGCCCCACGCTCGATATGCGATAGAGGGACCTCTGTAGATCGTGTGTTGAGCGGAATTCTGTAGACTATTTTATCTGAAAATAACTTGGAACTTGGTGGACCCAGTATAGTGGCCCATTAATATTTGTTTGCAACTTGATGCAACTTGAAGATCAAGAAATCCCACAAAAAACCACCTCATACTTGCTATAAATGAAGCAAAATCAATCACCAAATTAGTCGGTCTTCTTCTTTACTCTCGCTCGATGATCTCCATGAATAGGTGATCTCGCCTTAGCCGATGGGTCTCTAGCCATTGGCTTTGACAACACAATCGGCTACTCGATTCTCTTCGGCCTAGCCATGGGGAATGAGCCCATTTGTGGCCAAGCCTTTGGAGCTATAAAAGATACAAACTCCTAGGCTTGGTCATGCAAAAAATAATCCTCCTCCTTTTAGCAAATACCTATTTCAATCCTTTGGCTTAACATGAAGAAAGTCTTGCTCTTCTTCCACCAAGATGAAAACATTTATAATGAGGCTCACTCCTACATCCTTTTCTCCCTCCCTGATCTTATCACTCAATCAGTTCTCCACCCGATACAAATCTACCTAGGATCTCAATCCATAACACTCCCACTAACCTTTTGTGCCGTGAAAGCCATCCTCCTTCACATCCCCATCAACTACTTCCTCGTCGTACCCCTCCCTTAACCTTTATGCTAAAGATTCTGAGAAGCATGCCGAACATTTTAAATCAAAATGTTGTAGCACACTTGCATTATTATCATTATGTACAAGCTGGGCAAAGTGTAGTCTTTCCTAGAGCACCAATCCCCACAACAGTGATGACTGAAAATTCTCCCCCGATGTTATCTGAATTCAAAACCATCCATATATCTACCTCTTCCTCCAGAACAAAAGTGTGTCACTGTCTTTTAAAAAATAAAATAAAAATAAGGCATATATTAAGCAATCAAGTTATTACAGACATGGCAGGATGTAGTTCCTCCCTTAAGTTTGGCGCTTGTCCAGTAGTCAGTAGTAGGTTTATCAACTACTAATAAATTCTTACAGACCAGGGGGGATTAATCCTTGAGTCTTCTTTTCTTGCCATCTTTGCTAGTGCATGTGCAACTATGTTCGCTTCTCGGTGCTCATGATGGATTTCAGTGTCGGTGTTTTGTCGGAGCAACTCCCTGCATTTATCAACTACTACTTGTTTTTTATTTCCCTCATGGACATGGCACTGTCTGTTGCAGCAATACATCATGTCCAACCCCTATTTGTTATCCATGTAAGGGCTTGCAAGATTGCTTTAGGCTCAGCTTCTTGGGGGTCATAGGAGATAGACTTGAGAGTAAAAAAACCTTTAATCCGATTCCGGATATGATCTCTGCATATTGCAGATTTGCAGCAGCAGTTGCGTATTTGATAGAGTGAATAAACAACCCATCAATGTTGACTTTTAGAAAATTTAGCAGGGACCCATTTGAGGTGGAGGGATTTTGTGGGGGTTTCGTTCGGGTGGTCCTGGGTGTTGAACCATTCGGTAGCCGCCCAGGTGACATTTTTGGGAGTAAGATGAGAGGTTTGTTTTATTGAAGATCCGTTTGTTTCTACGGAGTCAGAGATGCCATATAGCAAAGAAGAGCACATTTTTTGGAATAGTTGCAGAAGATTCTACACCAAATCGTGTGCGAAATCATTTTCATTTGATTTTTCTGTCAATCTTCTTACTCATCATATTTCGTGAACGTTTTCCCTCAACAAAATTTACCCTGGGATGAAGCTTCTGCACATCATATGTAATCCTCCACAATTCCCTCATTCTAGATTCCACAGTTTGGGTCACATCACCCTTTTATTCATTTTAAGGAGACTCAACAGAAAACATATTGTTTGAGACTTTCAGTCAGGTTGTTGCAGAAAACAGACCTCTTCAAACAAATCTTCCAATTGTTACAGAACATTTTTTTATCCTTTCTAGTCACAGTTCCTCCATGAAGTTGTGAACAAATGAAAAATATGAAGTTTTTATTGTAGGATATGCTATTGCTATTCATACTACGTATTTGACTTAGTTTTGGTGTATTTATTCTAAAGCTTAAATTGGATTATCAAACATGATTAATTGAAAAGCAAAATGATTAATTGGACAAACAAGTTTTCATAAATAAGCAAGAGAAGGAAAATGAATCTCATATTAGATAAAAAAAATAAAGGCCATGAGCATCTCATGTAAGTGTAGACGTGATTTAAACCAACACCAGGATCCTACAAACCTACTCACAAAGCTCAAATAACAGAAGCCATTGCTCCAAGGCATCTACATTGTACGGTTAGAGTTTAATTTCTCCACACAGACAAATACAGGCCACCGTTCTATATTGTACGGTTAGAGTTTAGTTTCTCTACACAGACACATATAGGACATTGTTAGTCCGTTACCCGCAGGGGACGCAACAAAAAAGAAAAACAAAGTTACATATCAAGAACAAACAAACTAGGCAAGGGCATGCATATGACCTTAAATAGCTAAAATCAACAGATAATGTTGCCCGTGGCTATTGACATGCAACATAGTTAATATCCCCGCCATTAAATTAGGCAAAAAGGGTCAATGTCAGATTCTTCGATCAAACTTTGTCCAAAATAAGCCAGAGGATCACTGCCAAACAAAGAGATCAAACAGGGGAGTAATATAACGTGTCATGATCTGATTTGTTCCTACCAAGTATATTTTAATTAAAAGCTATAATAGTAACCAACAAATTAAGCACATTAAGGTCGTTCTTTATAAATCTAGGTAGGATCGTACAAGTCACCAAGTTCTACTTTTACACTAAGGGAGTAAGAAAAATATTACTAAATATTATAGATGGGAACTAGTACATTTATTTACTGCACCAATAATAGTAAAAGAGCATGTTTCTTAGGTGCAAATAGTTTTTGTACAACATTGAAAGAGAAAAACTGCAAATAAAGCTATTATTGATATAAGGGAATGAGAAACTTCAGGGAAAGAGCTTTATTCAGCTTGAATCGACTAGAAAATAAATGAAATGAACCTGTACACCAATTTGTTAATAAATTCATGCTTGCCAAAGGTGTACACTACTGTACATGTTCAGACAATTCGATACTGACTCTAGATTCAGCAACGAAAACTTTGAGAAGATAACTCAAACATGTCAAATTTATCACAGGGCAAGATTAACTCCTCGGTCCACACTTCATAATCTGTGACCTGTGGGAGTTAATTTTGGACACATTATGAATTTAATGTTAAAATGTGGTTCCATTATGTTAGTGTTTACCCAGGTTTATCAATTTACCAGCCATTTCAAAGATGAAAAATTAATAATAAAACTAAAGTAAATGATAGTAACAACCAATGGATAGCTTCTTTCTGTCAAGCAACAATCAGCACCTAGGCACGACTTCTATTCTGTATATTCACAGGCTATGATTGAGCAGCTGTTAGTTTCTAGAAAATGATACAAGGAGAGCAGCTCTTAGTATCAACTTGGTAAAATTCAGGAACCCTCTCGGGATAAAAATTCAAACCTCACTGGAACGTTAACCAACAAAACCCAATGGCTGGGGTTGTTGATGGATAGTGGAGATCAAGGGAAAATGAGTAGAACTGGGGGAATCAAAGGGTATATGCATGCATTGCCCCGCCTTATTCAGAGTTTCTAGCATCATAGGAAGGTTTAGATTTGGTAATTCAAAAAGGCTTAGAGCATGTTTGATTAGTGTTTTTCATGTAGCTGGAAACGGAATGGAATTGAAGTTTCTGTTACTTTTTGTTTGGTTCATTGCAAGCTTTTTTGTTACTGATTCTGGGGCGAATTTGTTTCAACCAATTTATTACCCTCTTGCCACATGTGGTAACAAAATCCGACAACGACAGGAAACACATACCAGGTCTGCCATACATGATTGTGTCCACCATTCAACATCATCCTACAGGCTGTGAATGAAAGGCACTTGGGTCTTATTTTACATTTGTTGTAGGCTAAAAAACAGTAAATGTATCCTAATCTAATCTCTGTCCATTAGGCTTAACCTCTAACTAATGAAGCAATGACAACAAAATGGTTGTCCTGAATGTAGGCAGAAAAAAAAATTAAAAGGCCAATCAATTGGTTCAGTTAAACTTGTTGAAATTGGGTACACCTACCTAAGTGCAGATGTAAACAGAGACCTCATAGCTCATAAGTACGACATATATAGCCCATATACATGGACACAAAAATCCAAGTCTTATTCAGTCGATAACGAATTGAGCATCAAGATTGTAAGTTTCATATCCTGGATAGTAGAGGGGAGGTAGAACATAAGTGGCTCTTCAACTTGATGAGTGGTTGTGACTCCAAAGAGAATAGCCTGACAGCCTTAGGGTTCAGTATCCAGCAAGGACGTAAGTTAATTGCACACACTAGAACCTTGCAATGGCGTAGCAAAGAAAAAATATACGTGCTACGGTTAATGACAGGGATTCAGGAAAAATAAACAGTAACAATGACATAAAACCAAGACCACTTGTTTCCAGAACAACAAACAAGCTGGAACAAGATTCAATAATTCCTCAAGCAAATTTCAAAATGTTCCAGTTACTTTCTAGAACAATCAACAAATTGACCTAATTCAACATTCCCAAAGCAATACAAAAAAATTATAATACAAAGTATGGGGCAGCAAATCATCTATTAGCACAATAAAATGGATACGATGTCAGATAGCTAACACAAACACATTTTTAGCATTAAATTTTTCATGGAAATATAAAGAAATCGTCACAAACCAACAGAACATTGTAAAATCTATCAACGGATTTCATTTCATAATATAAAGAATGTGAGAGGAGAGAGGAACAAGCTCGAAACTAAATTATTCAACTAAGCGCAGCCAGAATATACATATTTTAGTGTGGCTTTGCAATATATCCACCAAGACCACCCATTCGTTTCACTTACAGCAGGAGGGTAAAGCAGTGATATTAGCGAGTGGTGTTCTAGAAGAATGTTCTGTCAATTCTGTCATTATCATTCTGTTATTTAGATGGCTGAGTCATTTGCAATTAGTTATAGAGAGAGAATAGTCTGCTGAGGTGTAAGAGAGAAGAGCATCTTTTTGTTATGGTAGTTCTATATATAGCGAGCTAGTTTGTGTAAAGAAGGCATTGAGAAATTAGCCAAAGTTTATTGTAATTGGAGAGAGTCTGCCTCTCGAAAGCAGTACACCCCTTATTACCCATTCCTGGGTTTATCTATCTTAATACATCATCAGTTTCCTCCCTTCCTTGTGTCTTTCCTTGCTGCGTTACAAGTGGGTTCACCACAGTTGGTATCAGAGCAACAGTTAACTAGGTGATTTAATGGCGCCTAGTAACGTATCACAGAGGGTAGAAACAGTAGAACAGGAGCTGGCCGGAATCCGGGCTTCCATGGAGCAGATGCAGGCGGGTTCGGCGCAAACCCAGCAAACCTTCCTCGATGAATTAGCTCGAATGAATGCCCAGATGCGAGCGTTTATGGAAGGCCAAACTCGATTCCAAGACGAGGTGAGGGCCAATCTCCCCGATCTCTCGCATGTTCCCAACACCCCAAATTCACATAACTCACCTGGGGGTAATGGCGGATCGAACTGGAGGTTCAAAAAATTAGACATGCCCTTGTTTGATGGATCGAACCCCGATGGTTGGATCATGCGAGCGGAGCGATATTATGATTTCTATCACTTGACGGAGGCAGAAAAGGTGGAAGCCGCTGTCGTCGCGATGGAGGGCGACGCCTTATTTTGGTACCAGTGGGAGCATCGACGGAGACCGATCACCCAGTGGACTGAGCTGAAGACACTGCTGCGACGGCAACTCCGAGCCACCCAAGAAGGCTCCCTCTACGAGCAATGGTTATCGATAGCTCAGACCAGCACGGTGGCAGAATATCGGAAAAAGTTCATCGAGTATTCTGCCCCGTTGGAAGGAGTCACAGAAGAAGTGGCCCTGGGACAATTCATCACTGGACTCAAGAGTGATATCAAGGCAGAGTTAAGGTTACATGGGCCTCCTAACTTGGAGACTGCCATGGACTTAGCTTTCAAGGTGGAAGAAAAATTAAAGCAAACCCAACCCAAACATTCCTTTACCAAAAACCCACATCACTCCGGCCCAACAACCAACAAATTCCCTAGCCAGTATTCGGATCCTATCCCGGGCCGAACTACTTATCTCAGCCCAAACTCCAACTCCACAAAAAGCCCAACCTACAACCCAGCCACCCCCAGGACTAACAACGGAGGGATAAGGCGATTATCGGACAAAGAATATCAACACCGGCGAGAACAAGGTCTATGTTACCGGTGCGACGAAAAATGGAGCGTGGGCCACGTTGCAAGCGACCGGAGCTGAGCGTGTTGTTGGCCACAGCGGACGAAGAGGAAGACCTAGTGGATGTTGAGGTTCCTGAAACCGAATCTGAAGAAGCAAATCCACCATTGGTGTCACTAAATTCGATGGTGGGATTTACTAACCCACACACCATGAAAATGGTGGGATCAATCGGCGGGAAAGAAGTGGTGGTGATGATAGACCCCGGGGCTACACATAATTTCATTTCCACCGCCACCGTTACCTCCCTGCAAATTCCCACTACTACCACCGATCAGTTTGGCGTGTCATTAGGCACAGGGGTGGCGGTGCAGAGCCACGGAGTTTGTCAAGGAGTGAAGCTTCTTCTACAAGGAGTAATGGTGATAGAGGACTTTTTAACCTTAGAGCTGGGCCATTCGGACCTCATTTTGGGAGTCCAATGGCTGGAAAAGCTTGGAGCGGTCACCACAAACTGGAGGACTCAGGTCATGAGATTTAAGGCCCAAGGAGAGCCCATTACTTTGCATGGGGATCCTTCGCTGGGCCGCACACGGATTTCACTCAAATCCATGATGAGAGCCATACAAAAGCAAAAAGGGGGCATCCTTGTTGAACTGTGTCTTTTGGAAACAGACCCAACTCACTACAACGGCCCAATCCCAACCAGCCCAAAAAACCCAACCCCACCTAATATACCCTTGTTTTTGGAACCCGTCCTCAAACAATACTGGCCTGTGTTTAATATGTCAGTGGGCCTTCCCCCTAACCGGGCCCATGAGCACGCCATCAACCTAAAGGAGGGGACCAATCCAATCAGTGTGAGGCCCTACCGCTATCCCCAAATCCAAAAAAACGAGATAGAAAAATTGATCACCGAGATGATGGAGGCCCGCATCATCCAACCCTCCTTAAGCCCATTTTCCAGCCCCGTCTTGTTGGTAAAAAAGAAAGATGGGTCTTGGAGATTTTGTGTTGACTACCGGGCCCTTAACAAGGAAACAGTCCCTGATAAATACCCAATACCCGTAATTGATGAATTACTAGATGAGTTGCATGGGGCAACAATTTTTTCCAAACTTGACCTCAAGTCCGGATACCATCAAATTAGGATGAAACGAGAAGATGTTCCAAAAACCGCATTTCGTACTCATGATGGGCATTATGAGTTCTTGGTGATGCCGTTTGGGCTTACCAATGCCCCGGCCACATTCCAATCCTTGATGAACGATGTGTTCCGTCCCTTCCTACGGAAATTTGTGCTTGTGTTCTTTGATGATATTCTCATCTATAGTCAAGATGAGGAGAGACACGCCCAACACATGGCCCAAGTGTTGGAAATCCTTATGGCCCATAAGCTCTATGCAAATATGAAGAAATGTGAGTTTGGCGGCTTTGGCCAACCCCAAGTTTCTTATCTGGGCCACGTGGTTTCAGCCCAAGGAGTGGAGGTGGATCAAAGTAAGATCCAAGCTATGGTGGATTGGCCTACTCCCCAGAATATCAAGGAGTTGCGTGGGTTCTTAGGCTTGACGGGCTACTACCGTAAGTTTATAGCCCAATATGCTACTCTGGCTGGGCCACTAACGGATCAGTTGAAAAAAGATTCCTTTGGGTGGACTGAGGAGGCAACTTGGGCTTTTGAAAAACTAAAGAAAGCTATGACTCAAACCCCAATCCTCACTATGCCGGACTTCAACAAGACTTTTGTCATTGAGGCCGACGCGTCGGGCTACGGGCTTGGAGCCGTCCTCATGCAGGACCAACGGCCCATTGCTTATTACAGCCATACATTGGGGCCTAGAGGGAGAGCAAAGCCCATTTATGAAAAAGAATTAATGGCAATTGTCTTAGCTGTCCTTAAGTGGCGCCACTACTTATTGGGCCGCACATTTGTAATCCGCACAAACCAGCAAAGCCTGAAATTTTTAATGGACCAACGAGAAGTGTGCCCGGAATATCAACGTTGGGTCCGTAAGTTATTGGGCTTTGACTTCCAGATTCAGTATAAGCCAGGGGCTTCAAATAGGGTCGCAGACGCCCTCTCACGTCGAGCTTCCCCTGAGCCCACGTTGGATGTTTTGATATCTAGCCCCATATTTAATTGGGCCAAGTTGCAAGCCCAGTTGGGAAATGATCCTTTTATTTCTCATTTGATGACTGAGATCCAGAATGGAAAACAGATCAAGGGCTATGACATCCACCATGGGCAATTGCTCTACAAAGGCCGGAAAGTTCTTCCCAGCTCCCACCCCCTGACACGTGAGCTTCTCCAGCTCTACCACGACTCCCCCTACGGCGGTCACTCCGGCGACCTTAAGACTTACCTCCGGCTCGCAGCCGAGTGGTTCTGGTCCGGAATGCGGAAGGATGTCGCCACTCACGTCCGGCAATGTTCGACCTGCCAATTGAACAAGGCATCAACTCAATCACCGGTCGGGATGCTACAGCCCTTACCGGTTCCGGCACAAGTTTGGGACGAAATTACTATGGATTTCGTTGAGGGGTTGCCAAAATCCAAGGGATTTGACACGATTTTGGTAGTAGTGGACCGATTCACGAAGTACGGGCATTTCATTGGCCTCTCCCATCCATTCACTGCCCTCACGGTGGCGGCCGTGTTCATCAAAGAAGTCGTTCGTCTCCACGGGTTTCCCGCGTCCATCGTGTCCGACCGCGACCGCATCTTTATGAGCATATTCTGGAAGGAACTCTTCCGTCTCCACAACACATCGCTTTTGCGTAGTACGGCATACCACCCTCAGACCGACGGTCAATCAGAAGTGGTCAACAAGTGTGTAGAGACATACCTTCGGTGCTTTATGGGTGGGAAGCCCCGCACTTGGGCTCAATGGTTACCATGGGCGGAATTCTGGTACAACACTTCGCCACATGTGTCCACAAAAATGACTCCTTTTCGAGCCTTGTATGGCCGGGAAGCACCCCACCTCCTCCGGCACAGCCATGGGGCGACTGTGCTCGATTCCTTAGATCAACAATTGCAAGAACGTGATGCCATCACGGACGAGCTTCGAGCACAAATGCTACTGGCACAGCAACGCATGAAGGCAGCAGCAGACGGGAAACGAAGAGAAGAGCACTTTGGGATAGGCGACTGGGTATACCTCAAGCTTCAGCACTACCGCCAAAAATCCTTAGCTCGACGGCCATTTGAGAAACTTGCTGCCAGGTTCTATGGGCCATACCAAGTGCTCTCTCGAATTGGGACAGTGGCGTATAAACTAGCCCTCCCGCCTTCTAGTAAAGTCCATCCAGTATTCCACGTTTCTCAGCTCAAGCGTGTCCAGGGGCCCCCTTCAACTCCTCCTACTCCACTCCCTGAGCACATCAATGGCGATCTAGAGCTGGAAGCCACACCTGAAAAGCTGTTGGGAGTGCGCACCACATTGAACGGGGATGTCTCTACTTTAGAGGTCCTCATCTAGTGGCAAGGCATGTCTGAATTTGAAGCCACATGGGAACAATTCTCACTCATCCACGAAAGGTTTCCTGCTTTCCACCTTGAGGACAAGGTGCGAGTTTGGGAAGGGGGTAATGCAATATATCCACCAAGACCACCCATTCGTTTCACTTACAGCAGGAGGGCAAAGCAGTGATATTAGCGAGTGGTGTTCTAGAAGAATGTTCTGTCAATTCTGTCATTATCATTCTGTTATTTAGATGGCTAAGTCATTTGCAATTAGTTATAGAGAATAGTCTGCTGAGGTGTAAGAGAGAAGAGCATCTTTTTGTTATGGTAGTTCTATATATAGCGAGCTAGTTTGTGTAAAGAAGGCATTGAGAAATTAGCCAAAGTTTATTGTAATTGGAGAGAGTCTGCCTCTCGAAAGCAGTACACCCCTTATTACCCATTCCTGGGTTTATCTATCTTAATACATCATCAGTTTCCTCCCTTCCTTGTGTCTTTCCTTGCTGTGTTACAAGTGGGTTCACCACAGGCTTACTTCCACCAAAAATCTCCAATCCAATAAATTGAAATTAAATGAGATTGAGTTCAATAAATTACCTTTAGTAATGTAATTAATTTCTTTAACCTTTCCTTTGAACTTTTGAAGTACTTGTATCCTGTAAATGAAAAATGTTTTTTTTTTTGCCAAATGCAAGTTCATTAGATATAAAACAGACATCAAAATATACTTGAATCACATACGAATGATAAACGAACCTGAATACTCATTTCTGCTTTCCTTTTAAGATCAAGGTTATGTAATGCATTTCTGATAACTTGTTTCAGCAACGACACATGAATAGCAATGTAGTACCCAAATGAATCATAAACATGCATCCCTACTATTTCTCCTTGAGTGTTGAATACTGGAGAACCCGAACCACCTGGTCCACCACATAACTCTTTGCATTGAATAATTGGAACTAAGGGGTGCATATGCCGATAAGGGGTGATTCCGTCCACATAAGTATGATCACTCACATTTGTGAAAACAGCTCTATTTAGCACATGCCCAAGTACGCGATATGGAGGTGTCGAGCTTAAGGCCTTAGCCTCATAATTGAAACAAGAATCATTGCCAATCGGGATACTAACATCGGCAATGCACTGATACGAACAATACCCAACTGCAAATGATCCTGCAAGAAGATACGAATGTCCTATCGTAATTAGAGATTCGCCTACATCTACTGATCCACAACCTAATCTTCCGGGTTTACAGTCCTCCACTTCCCCATCAAGTCGTAACAAGCTAATATCCCAATTTGCATTCTGTGACACCACGTTAGCATGATGAATAAAATCCTCTTCATCTAATCTTCGAGCCTTAAACAGTAAATTTGGATATTTTGTTGTATACATGGAGTGTGCACATGTCATAATAAAGCCATTACCCACGCAAAAACCCGTACAATAACAAAGTTGAACACCGTCGTTGTAAGCACAAAGAACCCAAACAATGGGTTTCAATTCCCGGCTTAAAATCTTATATTCTGGGTCCTATAAATAGAGAATATATTCACGAAATTATACGATTTTACAGACATATAATAACAATTTTAAATTGAAATTTGAAAAGCGAGATTCTCGAACGTACCATGGTGGGAGTGGGTGGAAGATTTCCGTCATTCATCTTTGAGAACTGAAATCCAAATGAAATCATGATTTCGTGAATATTTTCGTGATTCAATTAATGACAAATTTTCAGTAACAAATGAAATCCAAATGACACAAATACACAATCCTTAGTAACCTAATTTACCTGAAGAACTGACGACGAAAATTGCCGGAGTGACTAGTGAGTAAACGCGCCGCGCGCGCTACGCCTGCGCCGCTGCCGGCCTGTCGAGTGCCTGCGAAGAAGAACTGAAGACGAAGAATGAGCGATGACGACTGGCGACGAAGAACTGATGTTAAGTTTCTCTTTGTAACCAATACCAATCTCAATATTGGTCACTGCGTTTCTTATTAATCACACTTAGGGTCCGTTCTGTTCAACTTATTTTAACTTATATAAGATTTTATAAGATAAGATAAGATAAGATAAGATCAGATAAAATAAGATGTTAGACACACTCAATAAACTATCTTATAAGATAAGATAAGATAAGATCAGATAAGATTTTATAAGATCTTATAAGATAAGATAAGACAAAATAAGTTGAACAGAACAGACCTAGTACAAGGTTAGAAAACCTTATCAAACATTAACTCCTAAAATATATCCCACTAGACTCCTAATTGTATAATACATAAACTATATCTCCTAATTCTATCTGATTAACTTTAATCACATCTTCTAGTACTAGACTTTTATTATCACAATAATATCATAATGATATTCTATCAACTAAGATAACTACGTTATGCTCAACACTCTCCCATAATCGTAACGGCAGTTTCACGAACGATAAGATTGTAAAAGTAAAAAAAAAAAGATCTTCTACTTTAGCACTCGATTCTGATGAACTTAACTTCTTCGTCTCCCTTGTTGGAGTCGAGATGCACAAAACCGATGATGTCGGCTTCAACAATTTTTCTTTCTTTTTCTTGCTGAAGAAAACGTTAATCTTTTCAAATCCATTAATCACCAGTCAAACAGGGACGCCATTCTTTTCAAACATGTAATTTTTTCTTTTTTTCTTCTTGATGAGAATACCATTCTTTTCTAACTCACCGAATATTTCAACAAAACGGGAACGCCTTCTTCCCGAACCCTTCTTTTGGATGAGAACTACATTCTTTTTGAACTCACCAAATATGTAAACAAAACGAGAACGCCCTTCTTTTCGAACCCGTCATGTTTATGTTTTTCTCTCACCTCACAAACTCTTGTAAAGCTTTTTTTTTCAATTGTTTTCAAACTCGCCAATTATTTCAATAAAAGGGGAACGCCATTCTTTTCGAACCCGCCAATGTTTTTTCTTCTTCTTTTTTTATGAGAACGCGTGTCATTTCGAACTCACCAAATATTTTAACAAAATGGGAACGCTATTCTTTTCAAACCCATTAAGTATATGAGGGACGCCATTCTTTTCGAACCTCTTATCACAAATATATCAATTCACTGGAAACACCGTTCTTTTCGGATCCCTCACTTTGCTCACAGTTTGTTTTGTCAAAACAAAACCAAGCTTAAATATGTATTCCAATTTTAGCTTATTCTGGGAGACTCCTCCGGTGGGTACATAAATCACAATTAAATCATTGCCTTTTTTGATTAATTTGATTGACATTAAAACCGTAAATTAGGATAGGCCTAATCCGAAATTTAAATCAACCTTGATTTTATGTATCTTAATTGTCACTCATGCATATTTTTGGGAACAAAAGCACTTTGGAAAATCTTCCCTGACATTGCTGCATGAAACTTTGCAATTCTTATTAGAATTGTAAATCTGTGATAACGTGAGCGCTGTAGCAGGTTCATTTTCTTTCTAAGTTATGCTTGAAGACATTTTGAGCAAATGACATGCCTCATCTTTATTCAATTAGGCTAGAGATGGTTAGTGTCCCTTAATATAGTACTACCAAACTAGTCATTTAAAACCCTTAAAAATCAATACTTTAACCTTTAAAATCCACCATAAGTATACTAATAAAAATTCCAGCAAGATATAACTTCTTTAAAACTCTTTTAAACTCACTTTAACATAGTTATAAAGATTAAAGTACTCAATTTTCATAAACTATAACATAATACTATAGTTCTAACTCTTAAAAACACCAAAAATCCATGCTGTCATGTTTAAAAACCTAATTTAAACATATATATTAAATCTGAAATTTATTTACTTCACTAAACTAATTATATAATCTGAAATATATATTAAAATAGTTAAAGATACAAACTTTAATTATTAAACCACCAAAACAATACTTAAAACATTAAAACTAAACATTAAAATAATATAGAGGAAGAAGAGAGAATTAAACCAAAGAGGAGAGAGGAGAAACACGGCTGAGAGAGGGGGAGGACGGCACTGCTGGCGGCGGTCGGCTGCTGGTGGCGGTGGTCCGGCGAGGTGTAGCCGAGGAGGACGAAGAGAAGGAGAGAGAGAAAGAAAATCGGTGGAGGAGAGGAGAGAGAGAATGCCGAGTGTGAGGGGAGAGTGGAGAGAATTTAGGGCTTTGTTTAATGTGGCAAAATTTGTAAGGTAGAAGGGTATCAATAGGTTCCCATTAGGGTCCATTAGAAAAATGGGCTTGTTGGGTTAGTTTAATGAAAGATGATCATATGAAAAACTACAAAAGTTTGGGCTCCTCTCACTAGTAGAATAATTGCTTATTGCTGCGGTGATATTGCTGCCGTTTTACCCATACGCAACAATATATCACGTAAAAAGAAAAGGTAAAATATAAAATAACCATATTTACTGCGGTTTCAGGCGAAAACCGCAGCAATATGGTTTCAACGGAAAAAAAAGTTGACTATTTGACCAGACATATTGCTGCGGTTTTTGGCAAGAACCGCAGCAATATATTAAAATAATATTAAAAAAATAATATTTGAACCTATTGCTGCGGTTCTTATATAAAACCGCAGCAATAGACTTTTAAAATTAACCTTTCTCTCTTTTCACTCCTTCCCTCATTTCACTCCTTTCTCTCTCCTCCTTCATCTTCTTCAGATCTGCTCCTAAGATAAAACAACAGCGACAGCGCGAACACCGACGCCGTGAGAGGTGAGGAAAGAGGTGAAGAGAGAGAAAGAAAAGGTGGGGATGGTGGCAGAAGAAGGGGAGGAGAGAGAAGGAGAGTAAGGGGAAGTGAAGAGGAAACGAAGGTCGCCGGAACGAAGGAGATAAGAAGCGTGGACGGAGTTACCGGTGGAAAGATAGGATTTTGCGACGATGGGCATGTCGAGACCCTAAGAGAAGCGACGAGAGACGTTGGTGACGTCGCCGCACCAGAACTCGACGTGGTGGAAGCGTTTGACGGGGAAAAGGTCGGAGAGTAGGTTTACGCGGATGAAATTGGAGTGACCGACGAGTTTGAATTGTGAAGGTGGGGGTTTGAGGACTGAGAGTGCCCATGGATTGGAGGAGAGAGAGAGAGAGAGAGAAAGTGAGGTGGTGGAAGAAGGAAATGGAAATGGGTGGTGAAGACTGAAGTCTTCGTCGTTATCGCCGGGCTTGCCTTCGTCGTAGATCGTGCGCGCGAAGGAGATCGAACCGCCATATCTTTTTGGCAAGTAATTGTTTCTCCATTATCATTGTGATGTTGTAAAGAATCGAAACCGTTCTAATTTTATTCACTATTTTTTTTCATTATCATTGTTTCTGGCAAGTAATTGGTTCATTTTTTTTGAACTTTTTTTTATTTTTTTTGAAGATAATAACGAAGAAGAGATTCACGATCTTCGGCAACTTGTGCAACTGCGCTTCATCTCTTTCCGTTGTGACTGCTTTGAGGGATTCCAGTGCAGGTTGAAGATCGTTCTCCAGCTTCGTAATTTTTTCTTGAACATCCATTGTGGGCTGCATTTTTTTTAAAGGAAGGAAGTTTTTGAGTGGATCAAAAAATTGAACAGTAACTTGGAGATTATATATAGGAGAGGAAGAGATGAGCAGTTGCAGATGATATCTCGGAAGTTAAAACTCAAATGACGAAAGTTTTCGGAATTAAATTAATTGCTAGTTAGTGATGTACTATGTGGCCTTAGTTGGTGGGAGTATCGTGTAATGAGGAGTTGATTTTAGTTTTTATGATTTAATCACCAGAATTATTGTGTAATGAGGAGATGAATAATTGCAGTTCATATGATGGAAGTTAAGAGAAATGATAACAGTTTTCAGAATCAAATCAGGAGTTTAATTATGTTTTTTCCGATTTAATCGCCAATTTTTTGTGTATATGATATGTTAATATACAAATATGTTTTTATCATTAGTTCGTGCTACATCTTTTTTCTTTCAAATTTGATGGTAAAATGCAAAAAAATAATTTTTTTTTTCACCTGCACCAGTACCTATTGCTGCGGTTTTGGTCAACAACCGCAGCAATAAGTCTACCTATTGCTGCGATTCCTATCTAAAACCGCAGCAATATGTTGTATTTTTTAATAAAAAATAATCCTATTGCTGCGGTTTTGGCTAGAAACCGCAGCAATAGGTAGGCCTATTGATGCGGTAAAAAACCTCAGCAATAGGTTAATTACCTACTGCTGCGCCTTTAATTGCTGCGCGGCCAAAACCGCCGCAATAGGCCACTTAATAACCGCAGCAATAAGCATTTATTCTACTAGTGTCTAACCCAATATTAAATTCGTTTTACTACTACTACTCAACTAATTTAAAATCATTGTTGACTCTCAAAGTTCACCTTTAAAAGGAATTTAAATACTTTGACCATTCAAAATATTAAATAATCATTGACTTCAAAATAGTCAATACTCAAGATACATATTGGGAATGAGATTTGGGTTCAAAATTTGGATGAGAACGTTTGTAATCAAAATACCAAAGTATAAATGTGATCAATATCTATCCTAAGGCCTTAAAATACCAAGATCAATGCATAATCATTATTAAATCACCATAATTACATTAACAATCAATGAAAATCCTAATTCATACTTTCACCTAAACCCTAGATAGGACACTACTCACTAATCATGCAGTCTAAACATAGAACTCTGAAATTTATAATTAATCTAAGGCTAAGCATGATTAATGAATGATTAATTGAATAACAATAAGCAATTAAGAAACCATATTGATGAAATCTATAACTATAGAAGAAAAGAGAATAACAAATAGAACAATGAATAAAGACTGAAACTTTGCAATTAAATTGATCAAAGGTACCTTAGAGATGTAGAAATCAATGAACTTTCAATCTAGAAATCTAAGATCTCAAGCAAAATATGTGTTTTTCTCTCTAATAGGAACCCTAATAAACTCTAATAATCTCCAGGAATAAAGCATCATTCGAAAATAAGCTAAGGTATCTCTATTGTTTTAAATAGGCACGAGGCCTTACAAAAAATTTCCGGAAAATAAGTGGTGCGGGCGCACCAACGCTACTGATCTCTGAAGTTCGGCTTCCCCGAAGTGGTGTGGGTGCACCTAAAAAAGTGGTGTGGGTGCACCTAAGAAACTGGTGTGGGCGCACCTCTGGTTTAGCTCTGGTCGAACAGCTCAACTTAAAACGCGCATAACTCCTTCGTTTTAGATCCAAATCAAGCTTATCACCAGTCGTTGAAAAGCTATCGAAACGAGCTTTCACTTCCAACTGGAATTACTGTCATCCGATGTGTGGTTTGGGAGATATGTCAATTTGACATTCCCCTTACAAGATTTAATTGTGCTATGTGTTCCTTTGTGCGAGCGGATCATTTCTCAACTTAGGATCTATTTTCATTGCTTCCTTTGCCGAATCTTGGACCTATAGTCATCTTAGATGATCCCACCTACATTAAGAACATGACAAAATAGAGTGAGAGCAATTGTGCTAGAAAATCGGTCAAAAATGACCGGAAATCTAGTAAAATGTCACTATGATCAAGAATGATCACGTGAATGAAATAGAAGAAGAAAGAGGAAAGAAAGGAAAGAAAGAGGATCAAAATAAGCTAAAAAGGGTCCATAAAGGCGTTAGAAACGCACTTATCAGACAATTGTAATTAAAATAGATGGGAGCAATTAAAGCACGTTATGTTGTATGCATAACCACGAGGCCACTTTAGAAGCTAAAAGTTTTTTGTTTCCTCCATGTAGAATTTATAAAATTACAAGGCTACGCACTATGTAGAAGTTCTATCTTAACACACCGCAACCATCTTCCTCCTTTTATATACCATTTTTTGCGAGAAACAACCTTTCATAATTTTTCTGACAACTTAGGACCTTTTTTTTTGCGAGATACAACCTTACCCTATCTTTAGGCGTTGACCACTGGTTTCCGGCATTGACCCACCGATTTTTAGATTTTCGGCATTGACCCACCATTGATGCACGTGTAAATTTAATTTTAAGTTTCAATGGTAACCCCGTGTTAATGGTTATGCATGAGAATGTGACATCAATAACTATTTTTCCTTATAAATAATTGCTAAAAAGGTTCTTTTCAAACAAATTAAGGTTTATTTAAACTAGAATGACATAAGTTTATTGATTTAAAGTCATATGACATTTATAAAATTCAAAACCAACAAATACATATCAAATTGTATCAAACGAAATTCTATTACGCCAAAATCATGATCGTTGATAAGATCTAATAATTTTGCAAACCCTCTTCCACATCGTTGTTTGATACAGCTTCTATAGTTTTGATGTAGATTTTGATTTGATTCAACTGATTGAAAATGAATAATTGATATCTTGTGAAGCCGTACAAATTCTCATCAACAAATCAATTTGTAAGAGAAAACAAAACATCAAAAGCAAATTCCCCAAACTCTTACTAGGAGAGAGATAAAACCCAACACGTGGGTAGATAACCTAATATAAGGGTAGAACAATTCTCCAGTACTAGAGAGAGACTGAAAGTTTATTGTAAATAAAAACTTAGAAATAAACAATAAAGAGAACAAACAAGGATTAGATTTAAAAAGAAAACTAGGAGGATTTTTAGAGATAATAGAGAGAGAACGGCTAGGGTATTTAGTTGTATGTATAATAATCAGTTATGAAGATTATATAATGACATAAGTTCCCTTAAAATATATTTTTCATTTGTCTCTCGTTGTAAACCTATTTCAGAGGGATGACAATTGGGGGAGGTGGGTGCGGAGGATGGTCCCTCCACACCCGCACCCGCATAAAATCCCTTCCTCATCCCCGCCCCACCACTCATGGCGGGGGAAGTTTCCAAACCCATCCCACCCCAGCGAGTACGTATTTAAACTCATTCCCACCCCACCACCTGCATGGGTACCCACATCTGCGTCGTACCCATTTCATACCCGCAACTATCCTCCCAATTACCAAACAATCTGCCAGTACTACTTGTCTACTTCACAACATAATATAGTCTTGAGTCTTCAACTCCTCATGTTATGGGTGATGGGCCGATGGGTCAAAAGCCCATATTACAAATTTACATTTTGCAAAATAAGATTATTAATAATATAAGTATATAACATGGATTTTTATAATAAAATTTCTAATATATAATATGTTTTTTTAATAGATAGGAGGGTATGAGATGGAGGAAAAGTGTGGCGGGCGGGGATGGGGGAGCGGGGCGGGTGGGGATGAGGCAGGGTATAACATAAAATCGACACCCGCTCCACCACCTATTACGGGTACGATTTTAATAATTGTTTATAAAAAAAAATTACTAATGTCATGTTCTCAAATGTAATTATAAATACGAGGTTACTATTAAGAATTAAAATTAAATTTGGTTACGAAATAGAAAAAATATTGATTATTTTCTATAAATTGGAGTGAAATTTAAGGTTTTTTTGATTGCCTATAAATATATGAAATCGGAGGGTTAAGATTGCTAACTTGTTTCGGCCATTTTGCGTTTGGTGGAGATTGATTACTCTTTGGACTTAGTGGTTCATTTGAATTTCGAGCGCTGATTTTTGCTTGTAAGTTTATGTTTTTTTTTTTCGTATTGATTTTATCTACTATCAATTGCAGAAAACCGAACAATTTGTTGTAGATTACTATGTCTGTATTTGATATTATTGAATGATTTTATCTACTGTCAATTGCCGCACTGAATACTGATAATTGTCGTTCCTGTCATAATAATTTTCAAGCTTTGGTGTTGGTACACATTTCTTAGCAGGGGGATACTGTTAATGTTCTGAACTTCTATTCGTCGCTCCAAATTTACTTAAAATCGCCCCAAAAAGATACTTAAGTTGAATGATGTCTCCAAAGAGACGGGTGACTACTTGTTAAGTTATTTACTGAATTGTTAAGTTATACGTACGTTTTTTTACTGAATTGTTTAATAAGCTATTAGATGTGTTGTGGTAGCTTAAAAATCATGTAGTTATGTGGATTACTAGGTTTTGGAGCTTTAGCGCTAGTGTAGTGTCTGAGAGTCTGCTTGAACATTGTGGGTTTGGCGATTATGGCATTAATTGTTATGTGATGCTACTATGCTAGGTAATATAGAACATTTGAAAGGTATTAATGTATTATAGATGTTTTTCATCAACTTGTAAATTAGACTCTGGTAATTGGCTGATTGTGTTGATTCTGAATTAAACAAGATATATTTAAATCAGGTAGCTGGATTGTTGTTATTTAAACTAGGAATATTTGAGAGCTGAATTCAATCTAGGCTCAATTCAGTTTTGACAACATAATTGACATTGTAGGTTTGTGCTGAATTTGCTACTTTCCTTGTACAGATTCTATCTTGTTCCCTAGGTGTACCGGGGAACGAGATGGAGGTTCTCCCTTGTTTGTGATATTCTGTTGAAATTTCTTTTTCTTTCCTTGATGTGTAGACTGTGAGAGCATCTGGTGTTTGTTTCCAGGTGAGACATGATACCATACAAAGTTGTAAATGAGTGCAATCCTTGGGAAAGGAATCTAGATAAACAAGGTGACAAATTTTTTCAATTTAATATTGTCCATTTTTTCAAAGTAATTGTTCTTGAATATAGATTTGTTAATGAGGTTTTAGATATTGTATACAGCTCCTAAAAGGTACCAAAATGATCTGGCTCATCAGCGGCCAAAGTTTTCGGCATTAGAAGAAAACCGCTACCTTGATATTAACACTAAGAGAGCCGCTCTTAGTGTTGCTCCTTCCGTTGTTTCTCTTGTTTCTTACACAGGTATTTTTCTGTTCAATTCATATTGTCTAAGTTTTTGTGTTTCTAATGTACTACTTGTTTGGTTCAATAATAATTGAATTTGTGTAGGAGAGGAGGAGTTATATCAGTGTTGTGGAACAATAATTGAGAGTGATGATACTTATACTGGTATCATACTGACTACGGCAAATCTCATTAGGCCTCATACTGACTACGGATGTGCCAAAAATATTCTTGCTGACAAACTCAAGGTTAGTGATTAATAAGATTATGAGATTCTATTAGCTTAATTGATTGTATCAAGAAATTGAAATTGTTTCTGGACAAGAATAGTTGTTAAGTATAATTGTTGTTGCAGGTTGTGGTGAACCTTTCAAATGCTAGATCATTTGATGGAGAGATTTGTGCACATGAATTTCACTACAACCTTGCTGTTGTACGTTTTAAGTCGGATTTTCCGATTCAAACTGCAAAATTGAGACAAATAGATGATCGTCAAAGTCTTTCTCCTGGTGATGATTTTATAGTCGTAGGGCGCTACTTTGTTAGCCCCTTTGACATCATGGCGGCTCCTGGCGAATATCGGTATGACAAAAAAGTAGTGATTTCAAAAATTAATTTTATATGTGTGTTAGTGCAATCATTCATATGTTAAGTATTATCTTTCTATGTTGTATTCAGTTATTTGATTTAATTGACCATGTTTTAAAAGACTACAGTTATGTTATTAATGCTTCCATCTTACTTAATTTTCAGTTTTGATCGTTGTAAATACGATTGTAAGGAGATATTCATGTCGACTTGCCACTTGACAAGAGTAACCCCTATCTCTTTTTTCGTCTTTCTTTTTACATACCTATGCATGTTTGTTTTTGTGTATGTTGTGTGTGATTTTATTGGGTTATGTCCATATGTTCTAGAGTACAAACTGTTCTACAAAATAGTTAGGATTTTGTAGATTTGTATGTGGTAATACTTTCTTATGTCAAATATGACATTACTCGGTTTTCTGGACATGGATTTCTTATCATTGAATTTTTATGCTATAGTGTGGTGATGGGAGTCCTTTTCTCAATAATGCTGGAGAAGTCATTGGTGTGGCGTTTTATGATATCAGTTTTACTCCTTTTATACCTATAAACGTGGCTTACAAATGGTGGGAGCACTACAAGATCTATAGGTATGTTAAATGGAAATGTTTGCTAATCTAGTAATTCGTATTTTTGGATTATGTGTGGCTTAGATTCTGGGTAGTAAGATTTGATACCATTTGTGTTATGAACTTGCTTGTATAGTGGTTTACTAGTGTTTGCAATTATATTGGCACCTACATTTGGGACTCTATGCAACTTTCTTTTATTTCTTTTGACTCACAGTAAGAATTTGTAGTTGGATGTTAGCTAAACTAAGATACTATATTTTAGGCAAAGTAAGAGACACTCTCACATTGTTATTTGTAATTCTTGTTCACGATGTATTTGGCCCATTTTGGTTTCTTTATTAGGAGAGTGAATATGGTTGAGACTTGAGAGAGTATAGAATTGAGTGGGTCCAACAAGGAGTGTTAGAGGGGGTAGAAAGGGGAATTTACCTTTGCCAAATAAGGGATAAAGCAAAGTGGGAAGAACTTTAAATAACGGCCCTAAATAAAAAGTGGAAAAAACTTTATGAAACTGAAGGACGTATAAGTGATGAGTGATGACCCAAGTTGGTCCATTGCAAAAATTTGAAAGAGATTTGTTGAAAGAAATATTTGAAAGGGAGATGTAAAAGGAAATTGAAGGAAGTCAAGGAACTAAGGGAGAAGGAATAGAAGGGTAAGGATTAGAATAAAGAAAAGGAGAAGGTGTATCAAGGAGAAATAGAAATAAGGAGCGGAGTAAATGCATTAGTTGCCTTTCAAGTCCTATCATTCTGTCCCCCTCTCTTTCTTATTTCTTTTGAGTTAAATAAATCTCGTTTATGTTGTCCCCTTACCCTGCTTGTTGCGGGAGCCTCTGTGGAGGCAATGGGGTAATGAATTAATGATAATGATAATGATGATGATCATGCATGTTCTTAATGGTGCATATTATGTTCCAACTATCTTGCCTTTTCCTCCCCTTTGCTTTTTTCTGATTTTACTCATCTAGTCTTTCTCAATTAGCAGTATAGACTTTGCCAATTTGATGAATAGACATCATGCCCAACATCCTTAGTTTATCCAAAACCTAGTACTGTTTTTTTTATTAATGGGTGTTGTGTTTGTTTAGATAGCTCAGGTTCTACACCATTTACGACCTGATAGAAAGTTGGCTCTCTCCTTCTGTAATAGGGAATATCGCCGACCTTTATTGGGACTGGAGGCAATTGCCTTACACTCAGGTCGTTTAAGTATCGTGGAGAAAGTTATTCAGAGATTTCCTAGCATTTCCAGCGGCCTTGTTGTTAAAAAGGTAATTCTTTGTCGTAGTTCCTAAAGGAATAATGTATAATGTCTATGTATTGACATATGAGATATGTACTACCTATGTCTTTCTTTTGATGTACGAATCAGGTATAAATGTTTCTGTTTCCGTATGGATGTTAATAGTGTGTTCTAGCTAGGGCTAGGATTTATATGAACATGGTGCAGTATCCTGTGCTGCGATTGTAATGGCAACTTCTGGCAGTGGAGTGTTATGAGTTACACACAGCTAGAAGAACATTTTTTTTGGCGATGTAGTGATATACATTCCAGCTTCTTTTTATAATCCTGAGCTCCCTGTTATCTGTAATTATACTATACATGAAGCCTCTGTATTTAATCGTGTGAGCGTTAGTGGTCTATGATTTGTACAGTACTTTTAGATGTCCATTGTTTTCAGATAGCTTGTTATTCATTCATCTAATTCAATTACTGATTAATAATTTGTGACCTTGGCGATTCTGAATAGGTAATATCAGGCTCTTCTGCTGAATCTGCTGGCTTATGTAAGCATGATGTTATAGTTCAGTGTGGTGCGAGAAACGTTCAGAGTTTCTTGGAGGTATATTCCATTAATTTGAGGCCCTTGTATTTTTGTTAAATATACACGATTTGAGATGGAAGTATCAATGGAGAATGTATGATTTGTGTCTAAAAGAATAGTTTTATGTGATAAGATTTGGGCATCTAAGTCTACTCACGCATAGATACTCAAATAGCCACTGATGTGTTTCCCGTCTCTTTAATTGCTGTCAGTTTTTCGAGATAATGTGGGATAATGTTGGACATCCCTTGGATTTGGTTGTGGTCCGAGCAGATCATGTTACCCCTTTAACTCTTAAACTGATGGTTGTTGAGGCTAAATCGGATCAGCTTAATAGGTAAGTTTTTCAATGTAAATAAGATGGTGTTATGGTAAGTAGGTTTGCACATTTAAATTCCTATTACTATGCATGTGACTCATGCTTTTTTTGTGCTCATCAGCTGGCCTCGTAGGAGGTACTGGTGATAATTCAAGCTTTACCATGAATCACCAACAAAAATATTTATAGGTAAACTGTAACATCTCATTTTGGTTCTAATGCATTGTATATATAGCTTCAGGTCTATCTTTATGGTTACTTCTCTAAAGTTGGATCCAAGCACAACCAAATGTACATTATTTGCTCAGTTTGACACCTTATGACCTAACACTTAGAAATAATGATGGAGAATTAGTGCGTAATTGCATATACATTACTTATTGTTTATATTCATTTGGTTGTTATTTGTTATTTGTTATGTGAAATAAAACCTGTTATTTTTTTAGATGCGAGATATAGTCATTGGGGTAATTAAATAAGCACAAAAGTAATATAGCTTAGATGTTAAGTCCTATACATTGCAAGTGAGAGGTTATCGGTTCAAATCTTGGCGTTGTAGCATGTTCGTGTTTGAGCTTTAATAACATCTATGGATTATGAATCTTTGTTCCCTAAGCTGATTGCTTGTTAAATTTTTAAGTGAGAGAATTTTGGAAGTAGAGGAAATATTTCAAATGCATAGTTGCCGTTCACATGCTTAGTGTGCCCTCATCTTGTGAGTCTGTGTAATAGGTCGAAGCTGTATATTACTGATTTAAGTAAGCAAAATTAGATCGGAACTCAGGGCCTGTTCTCTTCGGCATAAAACAACCAAACGAACCGAACTGTACTGTACTGTAATGAATCAATTTAGAAAGAACTGAACTGCATCTGTCTTGTCTTGTAATGAATAAATTTAGAAGCTGAAAGCCCGGACGGGCGAAAATAAGGTTTGGGGAGAAACGAGGCTCTCATAATAGTTGTTTTAGTTGGTGCAATTAAATCATCAATGGTGGAATACAACTTAGGTAGAAAGAGAAAATTGAAATAACAGAATAATCAACATAACATTCTTTTATGGCTCCTCCCTTATTTATAGTGCCTAGCTCTGACAAACTCCTTCCACATACGTGAATTTCACCAACTTGCTTCCCAGGGCATTTTCTAATGGATTGCTGACACAATTAAGTTGTACTTCCCGATTTATCCTTCCTCACACGTCTGACATCTGTCATTCTCACAGGGGGCCTTGTTGGGGTAGCTGCTGCATTACAGTCTGCTTGGTTTTCCCATTATCAATCCGTCTCTTTTTATGCTTAGATTATTAATCTTGATTATGATCAATGGAGGTAGCAAAGATGGGTTCGAACGCTGGCCATTAGGTTGGATCATACTAGGAATATGGGGGGTACCAGAATGTGTATGCTAGATGGATGTGGCAAGTCACATAGCTTGAAAATTATTAGGTTGTAGGCTTGTAGCACTTCATTATTTTGTCTATTCCATCTTCTGTGTTCTCTTGAAATCCATGTTCAGCATCTTAATTTGTCTTTAGGCTAATCCCTTTTAGCAACAATTGGAGTGGTAATAGCGAGGAAAATAGTAACAATAGCGTAACAGACTTCCAATGTTTAGATGTTTACCCTCCATTTCTTTTGCTTTAGTGCATCTGTCCATTGCCATTATCTTGCTTCATCCCCTCCCAAACCCTCTAGCCGTTGTCTACATTCACGTATTCGTCAAGCTCTTGATTTTACTAGTTGTGAAATGTTGAGCATGTTTGAATAGTTGAAAATTTTGAACCACTTGATCTGAGCTTCCATAAGTCACCTTCGGTTTTACTTTTTGTGAGGTGTTTATATTGACTTGCAACCTGACTTTTGTTTAGTTTCTGTGGCTGTTGCTTTGTGATTTGTTTTGAGCTTAAAATTTGTTATTGAGCTGTTTTTTTTATAAGCTAGCAAATACTGTTTACTTGGAGGTTTCGTTTCTCTACCATCAAGTTTGAATTCTCATGCTTGCAGGTAAAATATGCTAATAGAAGATTAGGATCTATTATGTGAATGCCAAGCAGAAGATTTTTATTTTGAGAGGAATTCCAAGCAGAAGACTGAACTTTTTGAAAGGAATGCCAAGCATGAGATTCTGCATCTTTTGAAAGAAATGCCATGCAAGCAAGCAGGAGTTTTGTGTATTTTATCGAATGGAACATGATTATGCGGAACAGGAAAACAGAAGGTATTATGATGGGTATAGTATTGTATGTTTGTATATAAATCGTACAGATTAATGTAGGCAAACATTTTTGGACATGGATTATTTTGGACTCAATTTTGTTGTCAATTCTCGTACTTCGGACCAATTATCTTTCCTAATAAAAAAAAATCTAAGCATGCTAGTGTTAGCTTTTGCATATAGAGTATTATGAAGGGGATTACCTAGAGGTTATTAAAGTTTGGTTAAGGACCAAGGGTGAATAGCTATTAAAGTTTGATCGTAGTATTAGCTAACATAATTTGCAACAGCAAAAGGGTGGTAAAGTTTGATTAAGGATCAAGGGTGTAAATGATGCGAGTCAAGCTCGAGTTGAGTTGAACCAAACTCGAACTCGAAGACCAATATTCGAGTCAACTCGAAAACTTGTGAGCTCCAAATTACTAAATTTGAAAACCAGAAATCATGCTCAAGCTCAGTTTAAGCTCTAATTCATATAATTTTTTTCAATATTTTTTATTCCTTAGCTCACTCTGTACTCTTGAACGTTACTAGTGCGTTAATATACATGGCATTTTTTGGGCAATATACATTACTTGTCTTTATTTTGAATTGTTAATTGTTTTTATTGTTTGTTTTAGGGATTGTATGTAACATATTAAAATATGTTTAAGCAAAAGAGTAAATGTAGTAAATATATATATATGTTCAATAAAACAAAAAGTTCAATATACATATGTTCAGCCGAAATAAGTTAAGTTCAGCGAAATTAATTCATTGAAAATAAATAAAATTTGTAAAAAAAAAGTTCAACAAAAATAAGTTGAATCTAGAAAAATGAATTCAACAACTCGAAACAAATTAGAAAATTGTATTATCTTTTTTTTTTTCGTGTTTCCAATGATAAATTATGATTATTTAACTAATCCAAAAATGAAAATATCTACATCAATTGAATAATTTTGGGACACAGTTTATTATTTTTATGTTTAGTACTTATTCTTGTTATGTAGAAAAAATAATGATATACACAGATATACCATAGTGCAGTCTTATCATTGTTATTGTGTACTCCCTCCGTATTTTTTTGTTTTCATACTTGGAATCTTGACACTATTTACAATGAGAGAGGATATTCTAAATTCTTTTCAATATAGAAGAAAAAAGTCATATGGGGTCTTGATTGATTCTTCTCAATAAGTATTTTATTAATATTCAATCGTTATAATTTTTACAAATATGTAACGAAAAATATTTAAGGTCAAAAAAGTGCATTGCAAACGTGCACAATTGAAGTAGGAAGAACAAAAAAATACAGAGGGAGTAGTTGATATTCTTGTTGTTGTTATCATCATTAAAACTGCTACTACTGTAAAGATCTGATCCTCATACTCACTTAATAAATACCCTAATACGATAACCTTAGAATTGACTTGAAATTTCGACAGATTTTTCTTTGTAATTTGGACGATAAAAATAGGAGATAATTTAAACTTGTTTACAAACTCAATAGAGTAACATATTCTTTATCCAAAATTCAAAATCGTTCGACGCTTTCGTGGAAGCAACACCACGGAGAATTGGGAGCATTACCATTTACCGCCTCACTTACCAGAAGGTAAATGCAAGGCTAAAACAACTAAAACTCTTCTAATCTACTCAGTGTTACAAACCTGTCTAAGGGATCTAAATCAAAACTTCGACATAGGTATCAAAACTTATACATAAATCAAATAAAGATATGACTTTATATTTCAAAACTCCTCGGAAACATAAACTTTCTATGTGTCGTCATCCTCACTTGAATCACTCGAAAAACCTCAACATTACCTGCCAATGTAGTCAATTGCTCACCATTGTACAAGTTACATGGGTCATCACAAATTCCATCCCAAATAGGAGAACAACACAAATAGGAAAAGTACACGTCGACAAAACTTGAGTATCAACCCACCTTAAACAACAATAATGAATAATTAAAATTTAAGTCATAAATAAGTCTCAACTACATACACAAAGCAAATCAAATATTTGATTGAGGTACCAGTTGCCAGTCACGTACTCCTACATCAAGTTACTATGATCACAATACCAACTCTGAAAAATCTTTAGATAGAAAAGTACGGCAAATCATCACATCTAAACATGTTAGATAATGTAAACTCCCTAATCTTAGAGTATTCCCATTAATCAATATATATATAGTGTTTATAAATATAATAATTTAATCATGTTAGGAATTCAAACTATATAGCGATTATATAGATATATCCTAAACCGATGAGAAAATATTATCCTAAATATATTCTCTATCACACCCCCGCAGTCGGAGCGGGAAAAAGTCGGACGCTCGGACTGGATCTGAATCATGCATCAGATGATGGAGGATAATATGATAACCCAAGATCAAATGGAGAAGCAACAATAACCTAATAATGACGAGGAAACCAACAACCACAAACTATGCAGAGGAGAGGAGAACGCTGCTGGCCAAAGGAGAAGGGCGCGCGCGAGTTGCGGATTTGGGCTAAGTTGCGGAGCCGAATATATGGCTATCGTCAAGGAGGCATTGCTGCTGTAGAAGAAACAAAAATAGAAACTATCACTAAATATGTTCATAATCGGGAACAACTAAAACACTAGATGTCCCACTTGGATAGTAGAACGGAATAAAAAACATGAGATCTGAAATTTTGAAAAAAACAGATCAAACCAACACAACAGGGAGGAGCTGCCTTGCACAAACTTCGAATGACAAGCCTTGCACTGATGGAGCTGCAAATGGCGTAGAAGATGGCAGAAAGGGCACTGGAACTGAAACTTGTGTTACTACGGAGGAACAACACGTTCAGAGAACTCCAAATACTAGAACACATAATTGAAAACCTCGTTGCTGCACCCACGAGAAATACCTTGCATTGAATTCAACTGCTATGATGGGTTGAAGGACTATCCAACAGTGGAGGTGTGTGGGGTTTTGCTAGACAACATTGGTATAAAATAATGGTGTGTTGGTGGGGAAAAACAATATGTTTTAAATTTTCTTCTTGAGAAAATAAGCCATTGGCTATGGAGAGAAAACTGTAGGAGAGATTCATAAAAAAAATCAAGATTTTGCGGAAGCGGTTTTTGTGTTTTTATGATTGTGAATCCCGCCGATGGGTCTAATCTATAAACACACCGGCAGGATAAAAATTTCTCTAGACTATCTTAAGATCTAACCAGCTCTTGATACCATGTTAGATAATGTAAACTCCCTAATCTTGGAGTATTCCCATTGATCAATATATATAGTGTTTACAAAATAATAATCTAATCATGTTAGGAATCCAAACTATATAGGGATTATACAGATCTATCCTAAACCGATGAGAAAATATTATCCTAAATATATTCTCTATCAAAACATATGTTCGCAACTAAAACTATTTAAAATCTTTCAATAATCAAGATTCAATAAAAAATAAACTTCATTTGCTACTAAATTAGATGTTCCATTAATCAAGTAGATATGAAATAATCTTAAAAGAAAGTCAGGATGGATATGTGAATCCCGATCAATTTGGTAAATCTTGCCACCTACGACGAATATCAATCAATCTAGTATCTCCCAAAATAAATCCACAAAACATCAATACCTCCAATAATCAGTGGCGGATCTAGAGTTGACATCAGGTGGGTTCAAGTCAAAGTCAAAAGTTAAACTTACAGACTGGAAAAATAAATATATATAACAAGAAAAATAATCAATTTATAACAAGAAAAATCAATTTCAATTGTTGACTATATTCAATTACTCTAAACAGTAAATACTCAGCACATAAAAAAAGTATCTAAATTGTGAATTGAAACTATACCATAATAATTTAATGTATAGAATGATAGAGCTTATAAGAAACTAAATAATTCTATATTATATTCATCATTGATTTAGATTTGTAGCAGAAAATATTAATCTTTACAAAAATAAACAGCGTATTTTTACCTTTTACCCTGTTGAATTCGTCGAATATTAAAATTGTTGTGAATTGGGATAATTGTTCTCCAAATCTCCGGCTTGCCCAGTAAATTTTTGTCAAAAAGCACAAACAATTAAGTTTATGATGGTAATTAGCTACTGTGATGTTGTGACGGCTATGTGATGTGACAGATGAAGAATTGTTTATTCGGTGGAAAAGAGGGCAGACTTGTAGTACATTAAAAAAGTGAAGGAAACTGATTTTTTTTATTTGCTTTTTTATTTATTTTACCTTTTCCAAGTAGAGTGAGAAAATAGCTTTTACCTTTTTTTCCACTGGAAAAAGATTTAAAAGCTGCAAACTTGGTCCACTTGGAGTAAGAAAAGTGGGTTTATTGAACTAGGCAACTAGAGTACAATAATAAAGCAAAGGAGCTGCAGACTCCTGCCCTCACGTTTCATAGTTATCATTAATTTTTTTATTTTTTATTTTTTATTTTTTCTTCCCCCAAATTCAATTGACTGTAAAGTTTTTCCTAAAATCTAAGTGGGGTCATTTGACCCCTCACCCTATAACATAAATCCGCCCCTGCCAATAATTACTCCATATAATCTTTCACTTTAATATATTTTTTAGGAAATCAAAAACAAGGTTTGCAACCATTGTGTTTATGATCAACCAAATCTTTCAATAATCAAACAAACCAATCATTCATATGACACCATTGCATTTAAACCACAAGTTTCAATCCAAGTTTATTCCATATATATGATTCTACGGTTTTTTCACCAGGTACCCCTGTAGTTTTTCAAAATTCATGGGGTACCCCTACTTTTAAAAAAATGCACCAGGTACCCTTACTTTGGGGGTAAAATGTACGAAATGCCCTTAATGACTAACGGTGTCAAGTTTCCGTTAGTCATTAGGGTTAATTAACCCCTCTAATCCTAATTAAACCCTAATTAACCCTAATTAACTAACTAAACCCTAACTTCTAACCCTAACCCCTTAACTTCAAACCCTACCCCCACCACCACCCCACCACCACCACCACCACCACCCTCTGCAGCCCCCTCCCTCGTCAATTTCCCCCCCCCCCACCCCGCACCACCCCTGCGGCCCCCTCCCCGGTCAATTTCCCCACCCCCACCCCCCCCCTGCAGCGACCCTCTCCCAGTCGATTTCCCCACCCCCGCCCCCTGTGACCCCCCTCCCCGTCGATTTCTCCCCCCCACCCCCGTCCGTCGATATCAACACCCTCCCCCTCGCTGTGACCCCCTCCCCCCCTCGATTTCCGCGTCTATTCCCCCACCCTCGTCAATTGCGGACCCATCCCCCATCCTCGTTGATTGCGGAATTCACGTTGGGGCTGCAAAACGCAGCGAATTGGCTGCGGATTTCAAATTTGGGCTGCAAAGCGACGTGAACGGGGGTGGGGGGGGGGGATTCGACACGGGGTGGGGAGGGGGAATCGACACGGAGTAGGGGAGGGTGGGGGAATTCGACGAGGTGGGGAGGCTGGGGAAGGGGGAGGGGGAGGCTGGGGAATGTGGGTGAGGGGGAGGCTGCGGGAATGTGGGGGCGGGGAGGGGAGGCTGCGGGATGGTGGGGGGAGGCTGCGGGATGGTGGGTGGGGGAGGGAGGGTAGAGGGGGGTTTGTGGTGGTTGGGTAGTTAGGGTTAGGGTTTAGGGTGGGGGTGAGGTGTTAGAGAGTTAGTGTTAGGGTTAGAGGGTTTAATTTGGGTTAGAGGGGTTAGAAGGGTTAATTAAATGAAATGACTAACGGAAACTTGACGCTGTTAGTCATTAAGGGCATTTGGTGAATTTTATTGAAATAGTAAAGTGCGCAGTGCGTTTTTTTAAAAGTAGGGTGTACCCATGAATTTTGAAAAGCTACTGAGTGCACGCAGTAAAAAAACCGATGATTCTATATCCTATTCCAACAATTAAAAGTCAAGCTGATTCCTCTATCATAAACATACACGACTTGATCCCATAAGGCCATACTTTTCATGTCTATTGCATTTTGCAGGTAAGTCAAAATATCCCATGAATAGCATGCTCAGTACGGAATATAATGGACTCATACAATTAGTGACGTACTAAATAGTTATTACACCATTGAGGATTCCCTAATAAAGAAAATAACATAATAGGACATGATTTATGTGGGAGGAGATACATAGTCAATCATATACTTCCTCCTTTTCTTTTTAATCTACACCGTTCTTTTTTCTATCTTTTGTAACATGTCCTATCATTTTCTCCTTTTTTCCACTCACATTGTCCACTTTTTAATATAATAACCCACCTTATGATTTCTCTCTCCGTTTTTTTAGTTTATCTCTCTCACTTTTCAGCTTCACTTTTGGACTTTCTCCTTGGTTCTCTCCCAAAGTGGAGTGAGTAAATTAAACAAAACGAAGGGAGTATTTGATAAAATAGTCATTAGTAAGATCAACATCTACCAAGTAGTAATTGGTTTAGTGGTTTGGTTTGTATCTTACAACCTTGAGGTTGTGGGATCAAACCCCACTAGAGGTACTTGGGGGTGGAGATTTCCCCTTATCACCCCCTATTCCCAAGGGGCCTTGCCTAAAACCTGAGCCTGATTGACCTGAGCCTGATTGACCTGAGCGAGGTTCCGATCCGTTAAGACGTCTTCTCCTTGCCTTAAAAAAAAAAACAAAGTAAGATCAACGACTAATCCGTTTAAAGAACATACTATATTTATTTATTTGGACAGATAAGATGAATTGCCCTATAGAACCGAAAAAGAACATACTATATAGTCATTTTAATAACCCTACCACCATTGCACCACATACATGCTAACAACCACCCCTAATACCTCCAATAACATTATTCTAATATGCTAAGCATGTACTTTTCCAAAGAACATGTAAACCAACTCTTCAATTCAAAATCCCCTTTCCCAAAAACATTACAAATCATTTTAAACTTAACCTCAAAGTATCTTAATTACTTGGATCGCATACAAGGCATCATTTACTTCACTTTTAACAGTTAGACAAACATCACATAATATGATTTAGGGAAAAGAAACCTTTAACCAACTCAAGCTTCTTCAATCCACGAGGATAGAATTTTCTAGTGTGTAGCTAGAAATGGCTTTACGTGATCAAGATTTTAAAATCTAATTGATAAAAAACCTGAAATACAAACTAATAACTCAATACCAAAGCAAAAACCAATTGGCGCTAGAATTTAGCCCAACACTCAGCCTATCCACCATAATCCATAACCAATTTCAATATAGGGAATAAACATTTTACACCTAAGACATGCAACACTTACTCAAAACATACAACTTGATTCGAGTACCTCAAAATTTAACAAAACAAATTACCTAATTTAATTCAATTATTAACCATCAAAATTCAACAATTAAAGCCCATAAATTTTCACAATATCATACAAATCTCAAGAAACTAGAGGGAGAAGAAGAGGAAGAGTGTGACACCTTACGCGGGGACGCGTTCGAGCGGCACCACCACAGGAAGGCACGAATTGAGAGGGAGAGAAACGACGCACCACTAATTCACGACATAAACCCGCTAATCAAGTTTAGCTGTCAATTAGGAATGTCAATTGGGCGGCGCGGATGTGGAGGATGGTCCCTCCACACCCGCACCCGCCTAGAAAACTCATACTTGCACCTTGGTGTGTTCATGGGTGGTTAACCGTCCCGGAACGGTTTTTCGGTTCGTTATTTTCGTGAACCGTAATCGTAACCGTTCAAACCGGTAGCCGCCTAAGTGGTTAACCGGTTTTTCGGTTAACCATTAACCGTTACTTAATTATTATTATTATTATTATTATAAAGTATCATTCGTCTGCCAATTCTCTACATCATCTGCACCTTTTTCATCATCCATGGTGTGAGTTTTGCTTTTGTTGATTTTCCCTCCCTAATTTTAGTTATACGGGTCTTCTCCTAGTTTTAAGCTATACATTTCTATTTTAGGTGCTTGACTTAGGACATTGCACTGATTTCCTTTCTGTATGTATTTTCTGCTTTTCATTCTTTTAGTTTGGATACTTTCTTCTGCTTGATACTTTGTTTTTCCCAGTTGATTTTAGGGCTCTTTTTTTATCTTTTTTGTTGCTTTTATGATAATTCATTGAATAGAATAAATATATTCGGTTTTTTCAGTTATCGCTTATATAAAATAACCATACCCGTAACCGTACCGTTTAACCGTTATTTTTACCGGTTCGGTTACCGAACCATTTAACCCTTACTTTTGTGGTACGGTTACCACCCGTTTTGACCGGTTTTTCGATTTTTCGATACGGTTTTTCGATTTCGGTCTTTTTATGAACACCCCTACCTGCACCCGCCTAAAAAACCCATCCTCCACCCCACCCCACCTCCCGTTGCGGGGGAAATCTCCAAATCCATCCCTGCCCAAGGGGGTATGTATGTAAATTTGTCCCCACCCCTCCACCTGTTAGGGTACCCACATTTGCCTCATACTCGCCTCATCACCCGCCCCTACAATCCTCCCAAAGTTCAAGAGCGCAAATTTTCCATCTCAAACACATTCTACCACAACATAATATAATAAAATGATTTTTTATAATAGAAATTACTAACATTCACACTTTGACTTTTGCACTATTCACACACCTCACTTTGACCGAACTTTTACTAATACATAAAAACAAAAATGTTGTTGGATTTGTTTCAATGAATGTTTTCATAATATCAACTTTTTATAATTTTTACAAATGCATAATTAGAGATTCTGATGGTCAAAGTTGTGTGTTAGCAAGTGTGAAATTCAAACTGTTGCACTTATTTAAAAACAGAAGAAATATGTTTTTAATAGAGAGGAGGGTACTGGATAGAGGAGAAGCGACACGTACGAGGAAGGGGCGGGACGAGTGGGGATGAGAAGGGTAGTCGGGTATAACTTAAAATCTACACCCACTCCATCACCCATGACGAGTATAATTTTCACCCCCATCCCCACCCCATTACCCGCCAAACCCAGACCTATGCCCGCCACATAAGGAATCAACACTAGTGGAAAAAAACTCAAAGACTGCAGTGCAAGGGCTGCGGTTTATTGCAAAACGCAGCCCTTAATAATGAAGGGCTGCGGTTAGCCCAAAAACCGCAGTCCTTTATAAATTAAGGGTCGCGGTTTTGGGTTGACCACAAACCCTTTAATAAAGGGTCGCGGCTTTGGCTAACCGCGGCCCCTAATGGGCCTAGTTATGATTTTTGGGCTAATGGCCGCATACACGCACTTGGACGAAATGTTTGGGCTAACTTTTCTCTCTCCCTTCCCAGTCCCCGATTTTCCCTCTCACCTCATCAAACCCCTCCCCCTCTCTCTCTCTTTCTCTCTTCGCATCACTCCTCGCCGGAGCTGTCGTTCGCTCGCCGGAGCTTCTCTCTCACTTGTCGTCGCGTGTTTCCATCGATGCTTTTGTTCTCCCATCTCTCAGAAACTCTCTTTTCTCTCACATCTCACTTCTTCACTGTTCTCCCTTTCTTTCTCCCTTTCTCTCTCATTCTCATACAATCTCAGATCCAGACCTTCACTTCTCTCTCAAAGGCCTCACCCGAGCGGCGCGCCGCAAACCTAAAGACGGCGCGACTCGGAGTCTCGGACCTCCTGCTGGTTGCTTCATATCGGTGTTGTGACTCGGACCTCTTGCATAGCTGCCTCGCCTACGTGCAGTCGCAGAACCGTTCGGACCTCGGTGGACGGAAAGACGGTGGACCTCCAAGAGTCGTGACTCGTGAGTAGGTACATCTTAATCTGCTCAATTTTCTTGATTTCTTGTTTTACTTTACAGATTAGGGTTTCATCAATTTCATGAGAATTGGAAAATAAATTGCAATTTCACTTGTTATGGGTGTTTATATATCAGATTATATAATTTTGAATTGTTATAAATATTGATTTTGTTGTTGTACTTTGATTTGGGGTGTTATTGGTTGATTTGTACAAAGATTGTGAGAAATTAAATATCAATTAGCACCTAGAATTCAATATGAGCAATGTATCTAAACACTTAGAGTTCCAAACTTCATTACCTTATAGTTATAAATTTACAGTGATTTGTTGTCTTTCAGTATTTCTTTCCATACAAAGACGTCAATTTGAGCAAATAAAAGTTGCTCTTCCCATTCTTCTTAACGCTGTGAAAGCTGCGTCTTTCGATTTGGATAATAGAGATATAGGCTTTAAGGATTTGTTTAAAGGAGCTATCAGCATTGGCAAATCTATACTAGGAACTTGCCAAAAGTTGGTCTGTCAGTCTTTGATATATCGTGTTTCATTGTGAAATTAATTTTACCTTCACTGTCTGATCTTCATTTGGTCATCGTGGGTTACTTGCATTATATGTTTTGCAAATCATGGTACTTATCTCTGAATTTTATTTTGTTGTGCTTCTCGGTCTCTCAATTGCTTAACTTTGTTGTTATGCCTGCTTACTTATTTTTACTATAGCAGGCTTTACCATGTTATGCCCTTGCTATATGTTATTCACTTGTCCCCGTGGACTATTGTTTCGATCGGCAAAGGGAGAGAAAGTTTCATCGTGTCTTTCTTTTGTGCACAATTATCAAGCTTCTTTCCATATTGTGGTTTAAAATATGCTGATCTTGTAACTGACCAAGGAGTTGATCCACTGATCAATCTTGTATGTGGTGGTGAGTTGTCAATGTTCTTTGTACTCATCCCAGTCAAATTTTCTTATATCTTAGAATTTGTGAAGATAATTCCTTTTCTCTATACTCTGCAATGTCCAGATGAAACAGATGATTTTATGGATTGTTTTAGTTATGTCAAGCATGGAGCAGTGCTTTCGGGTGAGCATATGACCATGATGATTTCTCATTTTCTCTTACTCATCCAATATACTGGCTGCCCAAGTATTATCCTGTTTTAATGTTACACTTAGTCTTTCTCTCATGCTTTGATTCGGTGATTTGGGGGCATATATCGATGAAGTCACTCGGGCAGTAGGGCGGGATGTAAGTATTCTCATAAATGAACTTAGGCATTCTCATAAATTTATTGTTGTTAATTTATAAATGAAAACGCAACCGAATATCTCAAGTTTTTTTACTAAAACCACACCAATACCTGTGTACAAAATTCTCTCCCTTTTCAATCCATTGAACGAAATCCTCCCCCTTCTCAATCCAATGAACAAAATCATGGATTATCCTACGCGTACCCGAACCCGTACCTGTATCCGTCTTGTGCAACCTAGTAGGTAGTGAGTAGTGACCTACCATTCATAAATTCCCTGGATCCGCCACTTGCTTGTCCGACACTCGACTCCTTGGTTAATTCATCTATTGCGGTTTTACGCAACATGCACTTGCTTTTGGTATTTGTTTGGTTCTTTGTGTAACTCCTAGTTCACCTCGGCTCGGATTTTGGAACCCTTTGAAATATTATGTGTAAATTTGATGTCTTCGTATGTTGTCAAGTTAGTGTATTCAGGAGATCTGCAATTGTAATAAGTCTTACCGTATTGTTTAGCTACCTTAATTTTTTCTTTGAAGATGATGCATTTTGTCGTGTGTATATAAAGAAACGGTATAGCTTTGATTCATTGTATATCTATGATTAAGTTAAGCTGGTATATGACTTAGTGTGTATATCTATGATTAAGTTAACTAGTATATGACTTATAATGTAAACATGAAATTTCGGATTCGAAAACTAAAAATTGACCGTGTGCTTTCTGTAGTGATTGAATATCGGGGTTGGTTACGATGTAGGCGTTGTTCGGCGTTACATATTAACTTGTAATGTATATTTAGAGTATGAGAAAAGGTATGTCTTATTCTCACTCTTTTTTTTCTGCTTTTTATTGAGTGATGTTTTAGAAATTAGAACCCTATTATCCGAAGTTGATTGTTCGAGGATGAACCTTATTTATCTCCTTTTCCCCCTTAGTTGAAGATGATTGTTCGAGGAATTAGTGTGGGCATTGTAGCCCCTTTTGGGATCATGGTGCTGGTTTTGTTCAATTATTTTTGGCCGTTATTGCTTGCTTCATGCTTAAAGTTGGTGAATTTAGTTAGTTATTGATATTTGTGGGATTTCTTGGCCTAATATTGATGATTGGTTTATATGCTTGAATTATACTTAGTTTTTAATAGTTTTTGTGATAGTTTTTAGGCTAATTTAGGCTAAGTTCATTCCGTTTCTTTCTTTTTGTGTATTTTTCCTCCCTTGCTCTCTTTCTTTGGGTGCTTGTTTACATTTCAGGACTTGGAAGCACGTTTGGAGGGTCTATGCACAAGCCCGAGGCAAAGCGTTGAAGAAATGGAGCACCAAGGAGCTCGAAAGAAGAGAAAAAGGGCGAAGAAGTAGCCGACCCGAGGGCCGGGTGTGTGGACCCGCCCGGTCGGCCCGAAATGAGCAAACCAGGCGGCGCCCTTCGGCGAACCGCCGGGTGCGTCCGACCGACCCGAGGGCTCGGGTTGACAGACCCGCCCGGGTCGCTTTGATTGGGAAACCAAAAAAGTTCTGCCCTTTGGACCCTGGTCGGGTGACCCGAGTGCTCGGGTTTTGTCACCCGAGAGCTCGGGTCATTTCACCTGCCCGGGTCGGATCATTTTTTCGGAAACGATTTTGCGATTTTGTTTAACTTAATGCGGGGGCTGTTTTGTAATTCTCTGATTTATTTCTTCTGACTATAAAAGAGGGACTCCTCTTATTTTTACTTAGGCAATTATTAACTAGAGATTAGAGAGAGATTAAATCTTGTTTTAGCATTCAAACTCTAGAACAAAACCCTAGGAGAGAGAAAGTGAAGGTTTGAAGCTTTTAGATCTCCATTCTTCATTTATGAAAGCTTAAAGTTGGTAATTTTTGTTTATTATTCTTCTTTTCTTCCATTGATCTTGCTTATTACATGCTTAGTTTGTTTAGATCTTACTTTATTAGTTGATTATTTGCATTTTACCTCTTTTCCTCCATGGTTATGGTGATTAAGTTACTTCAAGCTTTGTTTTGTGTTATTTCCATGATGTGTGAGTAGTTCCTTACTAGGGGAAGGGATGTAGCCTTCATTTACTCTTCGGATCTTAGATCTAAGTTAGGGGGTTAACTTTTGGGGTTGAACTTGTTGATCAAGCTTGTTTTACTTGGTTTGTTGGGTGCTTGATCACCACTTAACTTACATATTTGGAGTTCCTAGTGAAGGATTGAGAGATGAAGCTAGGAATAAACTAAGTTTGGTTCTTTAGATTAGGATTTCCATGAATATAGGTATTTTCTAATTTAGGGAAACTTGATTAATCATGTTGTGCTTGATTTGGCTAGATTAGTTGCTTATGCCATGAGAATAGGTCATGAGTGACTAATCAAGCTCCTCTAATTAGCTCGAGAGAGTAATTAGAGTTCATATGTTCATGATTTTCCCCTTGTGATCCCCCATTTGTTTCCCCTTGGCTTTGATTTTGGATTCTTGGATTGAGTGTTGGTGAATCCCTCTAATCCCCTAGTTTCTTTTATCCTTGTCTTAACTTCTTTGCTTAATTACTTGTTGATTTACTTTGCAAACTTCCTAGTTTATTTAGATTTTAGAATCATCGTTAAACTCTTAAAAACCCAAAAATTGATTTAGCTCATTGTAGTTAGCTAATTACTCTTGATTTAACCCTACTTCCTTGTGGATTCGACCCTATACTTATCCTATATTGGATAAATTAGGTTATATTTGGCGAGTATACAACGACCGTCAAATTTTGGCGCCGTTCTTGGGGAAGTAGCGGTTAACATTAGCTAATTGGTTAATTTTGAGACTAAATTGCCTTTTTCTTTATTTTGGTGTGTTTACCTCTTGGTTGTTTTTACTAATATTCTCCTTAGCTTTGTTGGTTGCATGTCACGGAGATTGAGGGGCGATCCAACCATCCCCATCGATCATAACCTTGAAAATACTTTGAGGCAATTAAGGAGAATCTTTAGGGAACCTACGGTCCAACCGGGTGTTGAACAACCGGGTTTTGAGCAAGAGTCTTCTATCTCCACTACTTCTAGCACTATGGGGGATGAGGCTCCTAGAGCATTACGGGATTTTGGGCATCCCGAGGCATTTGAACTCAAAAGTGGTATTCGCCGCCCAACTACTACCGCCAACTTCGAATTTTCTCCGCATTTGATTCGCATGATCAAACAAGAGCCCTATGGGGGTATGACTCATGAGTGCCCTCTTGAGCATTTGGCTAACTTCTTGGAGCTATGTGCCACGGTGAAGCAAAATAATGTGAGTCAAGAGTTTGTAAGGCTCAACTTATTTCATTTCTCTCTTGTGGGCAAGGCTAAGAAATGGTTGCAATCTATTCGGAAGACTCTTTGACAACATGGGCACAAGTTACCACGGCTTTTGTGGATGAATTCTATTCTCAAGAGAAGACCTCCGAAGCTAGGAGGAAGATAGCTAATTTCTCTCAAGAGGAGGATGAGACATTGTATGGAGCTTGGGATAAGTTCAAGGATCTTCGACGATCTTGTCCTCACCATGGTTATAGTCAATGGATGCTTATGCAAAGCTTCTATGATGGTCTCCTCCCTATGACCCGTGCAAGCCTAGATTCGGGTGCGGGAGGCCAACTAACAAAGCTTCCGGTTGACAATATTGAGCCTACAATTGAAGAGGTAGTACGACACTACTCTTGGGGAAATTCTACTAGAACCGCAAGCATGAAGAGTGCAAGCAAAGGCAAGTATGATCTTGATGCCATTGACCATATCAATGCAAAACTTGATACCCTTGCAAAGAAATTGGAAAAGGTAAGCTTGGCATCTCCTAGCCAAGGTACTTCTCAAGCTTTTTCTTGTGAGATTTGTGGTGGGTCGGACCACGCTAGCTCTTATTGTGGTGGGTCTATGGACCATGTTGCTTGGGTGAATACTAGGGGTGAGGGAAATCCTAACTTCAACAACCAAGGGAGATGGAATAACAATGTAAGTGGAGGATGGAAGAACCCCCAACCACCCCAACCTTACCAAGCTAGACCACCCGGATTCCATAACCCCCAACAATCATTCACACAACCACCCCTAGAGCTCCCTTTGAACCAAATCAACCAAAACAATCCTCCCTTGAATCCACTCTCCAACTTTTCTTAGCTCAACAAACAAAAACCAATGCCGACAATGATAGGAAGTTTGGAGACATACACACCTCCCTCCAACAAATGAATGCCCACAATAAGATCATTGAAACCCAACTTGCCCAAGTCGCTCAACAAGTGAGCAATAACCCTTCAAACTCTTCCACACAACTTCCTAGCCAACCCATTATCCGAGAGCAAGCTAAAGCGATTACTTTGAGATCCGGGGCTCACTATGAGGGTCCTAAGATGCCCACACTTGATGATGCTAACCCCTCCAATGAGAGTGAGAATGTGGATAGTGAAGTTGATAAAGAGATTGAAAATGTCGTTGTGGAAGACATTCATGAGGATGGGACTCCTATAGTTGTTGAACACGAAGCATCAAGCAACGAGCCTCCTCCAATGAAGAGCTACACTCCTCCGGTCCCATATCCTCAAAGGTTAGCCAAGAAGCACTTCAATGACAAATTTATCAAGTTCCTTGAGGTAATGAAGGGTTTGCAAGTTCACATCCCATTTCTCCAAGCTATGGCTCAAATGCCCACCTATGCCAAATTTCTAAAGGAACTTCTTTCTAACAAGTCCAAACTTGAAGAAAGTTCCACCATTGCTCTCACCGCCGAAGTTAGTGCGGTCCTCCAAAACAAGCTCCCCAAAAAGCTTGAAGATCCGGGGTCTTTCTCCATACCATTGAGAATTGGAGATTTGGAGCCAAAGAGAGCATTGGCCGATCTTGGGGCTAGTGTAAGCCTAATGCCACTCTCCATTGCAAAGAAGCTCAACTTTGAGCTTAAGCCAACAAGAAGGGTGATACAACTAGCGGATCGCTCGGTTAAGGTGCCCGTTGGAGAATTGGAGGATGTTCGGTGCAAGTTGGGAGAGTCTTCATCCCTTGTGACTTTGTAGTGATGGAAATGGAAGAAGACTCCCAAGTCCCTCTTATTTTGGGAAGGCCTTTCTTGAAAACGGCCGGAGTGCTAGTTGACATGAAAAGAGATGTAATGACATTGAGGGTTGGTGATGAGAAGATGGAGTTTGCTTTCAATAAGAGCATGAAAGCGCCTATTATGGAAGAAGTGCATCGGATCGACACCCTTGAGCAAGAAGTGTTAAGCCTAAGGGCTTTAGTTGAAGCAAGGGATCCTCTTGAGGATGTGCTACTAGGAGAAGATCAAGAGCAAGAAAGTGAAGCTTGGCATCTCAAAAAGGCAATGGACAAAGCACCAATCTACCTACCTCCTAATTCGAGCTTTGAGATTTTAGAAGCTTCATTGAAAAAAGAGGAGAGGACCACGCCTCCTCCTACATGTGAGTTGAAACCCCTTCCCCCTTCTTTGAAGTATGTTTTTCTCGGAGAGAACGAGACTTATCCCGTGATTGTCAATTCTACATTCAATGGTCCTTCTCTTGACAAACTTCTTTGTGTTCTAAAACAACATCGAAGTGCCATTGGGTATACAATTGATGATCTCAAGGGTCTAAGTCCCACCTTGTGTATGCATCGAATTCATTTGGATGATGGTCAAACCTCCTCTATTGAGCCTCAAAGAAGGCTAAATCCTAACATGAAGGAGGTGGTAAAAAGGAAGTTTTGAAACTCCTTGAGGCGGGGATAATCTACCCTATCTCGGATAGTAGGTGGGTTAGCCCCGTTCAAGTTGTCCCAAAAAAGGGAGGAATGACCGTCATCAAGAATGACAAGGGTGAGCTTATCTCCACAAGATCGGTCACCGGGTGGCGCATGTGCATTGATTATCGTAAGTTGAATAAAGCCACCCGGAAGGACCATTTCCCCCTCCCTTTTATTGACCAAATGCTTGAAAGATTGGCGGGTCATACCCATTTTTGCTTTTTGGATGGTTATTCGGGGTTCTTTCAAATTCCCATTCACCCCGATGACCAAGAGAAGACAACATTCACATGTCCATTTGGCACCTTCGCTTATCGAAGGATGCCATTTGGATTGTGTAATGCTCCTTCTACCTTTCAAAGGTGTATGACCGCCATTTTTTCGGACATGCTTGAATCAACCATAGAGGTTTTCATGGATGACTTCTCCGTGGTAGGTTCATCATTTGACATTTGTCTCTCCAACCTTCAAAAGGTTTTGAGAGATGTCAAAAGATGAATCTTGTTCTTAATTGGGAAAAATGTCATTTTATGGTCGAAGATGGCATAGTCCTTGGTCATAAGATATCTCAAAAAGGGATTGAGGTGGATAAGGCTAAAATTGAGGTTATTGAGAAATTGCCTCCCCCAACTTCGGTGAAGGGAGTGAGATCTTTTCTTGGGCATGCGGGCTTCTATCGCCGTTTTATCAAAGATTGCTCAAAAATCTCAAAGCCCCTATCCAATTTGCTTCAAAAAGACATTGAGTTCAAATTTGACAACGATTGCATGCATGCTTTTGAAACTCTCAAAAAGGCTCTAATTTCCGCTCCTATAGTGCAAGCTCCGGATTGGAGCTTGCCTTTTGAACTAATGTGTGATGCTAGTGATAGCGCAGTGGGGGCCATTTTAGGGCAAAGAAAAGAAGGAAAGCTCCATGTGATCTACTATGCAAGCAAGACGCTTGATTCCGCTCAAAGGAACTATGCCACCACGGAGAAGGAACTCCTAGCAATCGTGTTTGCTTTTGACAAGTTCCTGGTCATATCTTGTGTGCTCCAAAGTGGTGGTGTACACGGATCATGCGGCTATCAAGTATCTCATGACTAAGAAGGATGCCAAGCCTCGTTTGATTAGGTGGATCCTTCTCCTACAAGAGTTTGATATTGAGATCAAGGACAAGAAGGGCACCGAAAATTCGGTTGCCGACCACCTCTCTCGCCTTCCTATGGATGATTCACATGACCTAGACCCTCCCATCAATGATTCTCTCCAAGATGATTTCCTCTATGCCATTAAGGCCATGTATGCTCCTTGGTTCGCGGACTTTGCTAATTTTCATGCTAGTGGAGTCATTCCGGATGACCTCAACTATCAACAAAAGCGGAGGTTCATGCATGAGGCCAAGCACTATGTATGGGAGGACCCATACTTGTTCAAGAGGGGGTGGATGGTATTTACCGGAGGTGTCTCCCGGATGATGAGATCGAGAATGTAATAGGGATGTGCCATTCATCCCCATGTGGTGGTCATATGGGAGCCGACAAGACCGTGGCAAAGATTTTACAATGTGGTCTATTTTGGCCAAGTATGTTCAAGGATGTTTGGGGCTTTGTCAAGGCTTGTGATCGGTGTCAAAGAGTTGGAAATATCTCAAAAAGGCATGAACTACCCCTTACAAGCATCTTGGAGTTGGAAGTTTTTGATGTTTGGGGGATTGATTTCATGGGCCCTTTCCCTCCTCCCTTGGTAATCGTTACATCTTGGTAGCGGTTGATTACGTTTCTAAATGGGTTGAAGCAATCGCTTCCCCTACAAATGATGCCAAGGTAGTGGTCAAGCTATTTAAGAAGGTGATCTTCCCCCGTTTCGGAGTTCCAAGAGCCATCATTAGTGATAGGGGATCGCACTTTGCAAAGAAATCATTCAAGGCCCTTCTTGCTAAATATGGGGTGCATCACAAAATGGGTCTCTCTTACCACCCTCAATCTAGTGGTCAAGCGGAGATATCTAATAGAGAGGTCAAGCTCATTTTGGAGAAGACGGTAAATCGATCTCGAAAGGATTGGTCTTCCAAGTTGGACGATGCATTGTGGGCCTATCGCACGGCCTACAAAACCCCTATTGGCATGACACCTTACAAGCTTGTTTATGGAAAATCGTGTCATTTGCCCGTAGAATTGGAGCACAAGGCTTATTGGGCCATCAAGGCTTTGAATTTTGACCTTCAAGCTTCGGGTGAAAGAAGGATGCTTGACGTTCATGAGCTTGAGGAGCTTAGGAGGGACGCCTATGAGAGCTCCCGGGTGTACAAAGAGAGAACAAAGGCTTGGCATGATCAACGAATCATGAAAAGGGAATTCAAAGTTGGTGACAAAGTCCTTTTGTTCAATTCGAGGTTGAGGTTATTTCCGGGCAAGCTCAAATCAAGGTGGAGTGGTCCATTCACCGTGCATCAAGTATCCCCACATGGTGCGGTTGAGATTTGCAATAATGCAAAAGGGTGTTTCAAGGTGAACGGGCAAAGACTCAAGCTATACTATGATGGTGCGCCAATTCAAGAAGCTTACTCTATTGCACTTGAGGATTACTCCCCTCCTAATGATTGAAGATTTATGGTAGTCAAGCTAATGACTTAAAACAAGCGCTTAGCGGGAGGCAACCCGTTTTTCTCACTTATTTCTATTTCTTTTTCTTCTTTTAGTTTTGATTTACTTGGAATAATGGTTTATCACATATTATTACGGCATTTGAAATGCTTGTTATGGTGATTTTGTGATTTGGGTATTGTTAGGTTTGCTTGGGAGGAATTTTGGACCAAGAGAAAGGGAAGAACAAAAGAAGAAGAACAAAGCTCGCAGCCGACCCGAGGGCCCGGGTCTCATGACCCGCCCGGGTCAATGAAAAGAGTTGCAAAAATGGCCACCGCCAAGCTGACCCGCCTGGGTCGAAGAAAAACCCGCCCGGGTCACTCGACCCGAGGCACTGGTGTGGTGACCCGCCGGGTCGGAGGGTTGCAGACAAAAAAAAAGAGAAGAGGAGCTGAGCTTGAGGCGACCCGAGGCCTCGGGTCTGGTGACCCGCCCGGGTCGGAGGGACAGCAGCGAAAAAAGAAAAGAGAAGAGGGGCTGATTTTGTGCCTCACTCTCATTAATCCTCTTTACTCCTTCTTCATCTTCAACCTCTCAACTCTCCCTAACCACTTTCAAACTCCAAACCCTAACCATCTAAATCTCACTCAAATCACTCACTCACCACTCAAAAACTTAAAATCCCTCACAAATCTTCATCCTCATCAACTTTCCTCCACAAATTTCAACTTTTTCTCCTTCAAAAACCCCATCTCCACCATTTTTTCACCATTTTCTCTCTCCTCAAAATTTTACCACAACTCTCAAATTCATCATTTTCCACTCAAATCTCTTCACAAATTCTTCCTAAAACATCATCCCCCCTTCATTTCTCTCATAAAAAACAAAAAAACAAACAAAAAAAATTTTCATTTTTTTCCAACCTCACTACTAAGTTACGGGATTTTGAATTTTTGAGCAACAAGTAATTTGAAGCATGGAGAAGAGGAATTCAAAGCGGAGTAGACAAGCGGGGCAAGCTAGCTCAAGCCAACCACCACATGGGGAAAACGTCTCGGGGTATGATGCCCCCGGTGAGTTTCATGATCCCGAATTTCCTTTCATTGTTTTTGCTGGCTTAGAACATTTTAATAGATTTCAAGCCCTTAAGGCTAAGGAATTCGCCCCTACCCGTTTTGTTGATGAGACCTTGTTATCTTTATGGGGGATTCGGGGGGATGTAAATAATATAGCTGACGGATTGAATATGAAAAAAGTGTTATTGATGAGAAAAAAAACTTATAAATGCTTAACACTTGAATTCTTAAGCTCCTTGGAAATAACCGGAGAGGAACGGTTTGCGTGCTCAACTGGAGCCGAGGCCGTTCTCACATTTAGGTTGGGGAATGTTGCTCGTTCTATGCCTATTGGTGATTTTGCTGACATTTTTGGATTACAAATTGAATCGAGCACCACTCCCGCACCTTCTTTCAACCTTTATGAATGTTGGAGTAAGTTGAGTGACGAAAAAAGTTACGATGCTACAAATGCTAATGACTCACTCATACACCAACCAGCTATCCGGTACTTCCGCAAGTTTTTGGGGAACACCATCTTTGGGAGAAAGGATAACTCCAAGGTAAGTCAGTCGGAACTTATGATCATAGGTTCTTACCTATGGGATAAGAGAAAGCTGAACATACCTTTGATGTTTGCCCGCCATCTCCAAAGGGTAGGAACCCCAAGAACTCTCGGACGTGGGTCGATTGTTGTAGGCGGTTTGATTACCGCCATTGCTGAACACTTTAGGGTTCGCCCTAAGACCCCCGAGGTCCCAGGGCCGACCCTAATAAACCAACAACACCTACAAGATGCGCGTTGGTTTACAGTGACTGGAATACATTTTACTTGGAAGATTGGTAAAATGTCTTCCATTCAACTTCCAAATCGCCGCATCACCGAGATTAAAATGGGGCAAGTCAACTATCTCATCTAGGAAGCCGCGGAGGAAGGCGTGGAGATCCGCACCTACCATAGGCGGGATCCCCATGAGTTTGCCTCCTCTTCTTCCGCCCCCCCCTCCCTCCTCCCCAACCCCATCCCACCTATGTTCCCGACTATGCCCCTATTTATGCCCATATAGATAGGCGGTTTAATAGTTTTGAACAAAGACTAACCACCTTCCAACAAGAGATGCGAGAGAGTTTTACCCCCATCTTGCAATTCTTTCATGATAACAGCATGGTCCCTCCCGGCACTCCCTACCCCTCCTATATGCAACCCCCTCAACCCCCCGAGGGGGAGGACCTCGACCCTTGAGTTAGTCTCTCCCCATTGTTCTTCCCTTCACACCGAGGACGGTGTTTGGTTTGGCTTGGGGGGGGTATTTTCATGATTTGGGTAGTTTTTACTTGATGGTGTAGGCGTTAGGAGACCCTTGTTGCTATTTTGATTGAATTGTTGTTTGTGATTGTGGTTAAGCTTGGTGAATGGGCCAATGCTTGTTAATATGTGGTAAACCATGATTTCATTTTTCTTATTTGCTTATTTTCTTAGTTTTTAAATATAAAACCCAAAAACAATTTTCTTTCTCATTTCTTTTTTTTTTCTTATTTCCTTGTTTTAGCTTTATCTCTTCCCTTTTCTTTCCCTTCTTTTTCAATGTTTGCTTTTAGTTCAAATATAAATAAAAAAAAAAAAAAAAAATCTGGAAAACAAAGAAAAACAAAAAGAAGTTTTAGCCTTGAATAAAGTTTTGATTTCCTTGCCCAAGGAAGATTCTAGTTGATGATATTTGTGGATTCCTTGCTTGGATTTTGAGTATATGTTTAGAGGCTCCTTTTGGAAGAGTGTGAGCTTGGGTTGTGGTGCTTTAGGAGGTGATTAATCTTGATTGCATTAGAATCAACCAAAGTGAAACCAATGAATGCTCAATTGGATGTCTAGTCTTGATTCTTGACTATGTTGCTCATGCTTGAATAAATTTAGCTTCAAATTTGCGGTCCCTAGTGTCCCTAGATATGCTCATCATGTCCCCAAACAAAACTCTACAAAAAGCTTAGTTTTTACTTCTTTTCGTTTGTAATAAGTGGTACAAAAAGCCACAAGTTCTTATGTCTCTCTTTAGTGAGTAACTTCACATTTGTATAGCAAAAATTCCCATAATAAGGGAAAAAGAAAAAGCCAAAAACAGTCAAAAAAGGCGTGAAAAATGAAAAAAAAAGTGAAGAAAAACGAAAAGCAAAAAGAGTAGAAGAATTCCAATAAAAGAGGTCAATTTGTGGATGCCTCCCACACTTAGTACTATTTTTCTAAAGTTTTGAGTAGAGGGGAGTCTAAGGCTTGTTTGTGTGTCTAGGGATGGTGGACTAGTAATTTGAGCTTCTATAACACTTGAAGGGCTCTAAATCTTTTTGATAGCTAGGTGTTCTCTAATGAGCGAGTAAAAGGCCTAATTAGGTATCCTTTTGCAATCTTGATTAGTTGCTTTCTCTACCCATAACCTATGAGTACACTTGAAAATTAGTTGTTTTGAAAGTTGCTCTCCATCCTTGCTTGTGAACCATTTCATTGATAGTTAACTTGGGCATTACTCTTGATCTAGATTGAATAAATTGTTGATGAAAACTAGAGTTGTGGGTTTGAAAACTCTTTGGAAACCCTCGCGAGATCTCACTCGCCCTTTAGAGCGATCTAGGGGTTTAAAGAGCTTGTTGCATGTGCTAAATGCAATCGTGATTCCTACGAAAATGAGTTAGTGTAAATTCTTTATCCTTTATTCCCTTTTCATTTTCTTTTCTTTCCTCTTTCTTCTTCATTTTGCTTTCAAATAAGTTTTCATTCTCCTACTTGTGTTTTAGTCTATATTGCTTGAGGACAAGCAAAGATCTAGCTTGGGGGAGTTTGATGATTGGTTTATATGCTTGAATTATTCTTAGTTTTTAATAGTTTTTGTGATAGTTTTTAGGCTAATTTAGGCTAAGTTCATTCCGTTTCTTTCTTTTTGTGCATTTTTCCTCCCTTGCTCTCTTTCTTTGGGTGCTTGTTTACATTTCAGGACTTGGAAGCACGTTTGGAGGGTCTATGCACAAGCCCGAGGCAAAGCGTTGAAGAAATGGAGCACCAAGGAGCTCGAAAGAAGAGAAAAAGGGCGAAGAAGTAGCCGACCCGAGGGCCGGGTGTGTGGACCCGCCCGGGTCGGCCCGGCACAAACCAAGCGGCGCCCTTCAGCAGACCCGCCCGGGTCTGTCGAACCGAGGGCTCGGGTCTTCCAACCCGAGGGCTCGGGTCTTCCAACCCGAGGGCTCGGGTTAACAGACCCGCTCGGGTCGCTTTGATTGGGAAACCAAAAAAGTTCCTGCCCTTTGGACCCGCCCGGGTCGGGTGACCCGAGTGCTCGGGTTTTGTCACCCGAGGGCTCGGGTCATTTCACCCGCCCGGGTCGGATCATTTTTTCGGAAACGATTTTGCGATTTTGTTTAACTTAATGCGAGGGTTGTTTTGTAATTCTCCGATTTATTTCTTGTGACTATAAAAGAGGGACTCCTCTTATTTTTACTGAGGCAATTATTAACTAAAGATTAGAGAGAGATTAAATCTTGTTTTTAGCATTCAAACTCTAGAACAAAACCCTAGGAGAGAGAAAGTGAAGGTTTGAAGCTTTTGGATCTCCATTCTTCATTTATGAAAGCTTAAAGTTGGTAATTTTTGTTTATTATTCTTCTTTTCTTCCATTGATCTTGCTTATTACATGCTTAGTTTGTTTAGATCTTACTTTATTAGTTGATTATTTGCATTTTACCTCTTTTCCCTCCATGGTTATGGTGATTAAGTTACTTCAAGCTTTGTTTTGTGTTATTTCCATGATGTGTGAGTAGTTCCTTACTAGGGGAAGGGATGTAGCCTTCATTTACTCTTTGGATCTTAGATCTAAGTTAGGGGGTTAACTTTTGGGGTTGAACTTGTTGATCAAACTTGTTTTACTTGGTTTGTTGGGTGCTTGATCACCACTTAACTTACATATTTGGAGTTCCTAGTGAAGGATTGAGAGATGAAGCTAGGAATAAACTAAGTTTGGTTGCTAGATTAGGATTTCCATGAAAATAGGTATTTTCTAATTTAGGGAAACTTGATTAATCATGTTGTGCTTGATTTGGCTAGATTAGTTGCTTATGCCATGAGAAAAGGTCATGAGTGACTAATCAAGCTCCTCTAATTAGCTCGAGAGAGTAATTAGAGTTCATATGTTCATGATTTTCCCCTTGTGATCCCCCATTTGTTTCCCCTTGGCTTTGATTTTGGATTCTTGGATTGAGTGTTGGTGAATCCCTCTAATCCCCTAGTTTCTTTTATCCTTGTCCTAACTTCTTTGCTTAATTACTTGTTGATTTACTTTGCAAACTTCCTAGTTTATTTAGATTTTAGAATCATCGTTAAACTCTTAAAAACCCAAAAAATGATTTAGCTCATTGTAGTTAGCTAATTACTCTTGATTTAACCCTACTTCCTTGTGGATTCGACCCTATACTTATCCTATATTGGATAAATTAGGTTATATTTGGCGAGTATACAACGACCCGTCAAATATGCATCTAAGTGATTGTTTTAGGGCTTTAATTGTTTGATCCATGATTAAGTGGTTGTTTTTTAGACTTTAAAAAGATTAGCTGCATATTGATATATTTTTTACACATTACATATCTCCATCATTCTTCAGTAATCGTCATTATTTTTTTCTTCTTTTGCCTATTACTTTATAGGTTGAATTTTTATAAGTTCTATTAGACATACATTGAAATGAATTTGTTGTTTTAGCTACACTTTACTTGTTGAATACCAAAGTATTACAATTATTATCTGATATTGACAAATTGACATCATGACCTTTAGTCTATTCTTTCTCTTCTTTTCTTGTTCTGTGTACTTTTTGTGTATCAAAAGTTTCATGCTACAACACTCACGCTATTCGTTTTAAGCCAAAGGTCTAGCATTTAGTCATCGTTTTAAGCCTTGCCCCCCTTGCTACACCCCCACCCCAGCCCGGCACCCCCCTGCTGCCCTGCACCCCTGCCCCCCTGCTACACCCCCACCCCCAAGCGCCAGCAGCCACCCCCCACCCGGCCAGGCACCCCCCTGCGCCTTGCACCCTCGCCCCTGCTACACCCCCCGGCCCCCATCGGCGGCACCCCACGCTTCTCCTGCTTTGCCCCCTCGCTACACCCTCACCTCGCTCCCCTGCTACACCCCAGCCCCCCCGCCCGGCGACACCCCTGCTCCCCCTCGCTACACCCCCACCCCCAGCCCCCTTGGCCAGCACCCCACTGCCCCGACGCTACACCCCCGGCCCCACGCCCGTGCGGCACCCCCTGCTCCCCGCCTTTGCCCCCCCTTGCCTCACACCTCGCCCCTGCTACACCCTCGGCCCCCATTGCCCAGGCAGCACCCCCTGCTCCTCCCTGCTCCCCCCCTTGCTACACCCTCACCTTGCCTCCCTGCTACACCCTGCCCCCCACGCCCTAACACACCCCTGCTCCCCCCTGTTTGCCCCCTTGCTACACCCTCACCCCCCCCTGCTACACCCCCAGCCCCCACGCCCGGCGGCACCCCCTGCTCCCCCTGCTACACCCCCCCCCACCGCCCAGAAGCCCCCTTGCTCCCCGCTTTGCTCTGCTACACCCCTGACCCCCCAGCGTCCGGCGGCACCCCTGCTCCCCCTGCTTGCCCCCCTTGCTACACCTCCTCACCCCCCGCTACACCCCCCGGCCCCCAACCCCCCCAAAAAAGCGCCTCAGGCGACCCCCGCTACACCCCTAGGTTCACCTCCAAATTATAGCGATTTTGGTTTTATTTGCCAGGTTCTATCATCTCCAGAGAAGTTGCTTTCGAGGGATCCGGATGCTAGTCTTGGTGGAGTTGTTGTAATGCTAGTTTGTGTTTGTGATCCTGCTCATATATTGCAATTTGAACACTCGAGGGCAACCTCAAACTAATGTAATTCAGTTATTGTTTTCTCTATATTTGTGTAAAAAAACATAATTTATGATACTAATATATATATAACTGTTTGGGAACATTTAGGACAAAAAAATGCAAAAAAAAAAGGGCTGCGGTTCTGGCAAAAACCGCAGCCCTTGGTGGGTTAAGGGCTAAAACTGCAGCCCTTAACTCACCAAGGGCTGCGGTTTTGGCCCTTAACCGCAGCCCTTAACCCATCAAGGGCTGCGGTTTTTGCCTTGACCGCAGCCCTTAATGCGTTAAGGGCTGCGGTTAACAGCCGCAGCCTTTCCTAAATGCCATGGGCTGCTAGTCCAATGGCTGCGGTCAAAAAACGCAGCCCTTGGGCCCCTTTTGACCGCAGCCCTTGGGCTTTTTTCCTCTAGTGCAACTAGTTGACATGCGCTACTGACATCCCTAGACTGCTAATGCCTTCTATTATCAATTTATCATGCGCAGTTGATTTTACTTGTATAATGATGCAAGATAGCTTAACAAAGTTGGTTAATGAATAGTGTCAAAAACGAAATGGTGTAATAAAAAAACAGAAGAAGCAAATTGAAATGCAAAAATCTTTATTGAAATTTCCTTAATTGGAAAAATGGATAAAAATATATTTCTTTTGTTTTTTATTAATTAGTAAGTCAATTTAGAATAAAAAACTGGTCCAAACTCTAAACAGAGGAAGTAAGTCAATTTAGATATACACTGTACTTATATCTGGATATATTAAGGAGCAAGATAAATTTTCTCTGTATTTCATACTGTATGACTTTATGGGTTTTTTCTAGGGTTGAGCGAAACTACCTATAAAATCGAAAAATCCGAAACCCGGCCCGATATCCAATTTGAAAAGTGGGTAACTGAACCGATATGGTTATCGTAATTGGATACTAGATCTGAAAATTTGAGTACCTCAAAATTTAACAAAACAAATTACCTAATTTAATTCAATTATTAACCATCAAAATTCAACAATTAAAACCCATAAATTTTCACAATATCATACAAATCTCAAGAAACTAGAGGGAGAAGAAGAGGAAGAGTGTGACACCTTACGTGGGGACACGTTCGAGCGGCGCCACCACAGGAAGGCACGAATTGAGAGGGAGAGAAACGACGCACCACTAATTCACGACATAAACCCGCTAATCAAGTTTAGCTGTCCATTAGGGATGTCAATTGGGCGGCGCGGATGTGGAGGATGGTCCTTCCACACCCGCACCCGCCTAGAAAACTCATACTTGCACCTTGGTGTGTTCATGGGTGGTTAACCGTCCTGGAACGGTTTTTCGGTTCGTTATTTTCGTGAACCGTAACCGTAACCGTTCAAACCGGTAGCCGCCTAAGTGGTTAACAGGTTTTTCGGTTAACCATTAACCGTTACTTAATTATTATTATTATTATTATTATTATTATTATTATTATTATAAAGTATCATTCGTCTGCCAATTCTCTACATCATCTGCACCTTTTTCATCATCCATGGTGTGAGTTTTGCTTTTGTTGATTTTCCCTCTCTAATTTTAGTTATACGAGTCTTCTCCTAGTTTTAAGCTATACATTTCTATTTTAGCTGCTTGACTTAGGACATTGCACTGATTTCCTTTCTGTATGTATTTTCTGCTTTTCATTCTTTTAGTTTGGATACTTTCTTCTGCTTGATACTTTGTTTTTCCCAGATGATTTTAGGGCTCTTTTTTTATCTTTTTTGTTGCTTTTATGATAATTCATTGAATAGAATAAATATATTCGGTTTTTTCGGTTATCGCTTATATAAAATAACCATACCCGTAACCGTACCGTTTAACCGTTATTTTTACCGGTTCGGTTACCGAACCATTTAACCCTTACTTTTGTGGTACGGTTACCACCCGTTTTGACCGGTTTTTCGATTTTTCGATACGGTTTTTCGATTTCGGTTTTTTTATGAACACCCCTACCTGCACCCGCCTAAAAAACCCATCCTCCACCCCACCCCACCTCCCTTTGCGGGGGAAATCTCCAAATCCATCCCGCCCAAGGGGGTATGTATGTAAATTTGTCCCCACCCCCTCCACTGTTAGGGTACCCACATTTGCCTCATACTCGCCTCATCACACGCCCCTACAATCCTCCCAAAGTTCAAGAGCGCAAATTTTCCATCTCAAACACATTCTACCACAACATAATATAATAAAATGATTTTTTATAATAGAAATTACTAACATTCACACTTTGCCTTTTGCACTATTCACACACCTCACTTTGACCGAACTTTTACTAATACATAAAAACAAAAATGTTGTTGGATTTGTTTCAATGAATGTTTTCATAATATCAACTTTTTATAATTTTTAGAAATGCATAATTAGAGATTCTGATGGTCAAAGTTGTGTGTTAGCAAGTGTGAAATTCAAACTGTTGCACTTATTTAAAAACAGAAGAAATATGTTTTTAATAGAGAGGAGGGTACTGGATAGAGGAGAAGCGACACGTGCGAGGAAGGGGCGGGACGAGTGGGGATGAGAAGGGTAGTCGGGTATAACTTAAAATCTACACCCACTCCATCACCCATGACGAGTATAATTTTCACCCCCATCCCCACCCTATTACCCGCCAAACCCAGACCTATGCCCGCCACATAAGGAATCAACTAGTTGACATGCGCTACTGACATCCCTAGACTGCTAATACCTTCTACTATCAATTTATCATGCGCAGTTGATTTTACTTGTATAATGATGCAAGATAGCTTAACAAAGTTGGTTAATGAATAGTGTCAAAAACGAAATGGTGTAATAAAAAAACAGAAGAAGCAAATTGAAATGCAAAAATCTTTATTGAAATTTCCTTAATTGGAAAAATGGATAAAAATATATTTCTTTTGTTTTTTATTAATTAGTAAGTCAATTTAGAATAAAAAACTGGTCAAAACTCAAAACAGAGGAAGTAAGTCAATTTAGATATACACTGTACTTATATCTGGATATATTAAGGAGCAAGATAAATTTTCTCTGTATTTCATACTGTATGACTTTATGGGTTTTTTCTAGGGTTGAGCGAAACTACCTATAAAATCGAAAAATCCGAAACCCGACCCGATATCCAATTTGAAAAGTGGGTAACTGAACCGATATGGTTATCGTAATTGGATACTAGATCTGAAAATTTGAGTACCTCAAAATTTAACAAAACAAATTACCTAATTTAATTCAATTATTAACCATCAAAATTCAACAATTAAAGCCCATAATTTTTCACAATATCATACAAATCTCAAGAAACTAGAGGGAGAAGAAGAGGAAGAGTGTGACACCTTACGCGGGGATGCGTTCGAGCGGCGCCACCACAGGAAGGCACGAATTGAGAGGGAGAGAAACGACGCACCACTAATTCACGACATAAACCCGCTAATCAAGTTTAGCTGTCCATTAGGGATGTCAATTGGGCGGCGCGGATGTGGAGGATGGTCCTTCCACACCCGCACCCGCCTAGAAAACTCATACTTGCACCTTGGTGTGTTCATGGGTGGTTAGCCGTCCCGGAACGGTTTTTCGGTTCGTTATTTTCGTGAACCGTAACCGTAACCGTTCAAACCGGTAGCCGCCTAAGTGGTTAACCGGTTTTTCGGTTAACCATTAACCGTTACTTAATTATTATTATTATTATTATTATTATTATTATTATTATTATTATTATTATTATTATTATTATTATTATTATAAAGTATCATTCGTCTGCCAATTCTCTACATCATCTGCACCTTTTTCATCATCCATGGTGTGAGTTTTGCTTTTGTTGATTTTCCCTCTCTAATTTTAGTTATACGGGTCTTCTCCTAGTTTTAAGCTATACATTTCTATTTTAGCTGCTTGAATTAGGACATTGCACCGATTTCCTTTACGTATGTATTTTACGCTTTTCATTCTTTTAGTTTGGATACTTTCTTCTGCTTGATACTTTGTTTTTCCCAGTTGATTTTAGGGCTCTTTTTTTATCTTTTTTGTTGCTTTTATGATAATTCATTGAATAGAATAAATATATTCGGTTTTTTCGGTTATCGCTTATATAAAATAACCATACCCGTAACCGTACCGTTTAACCGTTATTTTTACCGGTTCGGTTACCGAACCATTTAACCCTTACTTTTGTGGTACGGTTACCACCCGTTTTGACCGGTTTTTCGATTTTTCGATACGGTTTTTTTATTTCGGTTTTTTTATGAACACCCCTACCTGCACCCGCCTAAAAAACCCATCCTCCACCCCCACCCCACCTCCCGTTGGGGAAATCTCCAAATCCATCCCCGCCCAAGGGGGTATGTATGTAAATTTGTCCCCACCCCCTCCACCTGTTAGGGTACCCACATTTGCCTCATACTCGCCTCATCACCCGCCCCTACAATCCTCCCAAAGTTCAAGAGCGCAAATTTTCCATCTCAAACACATTCTACCACAACATAATATAATAAAATGATTTTTTATAATAGAAATTACTAACATTCACACTTTGACTTTTGCACTATTCACACACCTCACTTTGACCGAACTTTTACTAATACATAAAAACAAAAATGTTGTTGGATTTGTTTCAATGAATGTTTTCATAATATCAACTTTTTATAATTTTTACAAATGCATAATTAGAGATTCTGATGGTCAAAGTTGTGTGTTAGCAAGTGTGAAATTCAAACTGTTACACTTATTTAAAAACAGAAGAAATATGTTTTTAATAGAGAGAAGAGTACTGGATAGAGGAGAAGCGACACGTGCGAGGAAGGGGCGGGACGAGTGGGGATGAGAAGGGTAGTCGGGTATAACTTAAAATCTACACCCACTCCATCACCCATGACGAGTATAATTTTCACCCCCATCCCCACCCCATTACCCACCACATAAGGAATCAACTAGTTGACATGCGATACTGACATCCCTAGACTGCTAATGCCTTCTACTATCAATTTATCATGCGCAGTTGATTTTACTTGTATAATGATGCAAGATAGCTTAACAAAGTTGGTTAATAAATAGTGCCAAAAACGAAATGGTGTAATAAAAAAACAGAAGAAGCAAATTGAAATGCAAAAATCTTTATTGAAATTTCCTTAATTGGAAAAATGGATAAAAATATATTTCTTTTGTTTTTTATTAATTAGTAAGTCAATTTAGAATAAAAAACTGGTCAAAACTCAAAACAGAGGAAGTAAGTCAATTTAGATATACACTGTACTTATATCTGGATATATTAAGGAGCAAGATAAATTTTCTCCGTATTTCATACTGTATGACTTTATGGGTTTTTTCTAGGGTTGAGCGAAACTACCTATAAAATCGAAAATCCGAAACCCGGCCCGATATCCAATTTGAAAAGTGGGTAACTGAACCGATATGGTTATCGTAATTGGATACTAGATCTGAAAATTCGAGTATTGGGTACTGTTAAGGATATCATTTTAAAAGTAATGGATACTTGATGATGATATGATAAGCATATTTCATATTCTTTTCCAACTTAAATACTTTTTTCAAAAGCTTTTAATTAACCACTTTGAAATTTAAGTTTTCTGAAAATTCACGAAGTACCCTCGCACTTTTCAAAATTCACTAGGTACCCCTCATTTACTGTTTATTAGCATTAAATGCCCTTACACCTAACGGACGTTAGTGCTCCGTTAGCCAATATTTACAAGTTTGCCATTAATTTTGTGGCACCATAATGTCAACCTCTTGTTAGAAACCTACACTCCACTTCCAAAAAATCCGTCCCCTCAACTTCCACTCCTCTGTTTTGGTTCATCCATAGAACCCTAAAACTGGAGCCTTTGAACAAAATTCTGCAATCATTTGGTGCGTATTTGCAAGGTTTTTTGGTGAGATTATTGTGGAGTTGACTAATCTGAACAGAAGAGTGAAGAAAAAGCACGATTTTCTGGAATTGCGAATAACTTCAAAATTTGAAAGCAACGGTTCAAAATCTTTGAAAGGTAAAATCTTACTTCATTTTCTTCAACCTAAAGTGCTTTAAAGTTTAGTAATTTCGCAATTGTTGCATGTATAATGTTTTGCATTGTTTTAGGATGTTACGGTTAGTTGTGGTTGTTTAACTTGGTATTTTTTCAAAAAAATTTGTGCTTTATATTTAGGTTTTCTTTACTTTTTGTTTAATTTGGATGTAATCTTGTTATTAGGATGGCTGCTGTGTGGTTATTGGTACATTACAATACACATGATTTTGATGTTAGGGTGGAGGACACTGATTTGTGTCATTTAATGGGGTTGTTTGAGGATTTTCTTGAGGAATCAGTGAAGCAAAATGTGTATTTGCCTAAATTTTTTAGGTTGTTAGTTGAAAATCCTAGGACTAAGAATAAAATTAAGGTGCGCACTGATTCTGATTTGATGAAAATGTGGGTGTGGGGCTTGGGCAAGGATACCATAGAGGTATAGGTAGAGGAGACTGCAGACTCTTGCCAAGTTTTTAGGTCTGTTCTTGCAAAGAAAGATAAGGAGGAGAGGGAAAAGCTTGCGAACATTAGGAGATACTAGTGGAAAAATGCCAATATGATCCGGTGAAAACCGGGCTTACAAATTCGGTTTTGTCCGGATCGGGTGGGCACGCAGCTATTAGAAAAACTCAACTGATCCGGTTCAAAACCGGATCAGTTGAGGATTAACTGATCCGGTTATGCGTTAAAACCGGACCAATTAAGTTGATAAACCGATCCAGTTTCAACGCATAACCGGATCAGTTTTGCTTCATTGTAAGTAGCGGTGGTCTAGCGGTGCGCGCATCGAATAGGAGAAAGCAGACCAAGCAGAGGAGAGAGAAGAAAGAGCTGGGCGAGTGAGAGAGAAATAGAACGCGAGCGAGGGGACGTGATGGGGTTGCCGCGGGTCTGGGTAGGTGGCGGTGTGGTGGGTGGCGCAAGGTGGTCGTCGGTGGAAGGTGGTGGTGTGAGTTAGGTAATCTGAAAGCAGAGGAGAGAGAGTGTTGTGGCGCGAAAATAAGGAAGCTTTGAGGGGTGTTTTGAGTGGCGGTTTTCCGGCAGAAATTGGGGCAATTTTCCGGCGAGGTATTGATGTGAAGTATTGAATGGGGAGTGGGTGATGAATGATGGAGCAACCATGGCTATTTATAGCCATTGTTGGAGGTTCCTTAGAGCTCTAAATTTTGTGAGTTTGGGTTGATCGAATTGATAGAAAAATTGAATTTTGGGAGAGTTTGGTTTGGATTGGAGTTTTTAATTGAAGTTGAGTTTTTGTGTGCATAAAAATTCATCTTGGATTAAAAATTCCTTGTTGAGTTTTTGTGAGGGAAATTTGGGGATGGAGAACTAAAACGGAACAGTAGCTCTGTATTGAGTTTTCCCTTTTTTTCTCCTTTTTTTTTTTGTTTCCTACTTCTCTTATATTCAATCTATCATTTTGCTACTACTTAGAAGTATTAATTTGTCCAATACTCACTAACTATTTTATTTCTTTGCAATATTTTATTCTTTGTCAATTTTGCAAATCATCAAAACTAATTATCTTGTATCATTAATTAGTTGTGGTCATTAATTAGTTGTGGAGCAAACAAATTTTTGTCATATCTTATAATTAAAGGAAAAACTTTAACCACTAATTATTATTGTTTAATTTAAGCAAGTTTAAATTTTCAGGATATTACAAAAATGGCAAGAGATGGAAGAAACCCTAAAGAGACCGAGTTAAGAGAGCGTAGAGTGTGAGTGGAAAAGAGCTGGTGAGGGAAGGGATTTGGGCCGCTTTTATAATGCAAGTTGGGCCAATTAAACCAACTGATCCGGTCCACATATGCCAACCGGATCAGTTTAGTCTCTCACTCAATTGCACAAAAAATACCTAATAATTGGATCCGGTTTTTAGACAATCGGATTTGTTAGGAAGTGTCATTTAGCGTTTTTTCCACTAGTGAGAGTGCAGGAGATATTAAAGAGGGAGAGGGAGGAGGAAATTAGAAGACAAGAGGAAGAGGAGAAGGAAAAGAGGAGACAAGAGGAAGAGCAGAGGAGATTGGAAGAAGAGAAGTTGTATGCAAAAGGGTTTTGTGTTGCTATTGAGGTATCTGTATTATCTGAAGACAATAATGAGGTTGAGTACATGAGAGTGTACTCAACCCAAGAAGCTGATGAAGTGATCCATGGGTCCTCTAAACCAGATCTGAGCATCAAACCCAAGAGCCTGCTCACAACCCCTCACAGCCCACAAGTGAGCCCACTGAACAACAAGAAGCCAGCCCAATTGATGCACAACCCACAAAAACAACACCCGCAAAGAGAACACCTAGAAAAAAAACCACAGCAACAAAAGCAACCACACCCAAGAAGAAGGCTGACCCTAAATCTAAATTGATCATCAACCCCAAGAACAACAAGACCCAACCCCAACTGAGCATCAACCCTCCCTTTCACAGCCCACACCCTCACAGCCCTCCCCCTCATAGCCCACCCCAACTGAGCCTCGCCTCCTCACATCCCACTCCCTCACAACCTTCCCCCTCACAGCCCACCCCCAAATGAGCCCACTCCCTTACATCCCACCCCAAGTCAGCCTGCATCACCTCCTATTTCACATCCCACCCCAATTGAGCCCACCCCAACTAAGCCCACCCCAACATCACCAGCAGTCAAAGGGATCGGAAGAGGAAGAAGGTTAGGCCCACAGGTTTTAGAGTGCCTAAAACCACAGCTAAAAAGCAGGGCAACTATGTTCCAAAAGGACAAGGAACTGGGAGGAAGGGCACTGGAAGGAGATCAAGGATTGTTGGTTTGGATTTTGGTGATGATGATGGAGATGATGAAGAAAGCAGTGATGATGAAGAGTTTGTTACTGGGGAGGATGAAGAAACATCAGAGGATGATGATGTTTTAGGGGGTTTTGTGGTAGAAGAGGATGATGATCACCTTCTATATGATGATGTCTCTGAGAAAGCTTTTGAAGATTTCCTAGATGGGAGCTCTACCATGGACAAACTGTACAAGAATGGTAAAATTTGGAGTGAACATCCATATGGGTCTATTACACAAGAGCCTTGGTTGATCTTTCCAACTAGGGAAGTGTTTCTTGATGTTCTGAGGGACTTTTGCATTCAAGAGATATTTGGTCTTTGTGTGTTGAAGGCTGATAACAAGATTTACAGCCTGTTGTATCATGGAAGCATGTGATTGGAGGATACATGCTTCCAGATCAACTGATAAGATCAGTTGGGCCATCAAGACTATCAAGGGGGAACACACAACATGTGGGAGGTTAGAGGAGAACCCCATGATTTCTTCTACTTGGTTGTGCAAGCATTTGTTGGATGTCATCAAAACAACTCCTGAAATTCCAGTGGACTCTTTGCAAAAGATGACTCAAGAGAGGTTTAGGGTGACCGTGAAGAAGAGACTGTTTTACAAAGTGAAAGTGATGTCTAAGGAGCAGATTTATAGGGGTTTTGCTGAGGCTTATAGCTTACTACCCATATATGCTGAGGTGATTAAGGCCACAAACCCAGGGTCATATGCACTCATTACCTAGACAGGGAGCACAGGTCAGGTTGCACCAAAGTTCAAAGCATGTTTTTTTCATTTGCTGCACAAGTCAGAGGGTTTTTAAGGGATTATAGGCCTTTGATAGGCATTGACGGTGCACATTTGAGTGGATACTATAAGGGAATTTTGTTGTCAACTCTTGGTGTGGATGGTAATAATGAATTTTTTTGATTGCCTATGGGATAGTTGATACTGAAAGCACAGAATCTTGGGAGTACTTCCTTAGGAACTTGAGGCTTTGCTTTGAAAAAGAAGGTTGTTCCAAGGACGATTGGTGCTTCATCAGTGACAGGATGAGAGGGGTTGATGGTGCTGTCCATGGGGCGTTTCCCAATGCAAGTAGAAGGGTCTGCTGCCATCACCTTTACATGAGTTGCAAGAATTTGTGCTGGAGTGGATCAATCTTCCACAAATTATTCTGGATTGCAGCAAATGCCTACAACACATATGTGTTCAACAAAGTTATGGAGAAGATAATGGCTTTTGATCAAGATGCTGCTGCATACATAAATAACACAACAGAGCAGTGGTCTAGGCATATGTTTGACACAATAATCAGTTGTGATCACAATACCACAAACTTTGTAGAAAGTTTCAATGCCTGCACCAAAGCTCACAGAGATTTACCTGTGCTCAATCTACTTGAAGGTATACATTTGCAACTTTATAGTTTTTTTATTTTTTGCAAGTTCTCAATTATTAATGGTCTAATATTTTTGTATAATTTTTCAGCCATAAGAGTCTGGTCCATGAAGAGGATTGGTGCAAGGTTTGACAAAGCCATTGACATGGAGCCATGGCAGCTAAATGATTATGCTTCAAAGGTGCTTGAAATTAAACTAGGAGTGGGGATTCAAGGTTCCGTCATGCTACAGCTTGTGGAGGAGGGGAGTTTGAAGTGACAGATGGAAATGTGAATTTCCCAATCAACTTGGTGAGGTTCAGTTATTGTGGGTGTGGCAAGTGGCAAGGTTGTCGGATCCCTTGCAAGCATGCCTTGAGGGTCATGTACAATCAGAGGATTGACCCTGTTGACTATGTGTCTGATTACTACAAGGGGGCAGCTTACAAGGCAACATATACTGAGCACATCCATCCAATGGCTGATCAATCTCAGTGGCCAGATTTTAATCTCCCACAAATTCACCCTCCAAGCAGAAAGAGAGGTGCTGGCAGGCCTCCAAAACAGAGGAAAAGAGGAGTGAATGAGGCAAAGAAGGCCAAGAGACACGACTCTGTTAAGTGCAACAAGTGCAAGCAGCTGGGCCACAATGCAAGAACATGTGGCAGAGGGGATACATGTAAAAAGAGATCAAGGAATGCTGCTAACAATGGGGCTAGTACTTCCAAGGCACAGAAGAGAGCAATGAAGGCCACCTAAGCAAGCTAGCAACAAATGCATATTGTGAACAAATTTTTTTGGGTTCTAAATAAATATTCAAATTTTTGGGTGATTTAGTGAAATCAGTTTTTGTAAAGATACACTGATTTAGTTGACCATTTTATGGTGTTTTAGTGAAGTCAGTTTTTGTAAAGAAACAAAACAGGAGAAATATCTATTTTGGTTGTGGATACATATTTATGCTACAATGATAATTATGATTAGCAACTTTTTTTCTCCAACTGTTGTGGCAAACATTACATGAGTCACTTCCAAGTTACAAAGATGAGCAATACAAACATAAGTAACCCTAACTTAATTATTAGCCTATCTAACTTCTTTTGTTCCTTGAACTTTTTCTTCATTTGCTTAAGCTCTTCTTACATATTGTCGTACTCTGAGCTTCCCATGCTTTATGCGTCATGATGGATGCCTCCGCTTTGCTCCACCCAACCTTTGCACCACCTAAAAGTGTCACAAACATCACACTTAAAGTACAACCGTTGTGGGTTCAAACTTGAATCAGAACTTCTAATTGCGAATTTCCTCCCACCTCTACACATTCGATTTGGAACCCTAATGTATGTAGACTCTTGGGTTGAGGAAGATGTTTTTGAGAGAGAACTCTTTAGGATAATTTAGAGAGATGGCAAGAAGAGAGTGCAAGTAAGGATGTTAAGAGGGGGGATCAACAATATATAAAGAAACTGAGTAAAAACACATAATGGCTAGTTTTTTGAATCAATTTCTAACCGTTAAATTGCAGGTTGTATTTGAAAACATTTAGGGGTACCTGGTGAAATAATTTTTAATTTAAGGGTACCTCGTGAATTAAAGTTTGCTCTAACGGAGGTCTAACGGATGGTGACAGTAGGGGCAATTGGATGTATGACCATGAAACTAAGTGGTACTTGGTGAATTTTGAAAAGTGCGAGGGTTACTCGTGAATTTTCTAAAAACTCGGGGTATTTAGTGAAAAAACCGCCGTTTCTTTTTAATCTACACACTTTACTTTTTAGTCTGTTTCTTTTTAATCTACACACTGTTGCTTTTTCTATTTTTGGTAGCATGTCACATCTACTTTCTCCTCTTTTTCCACCTATGTCATTCACTTTTTAATATTTTAACCCACTTTTTAGTTTATCTCTCTCACTTTTTAGTTTATCTCTTCATCTTTTATGTCATTCACTTTTTAATATTTTAACCCACTTTTTAGTTTATCTCTCTCACTTTTTAGTTTATCTCTTCATCTTTTCATTCCCTCTCATACTTTTGTACTTCTTCCTTGGTTCTCACCCAAAGTTTTTTTTTTTTTTTTTTTTTTTTTTTGGGCCCCTTTCGGGAACCCGTGGTAAGATAATTTCTCCGGCCGCTCGCATTGCGCCACTCACCTGGAGGCCCAACAAGCCCCACACCCCCTCCCCCAACAATATTGAAATTTTGCTTCCACCAAGATTTGAACCTTGGTCTCCCATGTGGGAGATAGGAAGCCATACCATTGGACCCAAGGGTCCTTGATGGTTCTCACCCAAAGTGAAGTGAGTAAATTAAAAAGAAACGGAGAGAGTATTTGTTTAGGGATTTGCAAACTCTTTCCAATTAAAAGCTTCTCAACTCCTCCGGCCTATCGCTGCACCAACACGACACCACCTGTTCCTCTCATTTGCTTCATTCAGTCATGGTAAGTTGTTGTGCACTTCATGTGAATTAAACAATTTGTATACTAAAGTTGGTTAAAATTTAGGGCTTTTGTTCAATTTCTAGCGGTTCGTTCATCAAAATTGCTTTTAACTCGTCAACTAGCAGGTCTATTATGTTCTATCTTACATTGTAATCGAGAACTTGATTGTAAAACTGATTTGCAGAGAAATTCAAAGATTATCGGGCGGGTTCTGAATATAAAAGTTTGCAACTATGCTATAATTTATTCTCTTTAATCCCTTGCATTAATAATAATAGTGATGTGTATGTTTGAGTAAGTGTGAGGGTCTGTTGTGTGCACAAAACCATGTGAAAATAATGGCTTATTTATCTCTTCTGCAAACAGTGTTCTTTGAGTTCTTCTGAAATAGAGATGTTAACCCAGAAGTTGTATCCTATTGTCTGGATTTTGAGTACAACTCGTCTTAAAGACGATGAAGAAGTAAAAGATTGTTGGGCTGGTTTTTCAGTTGACAAAAATGGTCTAGTAATGTCAACAATTAGGAGTGGATTGAAGCGATCCAAGTCGGGGATTAAAGCTCGTAGACTTGGTGGGGTAGGTTTTACTAATGCTAAAGTGATTTTTCAACACAAAAATGGGATCTATTGTTATTAAAAGTTGAAATTGATGGGGTTTGTGAAGCTGGGGTATTTGCTTCCAATGGATCAGTACTTGAGGGAGAGCCTTTGATTTCTGCTGCACATCCGGAACAACTCATAGGTTCTCTGTTGATTGGTCGTGCATTGTATCAATGTGTCGATGATGTTTCTCTACCTCCTGCCGATGATCAAAACGAATGTTTGGATTACTACTCCTCATTGATCACGACCACATCTCCGTATCGTCAAATGGGGGATGTATGGAATTTTGTTTCATTGCGTGACTATGAGAAGGAGAAGAAAGAGGGGGAAGTTAAGTATATCAATGCATTGGTAGATAAAATGACGAAGCTACACCCCTTAATTCCAATTATTCAATGCAATGGGTTCGGTGTTGACCAAGGTTGTTCCGGTGCTCCGGTTTTGAATCGGAGGGGAGATATTGTAGGGATGCTTCATTCAAATTCTCAAGTCGTGGACATTGCTATTCATGTCACGTTATTAAAAGAGTTCTTGAAACAAGGTATTTCATTTTTAAACAAACACTGTGAATTGTTTTTAACTGAAATTGTACTTTTCTCGTGCTAAACTTATGGTTCTATTATTCAAATTGTTATAATCAGTTTAGATATATACAAAACTCAAGCTTTTTTAAAATTCTCTCTGATATAGTGATATGTTTAGTTACAATACTGTACACTTCTAAAAGCTAAAAATCCCCTTCTCATTTTCCCTTTCTACCCTCATGCCCGTTCCATTCCGTTCCCTCTTTGGCCTTTCTTCCCTCGTGCCAATTATAAAAGACCATAGTTTTTTGCACAATCTATTTGTCTAAAGGTGTACCATCACACGTGGGCACAAGAAAAATGATGTGAGAAATAGCTAAAGAGCACTTTTACTGTCTTTGTGCTACTTGACTAATTACCTCCATAGTTTGAGTTTACAGAATTTGGGGGCATAGATATTTAGCATAATCCGCTTGCTGTGCCTTGTAGGTTATATTAACAACTTTGTGTTAATCTACTAAGGCCTTGGGGTGACCTAGATCTGATAAAAACTCTTGAATTTCAGTTTTCTCCTGTTTAGTTTCATGGATTTTAGCCTTGGGTTAGTTCACTTGCTTTTGTTGGTAATATTAGTTTTGTTTCTTGCATCGTTCCATTGCTTGCTTAGTCATTGTAAATATTTTGTTAATAAATGGTAGGTTTGCAATAGCCAATCAAAAGGGAGATTAATTTGGATTGATAATGTGTAATGGCATTCTAAGTCGTTTGGCCTAGAATGGGACTTTGAGGTGAGTTTAAATGTGATTATGTTATTAAACTAGGGCTTTTGCAACTTTTTCTTTATCTTGCCTTGCAACCTGACTTTTGTTAGTTTTTGTGGATGTTCTTCTGTTTATTGATCTTCAACTCAAATTTGTTATTAAGCTGTTTCTTTTATTAGCTAGCAAACGTTGTTCACTCAGAGGTTTCATTTCTCCACCTGCCAAGTTTCAATTCCTCGTGCTTGCAGCTGCAGGTATAATAGGAGCTAGTACTACTAGTATGTGAATGCCAAGCAGAAGATGATTTTGGAAGGAATTGCGAGCATGAGATTGTGCATCTTGTGAAACAAATGTCAAACAAGAGATTTTGTATTTTGCCTCTTGGGACATATGGGTTTCAACATTGATGTTAATTATTATGAATGGAAGTCATTCTCTTTCGGCGTCGGAGATTAAATCTTAGTTCGTTCAGCCAATTCCACCTTATTGGGATTATGGCTTCCGCATCTTTGATGTTGTAATTAATGACTCAAAAGTCTAAAAAGTTTGCTAAGCGTATTGTTATCTATTGTTGGTGCTTGCTAATATAAGTATGCCTTCTCCGTCGTCAATATTGGAAGTGTGTGTACTTCAAGTGTTGTCCACGAGTCCTGCAGGATCATCATGGCAACTGGTTGCAAAACTACTAACAGAACACTTGCACCCTTAACCCTCTCTATGCAAAACTCATGAGTCATGAGTATATTGGAAGGTTGAAGTGTGCACATCAAGAACCCTTGACAAAATTGTAATTTACTCCGATTGCATCACAAGTCACAACTATAGAGCTAAACCAAAGAGACGAGATTAACACTGATTTATACTTCGACGTTTTGCATAAACCTAGGGAGCTGCTGCAGTCATGAGCTTAGCGTCGAATTGTTTAGCAAAGAAAGCTAGAAGTCTTACTTTTCAAGTCAATGTATCAAGCTAGGCAACAACAATTACACTTGGACTTACCCATGAGAGGGGCAGCGGACCATGAGTTTCACGAACGACAGTCTGGTCTAGGCTTTCACGGTTCATGGATCGGGTTTGGCGGGACATGGGTTTGATGGGCTGCACCGGGCTAGCTATTTTCTTATAAAATAAAATTATTTTAAGCATGAGTCGATGAGTAGTGTTAATGGTATATATTTATATATAACATTTATTGTATAATTTTGGCCTAATAATTTTTGTTATCATAGTATTAGATAATATACATGTGGAAAGTAATTTAAATAAATAACGAGTAGTAATTTTCATGATCAATAATATCTATCTTTATTATCATTACATCTTACTCATTACAACCTACACTTTCATAGTCATTTTTATAAAAACATATAGATATATTAATAGTTTCGCGGATTGGACTGGGTTGGGTTGGGCTCAAAAAAATCAGCCCATCCATCCAACAATTTCACGGTTTTCACGACTCTGGACCGGGGGTTCACGACCCACAAGGCGAGCTGGACTGGGTGGGATAGATTGGCCCGCACCGTCGGCCACCTCTAGTATTAAGCCAAGCATAACTCACAACGTCATCAGCCGTGGAACGGGACGAAACTCAATACCGTCATAAGCCGGACAACGCTCATAATATCCTTTTTACATATCCTTTCATCCTACATATATCTGGTTCTATAAACTTATGTCCGTTTTGCAGGTACCGGTGTTAAAAGAGCGATCTTAGATTGCAGAACATCTAGAACGTTCTCCGTCCCGACACGAATACTTTGACTTTTGGTTTTACAAATCTCAGTAAAAGTTGGGGCTCCTGTAGACACATAAGCGTGTCTCCCCATTTGAGTACCCAATGATGATATCACGGTCTTAATTGCTCAGATCCAATCGACAGCAATCCGAATAGTTAGGTCCAAAACCGTTTTTAAAATCATAAAACCTATTTATTTATGGATTTTTTAACTAGAATAATACAAACTTTTGCCCGTTCTCTCGCAATAATACAAACTTTTGATTATTTTTAAATAATACAAACTTTTGCCCAAAATTCCTCCAGTAGGTCAATGTGACCTTTAACTTGTAAAACAGGTTAAATCTTTTTCTCCCTCCTCTCCCTCCCACAACCAGCTGAACCACCCCTAACCAACCAACCCCTCCCACCAAGAAACCACCTTCACCCCACGACCACCATAACAGGCAACCTCGAATCCCGAAGCCACCCCTGACCACCCGAAACACCACCCGTAACCCCACCCGTAACCCCGAAGCCAGCCACGACCCCCGATCCCACCAACCCCGAAACCAACCACGAAACACCACCCAGTAACCACCCCTAAACCACCCCCTGGTCCACCCGAAACCACCCCTGATCCCACCAGCCCTAAAACTACCCCTGAAACACCACCCGAAACCAATTCTCTCTCCTCTTTCCACTCTCTTTCTGATCATTGTCTGATCATCACACGGAACCGGTCTCCGTATCCCTAATTACTCGTTTCCCTATAAAAATTACAAGACTGAAATTAAATCACAACCCACATAAAACTCAATTGTTTCTCCCAAATCACTAATTGCATTCACAAATCAAACAAACCCATAAAGAGTAATCAAAGTTAACAACATACATCAGGAGGGCAATCATCCCAAATCACCAATCCCACGTGAAATTAAATCAAGATACTGAAATTAAATCACAACCCACATCAAACCCAATTGATTTCTTCCCAAAATCATCAATCACAATCACAAATCAAACAAACCCAGCAACAAAAATCAAAGTTTTTTAAGAACATACATCACAAATCAATTGTTCTCTTTACGAAGATCTTCAACATCTTTAGCAGCGGATTGTTCGGAGTTGTGGTTGTTGTAGTGGAGGAGTTGGGCGGCAGACCACGCAAGCTCCGCTACTTCAACGACAGTCCTCGCCACTTCTCCCGCTCCTTTTACGTGCGCCATCGTTTTATCCTCTCTCAGATGCTCAGCGGCTTAAGAATCTCGACGCTCCCTCGAAATCGCCGGCCAGGGGAGGGGTGTCTGGCCAGGGGAGGGGTGAGGTGGGGTGGGGGGAGGGAGAAAAAGAGTGGAGGGGACCAACAGAAGAAAATGTTGGGGTTTTTTTTGTTTTTCAAATTTAAATAAAAAATTAAAAAAACTAACCAATAAGATAATGACACGTGTCATAGTGACCTGCTACAACAAGTTACAACCGGTATTGACCTACCAGGGGAATTTTGGGCAAAAGTTTGTATTATTTAAAAATAATCAAAAGTTTGTATTATTGCGAGAGAACGGGCAAAAGTTTGTATTATTCTAGTTAAAAAATCCTTTATTTATTTCAAAAGATTCAAAATTCAATTTTAAAGCTCAATTACTTATTCCTGATGATTAGTTCTATTTTTAACCCACTAATTAACTAAATGATCCCACTTCTTTGAAAATCCCAATTAATTATTCGTGATAATTAATTGTATTTGTTTATTTATACGTTTAATAGATATTTTCAAAGATAAAATAAAAAAAAGGATTTTATTAAAATCAGAATTTATCTCTTTTAGATAGATGATTTTCGGAATTCAAATGTTAATATATAATAAAGATGAAAAGAATCTTTAAAAGGTTGAATTTAATTGAAAAAAAACCGGCTAAGTTGCGTCTAACGCAACATATTGTGCGCGCACAACGATGAAGCCGTAAATAAAATTCAGATACGCACAAAGCGTGCGTTGCGCGCACCACAATGCGGGGGACGATAGCTTTGGCACTGCGCGCAATGCTCATGCGTGCCGCGCAGCGAATTTTTTTATCTTTTTCTAAAATTTTTGCTATAAATATATAGGCCACAATTTTTCCAGTTTTTCTCACGATTTCTCAAGGCATACCTCACTTTCATATACTCTCATATATCTTATATCTTATATAAAAAGGGAATTGGGGTTTGGGGTGCACAAGGGTATGTGCACCGACCCAAGATCCCACAAAATTACAATTACTGCCACCTGTGTCCCATTCTTTCAGTAACTTGTTCCTTTTTTCTTTTTTTTTTAAAAATAAAATAAAATTGGCACAATTCCAGTTGTTTTCAAACGTGTCTTCTCTCTCTCCTCCAACTCTGGTTTACTTTTAACCAACCAAAAAAATTATCTCAATTTTTTTCTTTCTTTCTCTACAACATCATCACTATCATTGTAAGCATCGCCGTTATCAATGAGGTCGGCACATCTCTTAGTATGTCAGCTGCTGCCCAGTGACGGCGATGCTAGTCGCCGCGTGGTGGTATCGTCGGATCTGGGGTCCATTGTCGCCGGAAACCCCGTTCTTCCCCTTCTAACTGTCTGTTCTTCGGTGGTCCTTAGAGAGTACATATATGAAGTTTGTAATTTTGTTTTCTTTATTTTCAGATTTTTTTTCTCATCTTTTGGTTCGAGTTATCTACAGAGAACTACCCTGTTTATTTTTATATATCATCTTCCTAAATAAGGTTCTACTACTAACTTAGAAGTGTACTTTACTTTTCTTTCTCATGCTCTGTTGTTAACTTCTCTTATTCATCATAGGTTCACCTGAGTTTCTTACATATGAACGTATTTAATGGGGAGGGTGGGGAATTTAATTTTAAATGCCTTAGTTCATCACTGAAAATAGTGGTATTTAATTTAGTCAGTTTTGATTCTTACTGTTTTGTTTTCGAATCTTCCACAAAGAAAATCAATTTTCAATTTGACAAGTCAAGGAAAACATGTTGACTGCTATTGGGTAACAATACATGAAAGAAAGAGAAATAGCCTACAAATTTGGAACAAAAAATTGGCTTCCATCTATTTTAATTAAGTATAACAAAGGAGTATTTACCCAGACTCTTCAAGTAATGAGATTACTACCCAAATTTTTTTTAGGCCAAATTAGCACCGACGAAGCTCTACAAAACATAAATCAGTAGATGATGTGTGCTTTTGTTGTAGCTTTAACTTCCCAATTTCACTACCATTTTAATGAAATGCAAATTTTATAGTATAACAAAATTTTATTCATGGAAGTGGACTAGGAGCGTATTCTTTGAGTCAAATTTTTGGGTGATGTATCCATTTGTAAATAACATTGTATATCCAAAAGATGATCTTTAGTAAAGTTGGGATTATGATTAGTAGATTTCATTATGAAATTATGGTAAATTGATTGATGTAGTGTTGGTTGAGCTACGATAAATTAGATGGTTATGTGGGTTGATTGAGTAAGTGTGGTGAGTTTGTAGTATCTTAGTTATTTAACTATTATTATTGTCTGCTTCCTGATGTATATTCATGAATTTTTATAGTTTATGGAGCAATTGAAGGATATACGGATTTTGGCACTGAGTTTGTGGAATGAATTATGAGTTTGAAATCTCATTTGGTTGATGGTTTGTGCTTTGTGGTTTCATAAACTTATGGTAAACCCGTGTTCTTTTGGTGGGTTTTTGCTTTTATCTTCCACATTTAGTTTTATGTAATTTGCTTGTTTTGATGGATATTGTTTGTAGGTTTTAGGCAAGATTGTATCAATAACTTGGGTGGGAGTATAGGAAACCTGAAAGCATGCCCTTACAAACCAGAAATGGCTACCAAAAGTATTAATTTTGAGGTGAGTAGTCAAAAATTTATTCTATTTGATATGCATGATCATGTAATATCAATTTTCACTGTTATTGTGAATGTCTAAGAGTGAAAATTACGTGATTTAATCGAATTCTTGTGACGATTGTTGGCAGTTAAAATTGTGATTTCTTCAGTTTGTTTTCTCAAATTAACTTGAAAATCATTAATATTTACAACTCAAAATTATTGATAACACTATGTTTCTCTTCATAATTATATTGAGGTATATGCTCAAAGGTTAGCAATTAAGAAGTTATCACGATCATTTGTTAATTAGTTAAGAAGTACTATGAGAAGTTGGATGGTTGTGTTGATTGATGAATAAGTATGTTGATATGTTAGTTAAAAATTTTTTGGGTTGTTTTCACGAGATGTTGGTTAATTGGATGAATGTGATGTTGTAAATTATTGTTAATTGTTAATTATAAATAATTAGATGTTTGGAGTACATTATAAACAATTAGATGTTAATTGTTAGTTATTAACAATTAGATGTCAATTGTTAGTTATAAACAATTAGATGTTGGTTAATTGGATGAATGTGCTGTTAGTAAATTATTGTTAATTGTTAGTTATAAAATTGATTTTTTTGATTTAGTTGATTGATGTAGTGTTGGTTGAATTAAGATAAGATATCAAAATCATATTAATTTGAGAATAACATGAAGTTTATTAGTTGACGGATGTGACAAATTTATTTTACGAGGGGGGGATGCAACTAATTAGTTTTTATTACATTGTATAATATTTTTTTTATGTTAAAAAGAATAGTATAACATGAAATTTTGCATAGATGCCATATTGGAAGATGATGTGTCAATTTATGGTTATAATGTACTATAAAAATATATGGAGAGGATATACATGACACCAAAACATACACACACACACACACACACACACACACACACACATATATATATATATATATATATATATATATATATATATATATATATATATATATATATATATATATATATATATATATATATATATATAGGAAAAATTGACAACGAGAGGTCTCAACTTTGGGTGATAATTTTTAAAAGGTCTGAACTATTGATTAACCCGTGCGAGTCCCAACTTTAGGAGGTCTTAACTTTTAGCGGACCTTAGTGACTTGAAAATGGCTTAATAGTTCATCACTTGTAAAACTTGGGTCACACCGGAAGGGTTAATTGAGGGAGGGATTTAGAAACTAGGTGAGATTTTAAAAAAATCTTCGGTTTTAAGTCGCCGAGGCCCGCTAAAAGTTAAGACCCCTAAAGTTGGGACCTACACGGGTTAATCAATAGTTCGGACCTTTTAAAAATTATCACCCAAAGTTGAGACCTCCGTTGTCAATTTTTCCATATATATATATATTAATACTTTACATTCAGTATTCTCATATTTATCTGTATCATAAAGCTTTTCACTGAACCGATCATTCTTCATCCAACTCAATTGTATGATGTTAATAGTATGCATCTTATGCATCCATTGCAAATTCATTTGCTGTGGATAGTAGATGTTGTGAATAATATCTCAATATATATTATACAAGCTCCTGGACATCCACAAACCAATAGTTGGGCTTTAGCTCAAAACTTACTTGATGATCAAAACAATCATGGTTTTTTGGAGAGTATGTATAATATGAAGGTCTTTGTTCTTCCATCTCCACCAGCACTATTTAGTGTCCTTTTATTTCACATTCCAGTGTGTTCAATGATCCAACTAATGGCTTCTATTATCCGTCCTCCACTTGCGCCGCAATATTGTATACCTTCGTCATCACATCCTCAATGGGGATGTGCATGGGTGGAGCCACTTTTTGGATCACTTTTAAGAAATCGAAATGTAATTTTCAATCTTGAACACCTTTATGGAGGACGATTTCCATTGACAATATTGCCACAATTACTGTCTCTTCCACCTCTGCATACATCTCCAACTTATCATTATGGCTATTTTGGACATCAAAATGCAAGTGAGTTTAATGTGTCTATTAATATTCGTCAAAGAACAATTATGTTTTTTTTTCTTGGACCCTCAAGTTTCCATAGCCGAAGTTGTTATAGGATTTTGTAGAGACTTCAGGGTTTATAGGAATGCACATCACTTTATTACAATTCATCCTTATCGCCATCAAATGTTGCCCTCATCAAGTCATAATTTTTCGTCATCAGCTTCAACTAACAGTTCTTCCATTTCAATTCATTCACAAGCAATATTATCTACAATTGCTGCTACAACGTCTATCTGTGTACTTCTTTGGAATGTTTGCGGAAGTAATAGAGAAGTTTTTCAACATACCACCCTTGAACTTGTTAGAATGTACAATCCTCGTATTTTTATTGTGTTGGAACCTCGAGTTTCAATCCCACAAATGAATGACGCTGCTCGAGCTTTAGGAGATTTTCTTGGGTTCAATTGTTGCGTTGTGCGACAACCTCGTGGTTTTAATGGTGGTAGTTGGATATATTGGAATGATAATCATATTTTCATGTGCATCTTACGTGAAGATAGAGAGATGGTTCATATGCGTTTTTCAAATCTTGATATAGATAGTTGATTGTGTAAATTTAGCATCTTTAAAAAAAGTTATTTGTAAATTTTAATATATTCCGAATGATGTTTTGTTTATATTAGAGTCGGAAAAAAAGATTGTGGTAATAATTTGTGAAAGTAAGCTTCTACTTCCATTGTACGTTTTGTACATGTGATGTACTTATGTAAATTTAATATCTTAAAAAAAATTATTTGTAGATTTTAACGTGTTTGGCTTCACGTTTTGTTTATATTAGATTTGCAAAAAAATGTGGTGTAATTACTTATAAGAATAAGTTTTATTGTACATATTTTATATGTGATATGCTATTTTGTATTATAGTTAACTTACATAAGATATACATCGATTGTTAAGCAATATATTTAGTATATTTACCGAAAGACATTATGATTGAATTAATTTTATTGTAAGTTCTATGATGATGATATTTTGTATCTTGATGGACGCATGAAATAGTAGCACAAATATGTAATACATAACATAGAATCACATGTTATCTTCATATGTGTGATTTGACAACACTATGTACTTTTGTTCTTATCTATGTTTTTCACAAGTTCTAAAATGTGATATGATGTTTGCTTTTTGTTGTCAGTTGTTTGGAATGGTTAAATCATACTATTATAAATTTTTTGCTCCTTTATATGTTTCACAAGTAATATGTTTTATATATATTTTTTTTGTTTCTTCAATGAAATTTTATAACTTCTAACGATGGATACGAAATAGTAGATATGCTTTGTTTTCATCATTTGATTCCGATGTTTAGTTTATGAAATTTTACGGAAGTTGTTTTATAAGCTCATTTTTTTATTAACAATTATTAATATTAATTACACATATTTATTAAATACAATAACTTTTTCCAACATGATGTATATTTAAGAAATACGAAATACACTTGTTCAATTAAAATGATTTGTCTTCTTTTAAAAATTTATAAGCAATTACACGAATTTACTGAGCAAACTAAATGATAATAACAGACGAAAATTCAAATAGAGTATATGTTATTACAAGTCAACCACTCAACTTTATGTTTTTATAGTTTAGCCATCAAAACTCATACTATTGCAGTTCAGTTATCATAATGTAAGTATTGAATGAATATATTTGCATATCTTTGATGATTACCATATAATGTTTAAGTTGATTTCCCTTTTTAAATGTTATATGTAAGCTAAACTACAATGCTTGTGTATCATATTTCAAATATTTGAAGGTTGTTATGCAATTGTCCATATTATTGTATGTTTAGTACAGTAAATGTTTGTTAACATATACTATCTTTTTAAAAATGTTTTATTTGTATCCATTAAATTTTGTGTCCTAAATTCATAGTAATATATGCTTTTTGTCTTTTTGCGTAATCTTATAATACTATTAGATTTTGTTTTTACTCAAAGTTCTGTTGTTTGAATAGTGTTTTCATTAGTCACTTCTTAGTACTATTCCTTTTTTTGTCATCTTCAAAGTTTCACAAGTGTAATAGATCTATATTTTTGTTTTTTTCCTAAGTTTTGAGAATATAACCCACCGTAACATACATCAACTATGAGGTTTTCTTTCCACTTCTTCAACCTGATATTAACCATATTACTTCTTCCTATCCAAATCTAAAATATGAACTACAATTTTTAGCCATCTAGCATTCTTAGATCCGTTGTCTGAATATAGTTCGGTTGTTTATTTGTCTACACTGATAAGTGTATGAAATATATGATTTTCTGATTATTCACAAAGCAACGTGTACGTTGGAAGACTTCATTTCAGCTGAATGAGTATCTATATATTGTGTCCAACTCATTCTCCTACTCATTCAACCAAGTCCTTGATAGATGTTATTATCTTCATATGGTTTGAAGTTATCGTTATCTGATATAGATGCAGCTGAAGATTCTTCTGGTTCAATAAAGTTGTTAAAGATGTATGTGATTGTTTTTATACGGCTTACATTATCGTGATTTTCTTTTGTTTGTATTGAAATGTTGAATTGGAGATCATTTCATCTTACACTATGAGATAAGATGTAGCTACATCAATGCAATTATATTTATTTTAAACAAGTATTCCAACAAATGTTATTGTTTGTATCAATCGATTTGCATTTGTTTTGATTTCATATGGATGGAGATGAGGATTGCAATCGGTAAAGAAAGTTACTTCAAAATCATGTAGTTGTTTTTATACGGCTAACAAATGTCATAAACTTGTCATCATTGCACGGGAATGTTGAACTGAAAATTATCTCTTCTGATGTTTTGAGATAAGTATTAATTACATAATTTAATATTTGTAAAGTTTATTTTATTGTTCTCATTCTCTCCAACTCAAAACTACATTTGTTATCTAATTGATCTTTTTTTTACTTGCATAAACTTGCTTAACTAGAAATTATTTTTTCTTCTATATAAAATGACTCCTAATTACGTTAACATAATGATGTTTATAACGGTTTACTTATTATATTAATTAAGTGTAAACGATAAATTATTATAATAACATTAGAAATAGTCAGTATGATGAATCATTTTCCCATTTATATTATTATATTATATAGCCAAAATTGTCAACAACTACCTAATATATATCACTTTTCATAAACAACTACCTAATATAAACTGTACTTTTTCTTATACAACTACCTAAGTTAACAATTCCGTCAACGTAACACTACCAAAGACGTTAATTTTTGCAATTTCCGTCACATGGGGCCCACCTTTTCTAATTTCCCACCAATTTTACTGCATTTCCCTCCTAAAAACTATCTAAGGCATTATAAAACCCTCGAAAATCTTACATTGTCAATACTTAGGCCAAAATATTCACTCCCTTCCTTCACCTTTTGATATTAGGGTTTATAGAATAGTATTTTTGGTAAAAATTTAATGTCATTGGTGATATAATTGGGGAATTCTTCTGATTTTATTTGAAATTAGGGTTTTCTATAAATTAGGAGATTTGTTAATTATGATAAATTTCTATTTTTTTGGCTAATTATTTTTGAATTTGTTGGATTCAAAGAATGGGTAGCACATCAACAGGTCTGTCCAATCGAGTTCTTCCCAAAATTTGCAAATGTAAGATTGGTGTGGCAACTCTGACATCATGGACCAGTGATAATCCTGGGAGGAAATTTATAACTTGCAAGTTTTATGATCGCATTAGAAAGATCAGGCATGGCTGTGATGTGTGGGAGTGGGTTGATGAACATCAAGAGGAATGACAAATGGTGCTGATTAATCAACTGTTGTTGGAGAAGAAGCTGCTTGGTAGTGATGTTGAAGTACTGAAAGCTGAGGTTCATAAACTGGAACAACAAAGGATGAAGCTTGCTAAGGAGAGTGAGAGATTGGTGAAGAAACTGAAGGTAGGTAGGGAGAACAGAGGAAGTGAGGGTGGAAGGATTTACATTTTCTATGGATTTGTTTGCTTTGTTTTCTGTAATTTGGTATGGATTATGATGAAGAAGTTTGATGCATAAGATGTAGCAAATTAGGTAGGATTAATCAAGTACTAGGCATGTTATCAACTTTTGTGAACCTGGAATGGTTACTTTGTTGTTGTTGTTGTAAGCATGTAATGGTTTCTTTGTCTTCAATGAAAACTACTAAGTAGTTGGTGTGAAGCTTTAATTGTGAATTTGCATTTTTGTGTACATTACTCTCAAAGAAAACCAACAACACAATAGGATCATGAGCCTGTTAATGCTAAAAATTGTTCTAACTGTAGAGGCTAACATACATTACATTAAGTTATGGTCTTAATCCAACAGTAGCCAAAACATATTTGGCACAAAACAAATGGTGTACCTACTAAATCATGTTTCAAGAATCAATGCCAAAACATTAGGAACTACTTAACCATTCTTTTACAAAAATCAAATTACACTTGCCAAGCGTGCTTTTTAGCGAGCCCCTTTACAATTTTTTCAAGTTTAGGCTTCTTGACAGTCCCTTTTTGGCAAAGAAACTTGTGAGCATTTTTCCTCTTGTTGCTTCTCTTTACTTGGTCGCTTCTTCCACCTCGCCGTCCCGGCTTGTTGTTGATTTGATCCTTGGATTGTTTTGTGTCCAAGGTGGGATGGAGTTGGTGTTTGGTTGAACCGGGCTACTTGGGCCACCTTGATGTTCCATGCCCATGGGGTTACTAATGCATTCAGCTTCATAAACCTAACAAAATACATAAACATATCAAACACATTCATGTTCAGAAAACAATAATATAAACAAAATCTATGGTAAGTACATTACCTTCCTTGTTACTCTGGCCTCCTTTATACCCCTTTGAGCAACTGTCCAAGGATCCATGTTAAATGGTCTACCTCCCTTAGATTTTTCCTTTGGAGGAGCTGGAGGGTTGTTGCACTTGGTCCTATAGTGGCCCAACCGACCACAATTACCACATTGGTTCTCGTCTCTTAGGCCTCTTAACATAAGTGCTTTGCTTGTCTTGTTTTTCATCTGCTTCTTTTTTTCTTTTCTTAAGAGAAGGTCTGCCTGGCATCTTCCTGATTGGTGGAGGTAATGGATGAGGGAATTCAGTGGCTTTCCATTGCTTCATTCCAGGCATAGGTTTTATATGTTGAACATATGCTTGCATATACTTCTCTCTGCTATAAAAGGGGTCTACATAGTCCTCTGGTTTCCCCCTAATTCTGAGTATGCAAGCATATGCATGTATGCAAGGAATCCCTGTCATATCCCACTTGTTACATGAACAAGACCTATCTCTTAAGTTAACTATAAATCTATCATGCTGGTAATCAACTTTCCACTCCCCCACTCTGGAAGGCACCATCACACACTGCTTAGCTTCTTCTTTCACCCAACTGAAAACCTTTTCAACAAAAGGCATAAACCTCCCATTATAGCTTTGAACCCCATCCCATTTCTCTGTATTTCTCTTCATCACATACCTTCTTATCCATTCAAGGCATGTGATGATTGGTTTGTCCCTTGCTTCCTTGATTACTGAGTTGAAAGTCTCACAAAGGTTGTTAAGCAACAAATTGGACTTTGACCTAGTAAATAAGGCATGTCTAGCCCAATATTTGGGAGGAATTGCAGCTAATTAAGTAGTTATATGCATCTTGGGAGAGGAACTTGATAGCCTCCATTTCAGCTATGAAAGTAAACTAACAACAACCAACAACCAACAACATTCAACCAACAAATAACTTAATCAATACAATTATCAAGAATAAATATACTATGAACTACACTTAACACATAAAGACTAACCCTTGAACTTGTCCTAGCTGCTATCCAAAATGACTCTTTGAATGTTGTACCAGAAAATTGAAACTTGAAGTTTGCCCCAAATGTGTCTTACACAAAATCTCGACCTCCGCATTTGGGCAAACTGTTTCAACAAAGATCAATTAATCCCTTGCAACAATAAGTTAGAAATAGGTCAAAGAAATATATAAAGTAACAACATTAGGCTTAAAAAGGAAGTTTAATTGCTCACCTTTTGTCTCGTCGACATAATTGGGCCAAGCCATCTCCCTTGTGGAATCCTATGTCATTGATCAAAAGCTCCAAGAACCATCTCTAACTTTGCTTATCTTCAACCTCAACAACGGCCCATGCCCTTTGGAAATATGTTGTTGTTACCATCCTTAGCCATCGCCGCCAATATCATGCCGGGGTATGCTCCCTTGAGATGACATCCATCAATACCAATAAGAGGTCTGCAACCCTCTGTAAATCCTAGCTTACAAGCCTCCATGCACACATACATTCTCTGAAATATTGGAGGTGGATTTTGTGCTCCAGTCACTGATACAAGGGCTGATGATCTAGGTTTGTATTTCAGGATTGCACAAGCATAATCATACACCCTCTTGTACTGATCAGATGCATCACCATATATGCTTAGCTTAGCCCTAGCCCTTGCAAACCAAGCTCTATGGTACCCAATTGTGACCCCTGTGTCGTTGAACACCTTATGTATGAATTTTTTAGCCTCTCACCTTGATCATCTCTGAAGTAATTTATATACTTCTATGCCAACCACTCAGACGACACCTTACTATTTGCATCAACATGACCACAAGTATGCTCAAGGTCAAGACTTTTTATTTGCATTGTGATCTCTCTTGGCAAACTCACTGCATACACCTTAAACTTACACTTATCTTCATCATAACACACACACTTTACAATCTTCCCATGCTGCTTGTCCCATGGGCAGCTACACTTATACTTGCAATGAGCTGTCAGTCTCTTAGAAGAATTGTGAAGCAAATAGTAGTCATAAGTGTTCTCAATAGCATGAAACCTAAGTGCTTTTCTCAAGACATAAACATCCCCGAACTTCACCCCTTTGTCAAGTTGATTCTCTTCTTGAAGTCAACTCGTGTTGAATGTAGGGTATGGATCCACTTCCTCATCGACCCTTGTAAACTCCTCAGCTCATCAGAATCATACTCATGCTCCTCAATTAAGTCTATGTCACACTCTTCCTCAATAGCATTACCCCCAACAACACCCCTATCAACAGGCTCACCCTTCTCCTTGGACTTTTCTGTTTCCAAACCTGCTTGACTTCTTGTCTTAACACCACCTACTGCTGCTGCAACTTCCTTAGTGATATTACCACCTAGTGCTGCTGTGAACACCTCCCCAACATCCTCATCCTCTTCTTCAGGTTCAAACGGACATCTAAATCTCGAGAACTCACTATCACTAGAGCCTTCCCTTCCTCATCTCGATAAAGTTCTCTTTTTGGGTTTAGGTTTGACCACTTTTTTCTTTTTTGGACCTGACTTTTTCTCAGTTTTTCCTAAGGCCAATCTACCCTTACTTGCAACTGTCTTGACTCTAGGTGTGCTTCTTTTTAGAGGGGAGGATGAACTTGAAGCTGTAAGTTTTGGGGGAGTTAATGCTAAGGCAACAGTTGATGATGAGGGATTAGATGAGTGTTTAGGTTTTGGAGAAGATGCTGAGATGATGGCAGAAGAACCAGTTATAGAGGAAGGGAATCTTGGGGGTGATTTTAATTTAGTGACCTTGGAATAAAATTGGGCTTTAGTTATAGGCAAAACCCCCTCATCACTTTTAGTAGGGCTACTTGATTTAAGCCTAGTTGATCTTCTTATAGGGTTTAAAACTACCTCAGTCTTTGGCTCCTTCAACTTTGTTTTGGCTTAATATGAGACTTGGATGGGTGTTTTTGGTTGATTGGTTGGTATAGTTATGCTTAGGCTCTTTGTTGGAGGTACTAAGCCTGGTACTTGAACCTGCCTTCTAGTTGGAGCCCAACTCACATATTTGCTCCTTGTTTTTGGCCCTGTTAACACAATGGGCTCCTCCAAAACCCAAACAGTAACCCTATTCCATCTATCTGCACTATCAACCAGCAAATTAATTTCCCTCTCCCCTTCAATCTTCACTCTCCCATCACTTAATGTCACTAGTACAAAGTTAGTCTAAGGTAACATGTATGAGGTAACACTTTTCAAAATTCAAGTTTGTCGAATATATATGTAATACCTTGGTAACACTTAATCAATATGTAACACTTATTGTAACACATTTTTATAAGTAACATTTTGAAGTAGCACTTTTTCAATTAAGTAACACTTTCAGACAGGTAACACCTTTAGGTAGCACTATTTTTAAATGTGTTTATTAAATGTTAATTATATTTATTAAGTAAGGTAAGTGTCGGATTTTCTTATTTTATTTGGGTTGGAGTATGAATTTTATTTGTCGTGTTTCTAGTTTATTTATATATTTAATTTTATGAATTCAAATATATTTTGGGTTTTTAGTTATTTAAAATATATTGAGTAGTATTTGGCCAAAAAAGAAAAACCCAAATGCCAAAAGCCCCCCTTTGTCCTTATTGTCAGCCAAAACCCAAAACCCAAAACCCAAAAACCCAAAACCCTCCCCAACCCCGTTCATCTCTCTCTTCGATCTCCTCTCCTCCCGTAAAACCCCTGCCCCTTGCTCCATCTCTCTTCCTCTCTTTTCCTTCCGCCGGAGTTTCGCCTCCCCCACGATGCTCAGAGCCTTTGCTTTGGCCGCTCGTCGCTGCTCTGCTTCTCCCTTTCTCTTCGTTCGTTGTTCCTTCCCGCCTGCTCGGGTTGTTCTTCTCCTCCTCTCTTGCTGCTGTTCTTCATCGCTGCTTCGCCGCCAACCGCCGTTGGTGCTGGTTGTTGCCGTTGTTGTGCTCGTCCCTACTGCCATTTTCCAGCGGTGGTGTTGATGGTTGTGGCGCCGCTTCATCTTCTCCCCTTTGTTCTATGAGGTACAAACCTAAGTCCTCTTCATCTTCTTCTGCTAATTTGAGGAACTCAAATTCAGTGTTATGTGGATATCGTTGTCTGGTAATTTCTGATAACTCAGTCTTGATTTTGGTGTAAGTTGCATAAAGAATTATGATTGGTGATTGAAATTATGACTTTGTTATGTGAAACCTTATTTTTTCTTTTAGATATGTAGAACTCGTTACTTAATACATATCTCAGTTGATTAAATTAGTTTGTGAGAGTTAGTTCTGGAATTATTGTGTTATGAGTTGATTTTAGTTTAACATATAATCTGAATTTTGGTTCCACATTGCAGTTTGGTTTTCTAAAAGAAAGGAATTTAAGTTTAGAGAAATTTGACGCTGCTTCGCTAGATTTGAAAGAATTAGTATGTGGGTGTGTATTTTACTCATCTATTCAGAGTAGTTATGATGTGAAATTTGTTAGAGAACCTAATAAGTCTAGTTCATATTTGTTGAACAATATTAAGTTAGCTAAGTTAGTTCATGTATTGGTATGTTAGATGTTACTACTCTTACTTTGTGGATAAAGTCATACAATTTGACATTAGCATCATAGAGGAATATCTTGCATAATGTTAATGAGATTTTAAATCATGGGATATATGTAGTTTAAAGAGTTAAAAGCTTTCTTTTTGTTTTTATTTATGTTTCTGAATCATTTATAATTTGGTTGCTCTCTTTGAGCTACTTTGTAATGTTGTTTAGATCTTCTTCTCTATATCTTTGCCAAGTGGGTTCCTTATGAGTTAGATAACTCAGCAATGATTTTCTTTTTTCAATTTATTTCTGGGTTGGAATTTAATTTACTATTCCATTGCGTATTTCTTCTGGGTTTTTTATTGGCTGCAATTTCTAGGGTTTTTCTTGGGAGGGGGATAATTATGTTGTATAGTTGATCAATTAGTAATTTGTGCAATTCTTGCTCCTATTATGTGTAATGCTTTGATAAAATTTGGTCAATTATAGCGAATTTGATTATTGAAAGGATTATTGGATCTTTTTTTTTTGGTTAATTGTTGTTAATGATTATGATATAATATAGTAGGGATCTTGATTAAAGGATGAAACTTAAGGAATTGTGTTGGGAAAGGTTATGGCTTGTTCCTGAGCTTCATTTATAATGATTTCAACTATTTTAGTTCATGAACGATTTACTATGTCCCACAAATGCTTATGTTTGAATTTTAATGCTTAGTTGACAATATATTATAGGGTATTGCATTTTTCCAAGAACTACAGTATATGATTGAGATATTTGTCTTTCATGTGGGAATTATGCAATTTCTGGTTCATGGTAATTCTGATTTCATTTACTTTACATTTCTTCCAGCATTATTTGGTCTTAACCTAGCTAACAAGAGTTGTAAATTCGACCTCATGGATGTCAACCTTGCTATTTCTGACCTGGTAGATATCCCATTCGGAGAAATTGAAAGAGTTGCTTCATTGACACTGAAAAGTTATCATTTACCTTTGTCATGAAGCTAGAAAGAGTATTCTACCTTAGTTTACAGAATTAAGAATAGATTAAGATTTTGTGTACAAATTTTTGTTAACTTGTGAATAGTACTAACATGCTTGTGACTTCAATAAATTCGGTGATGGTGGTTTGACTCTGATTTAGCTCATTTGAAGTATATCTTATGCATGTAACAAAAGAATGATTTCGAAATCCTAGTTTTGAGCTAGTGTTCACCCTTTTTTCTTAGCAACTCTTCCTCACTTATCTTTATAATTATCAGGATCCTGAAATTTGAGGGTTTCACAACTCTATAGATAACATGTTGTTTTGAAAGGAGGGTTTCACAACTCTCTCTTTTGTGTCAACCGCGATATGAAGATATATCGTCACATGAAAATGTAGTATGCTAGTATATTGATGGGTCACATCAGCTTTTATTTGTCTTAACTCTCTCCTTTTGATGAAGAAAATATTGCATGGATAAACAAGAGTTGTATATGACAGATTTTGTTTTTATTGGTTTCGTTATGGAATAATATCAATGTATATGATGAATTGATGATGCCACTAGTCACCGATAATGCAACTTTTTTTGCTTTTTGCTTGAGTTTCTCTACACCTTTCGATCTTTGGATCATAAGCATAAACCCATAACTTTGTCTATGAGTCTTTGGGTGTATCATATGTAGATTTCTTCGGTGCATTGAAATCCGATTTTGGAAATTCACTTTGGTCAAGTGACGAACCATTCACTTCTTGCCTTTCTTCATGTTGGAAATCTATAATTCGAGGGATATGTTTACTGAATGTCAGATAGTAAGAACGCTTATAATTATATGATTCAAGGCTTTCTTAATGGAACTGTATGCCGAATATCATCATGGAGCTAGCAAGTTCCTCGTTTGTAACATACTAGTATGTATAGTTTTGTGCTTTATCTCCTCAAATAGTAAGAACGCTTATAATTATATGGTTCAAGGCTTTCTTGCCATTCACTTCTTGTTCGTAATTTTGTTAATTTCGTCTAAGTAGTTGTTTCTTGTTTTGTTTAATTCACAAAGGATTTGGCCTGGTTGTGTGTTCATATTCGCATATTAGATTAGGGTTTTTCGGCTTTATAAGTTGGAGTTTATTGGTTATTGTTTGATATTAACATAATGAGGACTAAACTCATTAATAAGGTCTTTGGATTTAGCTGTGTTGTTTAGTATTGAAATTGTCATATAATATGTTATTCACCTGTTGAAATTAGCAGTAGCTTGAATGTATAGGAGAGTGCCTAGCTATCATGTTCTACTGAATATCATGCAATTCCAGTACTATAGTCAGCAGTACAAGTTAGAGAGCTCTAGCAGGTATTTAGCTGAGCGCTCCAAGATTCCTTTATATCCTGTTATTTTCCTAGAGGTCTACAAACAAGTGCAAAGGCCCCCGCTATGCCTCTTTTTCTTTTTTACAACAAGTATATCACTAGTCCTATTATGATATAATACTTTAAAGATTCTTATTTTTTTTGTTCGTACTGCAGGATGATGAAGATAATAAATTAGAATAGCAAGTAGACTTGATGCTTTGGGAAACATGCATGCATGGATAGGGCGATTAGAATTGAAGACGAAAGAAAGAAACGATCTTAAGATAGATTTAGGTTTATTTTGGAGAGTTAAATATATTATGACTGGATTTTCATATCAACTTTTTATATTTTGAACGCAATAATATGATTTCAATTGATGAATACTACTCTTTGGCTCATTCTTTACAATGACCGTTGAGTGTTTGTACTCATTTACATCTATAATGTTATTCTATTCCCTATTCGTTTATTACGTTTGTAATCTTTAGTATTATTATTTTGTATATGTGTCGACAAATTGAAAAATGTTAATTACTATAAGACACGTGAAATAGAAGTGTTACTATAAAGCTAGCTAATAAAAGTGTTTCCTAATATCTAATAAAGTGTTATGTATGCAAACTAAAAATGATACATAATATCTAATAAGTGTTACTATAATTCAAGAAATGACATAGAAAATGCTACTATAGATGAAAAAGTGCTACATAAAAAAATTATGAGTAACACTATAAAAATGATACATTAGTTTCAGAAAAGTGTTACATTAGAGAATTTTGAGTAACACTTGACAAAGTGAAACATTAGCATTGGAAAGTGTTACCTTAGAGAATAGGTAGCACGGGCAGATGTTTCACTTATAAAAGTGTTACCTATTGTCTAAAGCAACACTTTTAGGCCTTTAAGTAACACTTTTGAGGTGATACTTTAGACCAATCATGCACTAGTGTGTCTTTCCCTTCAGCATAAACCATACACTGAAATTGGCCAAATGTTGCCCTGTATATTGCATTTGCTTCACTACAACTTCTCTTAAACTATCAATGGTTATGGTTGAAGTCTAATATTGAAGTTTCATTCCCTGAATAGGAAACCTCTTAACCCCATTAATTTCCACAGGCGCATACTGAGTTTCCCCATTAATTTCAACAAATTTGCCCCCAAACCAGATATTCATATCAACATACAGTGGTGGTACCCTAAAAATTAAAAGATTAACTCAATTTCAGCATCCCCAAATTCAGTACAAGACAAAAATTAAAAAAACACATTTACACAGTTCACATTGCAATTACAAACCCTAGAATTATTTTAATATAAACAGGGCCCATTAAACATCGCATTAGCAAGCAAAAACTAAACTAATTCAATATAATTATGGGTTAATCATTCAACTAGGGTTACTCAAATTTCAATGCAAATAAACAATTACCACAACTTTTTACATATACAGTAAAAGTGAGAGACCAGTGAGATACCTTTCTACACCTCCAGTTGATGCTTTATTTGCAATTTGCCCCTTCTTTCTTCCCATTTATTCTCGCTCTTTGGACCACAAAGGTACTTCTAAAAAAGGAAGATGCTTGACGAGCTTAAACGACAATGGGAAGCCTTTTTCGGGAAGATGGTGATTGATGATGAAAGAATTACGAGTAAGGTGGGTGAGAATTGAAGATGATGAGTGAGAAATGGAAGAATTACGGTTAGAGGATGAATGTGAAAAGCCAAACAAAGGTAAGCAAGGGTAAGTTTAATGGGCCCCATGTGAGGAAAGTAGAAATGCAGTAAAATTGGTGGGAAATTAGAAAAGGTGGGCCCCATATGACGGAAATTTCAAAAATCAACGTCTTTGGTAGTGTTACGTTGACGGAATTATTAACTTAGGTAGTTGTATAAGAAAAAGTTTATATTAGGTAGTTGTTTATGAAAAGTGATATATATTAGGTAGTTGTTGACAATTTTGGCTATTATATACCCAGTGTAGGATAAGATCAATATTAATTTATTTTCCTTCTTTTTTTTTCTACTTTCTCGTATTTATTTAGCTTTTTTATTTTAATCTGGTCGTAAGTTACAAAGCGGTGCTGAAAATAACAAATTTCCACAGAGTCTATCTATTAAATAAAAAGAAAGTATATTATATGCAAATTTTGGCACCATGTTAGTGAGTTTGTCTATAAAATTGAATGTACGACTCAACCTAGATGGTATGCAACCTTTGAAAAATTGAAAAAAAAAAATTCAACAAAAAGAAAATACGAATGATCACCCATACATAAGCTACTTTAGTGTAAACATATAAAAGGAAGAAAGAAGCACGTAGAGGTATAATTTCCATGCTATGTAAGTTATTTTTTTACGCTTATGCAATCTTTTTAATATGTATATATACTCTTTGTTCATTTGTATAATATTATGTGTCTATATATTTTATTTTGTAAACATCTCAGTTGATATCTTCAAATATGAATTATAAAAAAAGTATATCATACACTACGGTTCAAATTAGATTAGAAAGAATTGTTTATTAATTTTCATATATATTATAAGTAAAAAATTAACTAATGACATTTGTATATAAATTAATTCATTACAAACATGACAGTAAAAACAATAATTTGGACATCTAAATTTTCATATTATATGTAAGTGGATTAACTTAACCATTTTTTTTTTCCTTTGAAAAAAAATTTATGAAGTTCTTTAAAAATATAGTTATATAATTATATGTGAATAAATTTTCCTTCCCTTAAATTTTTACGGTTTTATTTCATGTTTTGAAAAATAAATCGTAAGCAAAATATATGGGTTGGGATAGTGCGAGAAATATAGTTCGTGTTACTCCCAATGTTTAAATGAAATAAATACATGCAAATAAACACACACACACACACACACACACACACACACACACACACACACACACACACACACACACACACACACATATATATATATATATATATATATATATATATATATATATATATATATATATATATATATATATATATATATATATATATATATATATATATATATATGCCACCCCAATGAAGCCTATAAAAAAGGAAACATTATATGTTGAAGTGATACAATATTATTTTTATATATTTATTTTTTTAAGTTGCATAAATTCTATACACACCTAAATTAATCTTAAACTAGGTATTTACAATTTTTAAAAAATTCATATTTAAGTTCTTATATACTAATACAAAAAAAAGAATATATTAACTTCACATAAGATGACAATTATAATAAATTGTACTTATCAAACTGTTAAAAGATATCCTAAAGGTAAAAAAAACTATTACAAATAAAATTATATATAATCAATAGTAATATTTTATGTCACGCGTAGTAAATGAGACAATTTGTCCTTTTTAATAGACTGTGGTTAGAATAATGACACATTTCTAATTATCCTAAAAGAGAAACATGTAACTTACTAAAATAAATGCTACTATGTAATAAAAATAATATTAAATAATGGATTACTTCTATTCAATAATCTTTCTTCTTTTATTTTTCTAACATTTCATTATAAAAAGTATAGAACATGAAAAATGAGGTAACCCAGTCATCCGGATACAAAAATTCACGGGAAAAAACGAAGAATTATTATTTGAAATTTAAATAAATTGTAATTATAGTCACCGAAATGTATTATGCAATAGCAAATTTCATTAAAAAATGTAAATTTAATTTCTAATTTTGCAATTGACATATTAGTCTTTAAATATGTTAATTTCAATGGAAAAGTGATATAGATTTTTGTCATATTGTATTACAGCTTCCTATATTATATAACAAAAAATAAATATTGTAGGTATTCTAAATACATGGGTACCATTTAACGTACTAATTATTTAAAAACATAATGAAAGGATAAAAAATAAATATAAAAAATGATTTCTCAATTTAAATAATTAAATTCATACTATCGAATTAATAATTATGCAATAATAAATTTTATTACAGAACATATATTAAATTCTTCATTTTGTATTTTACATATTAATCTATAAATATGTTAATTTGAACATGAAAAAATAAAGTTGATTTTCATCATAGTATACTATAGCTCCCTATATTATACAACAATTAAAAAAAAATTAATTTTATCTATATGGTTAACATTAAATGCACCAATTACTTAGATAAATAATTAGTGGGAAAACCTAAATAGCAATTACCATTCTGCAAATCTTCATTAAATTACAATAATTGCAATTACATAGTCAGCAAATTCAATTTGATTTGTAATTTGTATAGACTAATTGCAATTTTGTGATCATCAATGTAACATTATTACTTTCATTCTATATAATTACGCATCACGCCAATGTTCAGAACTCCAAAGTGGACAAACTTCCACTATACATATATCTGCCAATCTAGATGACTCCAAAATTAATAAAAATATACTATGTTTTTAGAACTTGTGGTTGAAAATGTACAATAAAAATAGAATTATCTAATTGACAAAATATATGAAATTACAGATATTGAATACAAATCTATTACCAACGAAGGATAATCCAATCAGTGATTCTGTAGGTATGTTATTTGTATAGAGTAGTTTTTATGCATGTACTATATTATTTATTTTACTTTCAACTTTGATAATTTCATAGTGACTTTCTAAATATTATATGTGCCTTTATTTTGTATCGTGTATTATGATTATATTCAAAAGCATTAGGTATGAGTTATAAAGAAAACGAAGCATCAACCTCGCGTGGGACAAAAACTTCATCCAAAGTTCGTCATAATACTTCAGGTTGTAATTTTTATCAACCAAATATATTTCCAAAATATATACTATATCATATTGTGTTAGATATTTTCATATTAAATGATTTTCGTCTTATATAAGGTACTAAAAAAGTACCAAATGAACCTTATATTCTTCCAATTTCGTCCACATGTCAACATTGTGGTGCTAAACTTCTCGAAGGCGAATCTACCAAATTTTGTTGCAACAAGGGAGATATTCGTCTAGCAAGTAATATAATACAGCCCGATCTTTATAGATTATTTTTATCAACAGATGATGACTCAAAAAACTTCAGGTAATATATAATGTTATATAACAGTCTATTTTCATTTACATCTTTTGGAGTAAAAAAAGACAAAGAACTTGCACGAAGAGATCATGGAATATACACTTTTAAAGTTCAAGGGCAAGTGTACCATTATATTAACGACCTACTTACGAATGAACAAGCTACACGATATCTTCAGTTATATTTTTTCGATACCGAAATGGAAATGGAACATCGGGTCCAAAGTTCTTCTAAATTGCTGCCAAGTGTTATTTCCACTTTGATGCAAGTAATGGAGTCAAATCCGTACGCAAAGTTTTTCCAGTCATTAAAAGACCAGAATATTAATGACACCAGTCGCATAGTGATTCGTTCAGACCCCAACCACGATCAGCGTACTCATAACGCCCCAGTTGCATCTCAAGTTGCTGCTATTTGGGTTGAAGATGGTGGTTCGTCTCAACCATTGACTCATGACATTATCGTACGACCACATTCAGGTGCAAGTCAACGTGTATGTCACTATTATGGATGCTATGATCCTCTACAATACCCTGTTATATTCCCTTATGGAGAAACTGGATGGCATCGAAATATATATCGAAGTTCCAATGGTCGTCAACGTCGACAGAGATGTTCAACATTTCCTATCAATGAAGTCTTAGTCCAAACTATTGATGATTTAGTTGAAGCTGAGGAACAAGGTTTGTCCGCTAAAAATTATTTTAATTATGTTCTTATCATTAAAAAAAATTGTTATCATTCGACTGCTAAAACATTCTTTAAATTAATACAGTTGCTCAATCTTCTTCATCGAATAAAAAGGTTTCTTGTAGAGAATATTATTGCTATCAATTCCAAATCCGAATTGGACAAACGTCAATTTTGCTTCGTTGTGGACGACTATTTCAACAATTTATTGTTGACATGTACATCAAAATTGAAATGACCTGTCTTGATTTGATAAGGTGCAATCAAGATACTATTCGTGCTGAACTCTATCAAGGAATAATTGATAGTTTAAATATCGGAGAAACCGAAGGGTCCAATATTGGACGTCCTTTTATTCTCCCTCCATCTTTTATAGGTGGTCCACGGGACATGCGTCGTAGATATCTTGATGCACTGGCTTTAGTGAGACGTTATGGAAAATCATATTTCTTTATTACCATGACGTGCAATCCTCAGTGGCTAGAAATGAAAAGAGAATTGCTCCCCCATGAAGAAGTACAAAATAGACCAGATCTTATATCCCGAGTCCTCAGAGCGAAATTGACGAAGTTGAAAAAAAATATTGTTGACGGAAAATTGTTTGGTAACGTTGCGGCATTTGTATATGTAGTTGAATTTCAAAAACGAGGATTACCACATGCTCATTTTCTTATCATATTGGATTCGAAAAGTAAAATTCGAAGTCCGGATCAATATGATACTTATGTACTGCATCGAAATTCCCGATAGATCACCGAATCCTCATATTTATGAAGTCGTTTTGAAACATATGATGCATGGTCCTTGTGGCGTAGATAATCCGAAAAAATGTTTGTATGAGAGATGACAATTGCAAGAATAAGTATCCTCGTAATTTTGCGGAGATGACAACTAATGGTCGCAATTCCTTTCCCATTTATCGGCGTCGTGATGATGGTAGACAAGCTCGAATACGTGGAATACTATTGGATAATCGATGGGTAATCCCTTATAATCCCTTTATGTTAGCCAAATATGATTGCCATATAAATGTGGAAATTTGTTCGACAATAAAGGATGTGAAGTATTTATATAAATATATTTATAAAGGGCATGATCGTGTATTGTTTGCTGTTACCAACACAAATAATACAAATCGTGCTAATGAGATAAGTGCATATCAATCTCGCAAGATGGATATCGCCTCCGGAAGTCGCTTGGCGGATTTTCGAGTTCCTTCTCAATGATATATATCCAAACATCGTTGCACTACAAGTACATCTTCCAAATATGCAAACCGTGACATACGGATCAAGAACATCCGGAAGATATAGTCGAGAATACAAAGTAGAAGACGAACCATGTTGATGCTTTCTTTGAAAGAAATCGAACGGATCGAAATTCTCGACTTCTACTATATGAACAATTTCCGGAGCATTATGTTTGGAATCCAAAGAAAAATGAGCGATTTTGGAGTCCTCGTCAAAGAGGATTTGCCATAGGACGACTAATCCATGCGAGTCCTGTCGAAGGAGAGCAATACTATTTGCGCCTCTTACTCACTCACATTAGAGGACCTCAATCATTTGAAGATTTTCTTACTATTAATACGACAAAATGTTCAACATTTCGTGAAGCAGCATATCGACACGGACTTCTTGAAGCTGATGATTCCATAGAAAATTGTATGGAAGAAGCTACACATTTCAAACACCATTTGTTCTAAGCAGATTATTTGGCACTTTACTTATATATTGTCAACCGAGAAGTCCGAGATCATTATGGGATAAATTCTATTCAGCATTATCAGAAGACTACATTTACTCTTTCCCAAAAAACGCACGAAAAGTACAACAAATGACACTTTAAAATATTTCTTACCTCATTGAATCAATGGGAAAAAGCTTTGATAGTTTTAACTTCGGAGGACTGAAAGTTGAAGAAAGCTATGAAGAAAAAAAGATGAAAGAAATTGAAGAAGAGCTTCGAATCCCAATCTCTGCTGAAGAGGTAAGTGCCATTGATTTGCTTAACTATGAGCAAAGAATTGCATATGCTAGAATATATGATAGAGTTATTCACAATAAACCCGGAGCTTTCTTTGTTGATGGTCCTGGTGGGACGGGGAAGACATTCTTATACTCTACATTGCTTGTAAATTTAAGAGCACAAGGAATAATTGCTTTAGCTGTTGCTACATTTGGAATAGCAGCATCAAATATTGCAGGTGGTAGAACAACTAATTCTCGATTTAAAATTCCTCTAGATATTGATGAAAATCAAAACCCCCAAATTTCAAAACAAAGTGCACTTGCAGAGTTAATTCGTATGTCAAGATTAATTATTTGGGATGAAGCATCTATAGCAAAACGGTAAACTATAGAATACCTTGAAAGAACATTAAGAGATATATGTTCCAACGACTTGTTATTTGGTGGAATGGTTGTTGTGTTCGGAGGTGATTTCAGGCAAGTATTACCGGTCATACCTAAAAGTACTTTACAAGAAGCCATCAACGCAAGTTTTGTCATGTCTCCATTATGGACAATACTTGAGAAGATTCACTTAAAGCAAAATATGAGGGCAATTCATGATCCTACTTTCAGTGAATTCCTTCTACGGTTGGGTGAGGGAGTTCCACCTTATGAAAATGGAAGATATATATCATTTGCCGAAATCAATTGTGATACCTTATCACAATGAAACTATCTCTGTTGATCAACTAATTGATGCGATATATCCAGATTTTGATACTATGAACACACGTACATTATCTACGGCAGCAAAAGCTATTTTAACACCAACAAATGAAGACGCCGAAATTATTAATTCAAATTTAGTTCACAGGCAGCCAGGAGAAGCATACGAATACAGAAGTTTTGACGAAGCTATAGGTAATCCGGCAGATGATTATCCAATTGAATTCCTAAACAGTCTTCTACCAAATGGCTTTCCACCCCACCATTTAGTTTTGAAAAAAAACAGTCATATCATACTTCTTCGTAATCCAGATCCAACATCGGGACATTGCAATGGCACCAGGCTGGTCTGTAAAGCTTTCTCGCCTAATGTTATTGATGCCGAAATTATTGTCTGACATCACAAAGGCGAACGTGTTTTCATACCACGTATTCCATTATAACCATTTGCCGTGGATAAATATCCATTTCATTTCAGGAGGAAGCAATTTCCCATCCGACTGAGTTTTGCTATGACAATAAATAAGGCTCAAGGTCAAACTCTGGACAAAGTTGGTATATATCTACCGCAGTCAGTTTTCTCCCATGGCCAACTTTATGTTGCTTTATCCCGTGCAAGAAAAAGCCCTGACATTCGAGTTGTTATTAAACCCAATGAACGGTATACAAGTTGCGACACAGAAACACAAAATATTGTATGTTATGAAGTTTTACAACATGCTGGAATTATTTAAAGTGTTAGTGTCCTACTAGAGGTAAGTATTTTTTAACAATTAAATATAGTTTTATATTTATAAAGCTTTTTCACTTGTTTACCATATTAAATTTAAAAAATAGTCTCCTATAACTATAAATTAAACTTAGTTAAATTCAATAGTGCTATAAATATTTATGTGATATTGGGCGCACTACAATTCATGTTTTTATATTTGAATTTTTGCGAATAATATGCTTACACGATATTAGTATATATTTTTGTTTTCATTGCAAGGACATTGTGACTATGGAAAGAATAGCACTTGGTGATCTATCTGACCAAAGTCGTAATTTTACGACTACAATTGTCGTCCTCCGAAAACAACCTCCAAAGACATCTCGTTCAGGAACTGTGAAGATGCAAAATATTGTAGTTGAATACGAGGTACATTTACATTATATTATTTTGTGTGCAAATCATATTCAGTACCAAAATTATTTTCCATAACACTGCAAATGTTAATCTTATATTTAGGGTGTACAAATGAGAGCAACAATATTTGAACAAGATATTGATCTCTTCAGAGACACACTTCATGAAGAAAAAGAATATGATATAACAAATCCACTTGTCAGTCGAATGCCTGACTATCTCATCAGAAATGAGCAACAATATCAGATGACCATTGATGCGTGTCGTTTGCGCAACAAAATTAAATTCATAAATCACTCACTAACTCTAACAAATAGTTAGGGAAAGTAAGGGTCGAACCCACAGAGACTGCGTTATTATCTTAAACTAATTGTTTAATTATATAAATAACTATTACTATATAATATGGGGGGTTTTCAAATATCAAACCTATACTAAAGCTATTAAACAAAAATAATGAAAATATCAATTGCAGTAAATAAATTCAGTTTTATAATATATAAAGAGGCTAATAGGAGACATGTAACTTTCTATAGATATTAGGTATAATCATTGACTCATTCGACTAGCCTAGGATAGATTGGTTAACTATATAACCCATTGAAAGCAAGTAGATTACTAGTTTTATCTTTCTTACTCGTTAAATCCCGTGAAAGCACAAAATTTAATCATAATCAAGCTAAATTAATCCAACCATGAAAGCATGTATCAAATTATCAAACTTGACATCATTAGAAACACCAATCAACTGAACCCAAATTAGCCAGTAAGCTGCAACTAATTAAATTCAATTGTTACACAAGATTCTAGCAATTATAATTAGACCAGAAAGCTGCAACCTAATTAAAGTTACTATCAATCTAACAATAGAAACATGAAAAAATTTAGGTGATCAAACTAAATCAATAAACATGAATCAAAAGTCAGATAATAAACCTTGTATAAATACCCAAAAGAAACTAATTGTTTATAACACAAACAAAAACGTAATCTCATAAACCCATATATCAAATAGTCAATTACGTGTTCCTACTAGTGTAAACTACTCTAAATTAGACATGAAAACAAAAAAAATAGATAGAAAAGAGTAGAGAAAACTCATTATGGACGAATTTCCGGACTACATCCTTCCTCGTTATGCGCCGTCCCCGTCTTCCTTCACTCCCCGTCTCTCTTGCCCCTTTATATCGCCTCTTATGCTCCGTTCTTCCGCCAAGGGTTTCCTTGACTTAATTATGCGTGAGTTTGTGAACGGGCTTAGCCCATCTTCTCCTCGTGTCTGCGCTTCGTTATCTTTGCGTGAGATAAGACCAATTAGGTGGTCTTTGCTTTCAAACTCAATAATCTTTTTGAGTTGATTAACATCATCAATTTGCTGCAGTAGGTGTACGTGGGCCAAGCCACAAATGGATAAATCAATACTCTTTGGGCTTGTAATTTAAGCATTAGAAATCTGATCTGCTACTTGTAACACAATTTAGACTCAGATAAGGGAAGAATCAGCTATTGTCTTCTTCTACAAAGTCATAGGTGTTGATTTTAGCTTTGCGTAGCCACTTGAATCGTCTTGTTTCGACTCCGTATGAGAGATATATGCCCAAAATACTATATCAGCCCTACAGAATTAGTAAAACTCGAATTTAGCGCATCTTTCCAAACTTTATTCAAATAAATTATCACTAAATAATTAATATAGACACAAATTCATCTTTTAAACACTAAAATTAATTATCAAGTGATTAAACCGAAATATCCTAAAAGTATAATATTTAACCCATAAAACTCAACAGACGACACTAAAAGTATTATACTAGAGGGTAAAAATATGTATAAATAGGCACTTATCAAATTCCTCCACACTTAGCTTTTGGTCGTCCTCGATCAAACTAGAACTATTATTAGCATCTATTTGTCATTATAAAATTTAACTTCCCAACTGACTGACTTTTCAGGCAAATCCTATTATAAGTAGCCATAACTCAACTGAAAGTTTTCACAAAGACCAAAAATATGATTTATGGAAATAATTTTAGTTCGAAAACGGTATTCATGCGTCGCAAGCAAGCAGGCAAAACATTAACCAACTCTTCAAATCACATAGTACTTCATGTATTAGCGTTTTCAACACATCTTCCACAACCATATTCAAGATTTGAGTAATGTAAGTAATTAACTTGATGAACCCTCACTTTAGTTGTGTAAATAAAAATAAATATAAATTCATACTCTCTCATGTGTTTAGAGTCATAGTAATTATCACTCAAATTCTATAAAGTCGACTCGAAATGAAATATTTCTTCTTTAAATTTGCATATCGTTCAATCCTCCACTACTTAGTAAGACATAGAACATAAAAAAATTAAAATGACTTAATAAGGTTGTAATGTAAGGCTAAGGTAAAGGTAGGGAGTATTCAGGATTTGGTGCTCAAAAGCTTAAGAGCTAGTGGAGTAGAAGAATAATAACCCCATTGGCCAAATAGAAGAGAAGCCAACAAATAAACTCCAACTCTAATAAAATGTTACTAAATAATCCAATTCCAATAATTTACAACCCATAATCTTGTTTTTTTCGTATCACATAACATATTTTTTTTTCCAGCATTCTTCTTGAAATTTGTTTTTTCTACTTCACAATCTCGTAATAACCATTGATATAAAATAGAGAACACCACCTCCATAATAATAATTTTTTTATACCCTTCACAAATAATACTCCAAACACCAAATTATAATCCACTAGCTCAAAGCTTTGGTTAAGACACGTGTTTAGGATTATAAGCTTGTAATGTGGTTTAAACAAAAGAAATATGCTTAAGGCTCAGAGGGCTTTTTTTTTAAAAAAAAAAGAGTACAATAATGTAGGTGGCTTAGGCTAATGGTTCAAGAAAAACAAATGCCTTAATCATTTTTATGTATGCTCATGTTTCAATATAGTCTCGAATAAACCAATGCAAATTCAAGAGTCTATACTTCACCAGGAACTAACACACACTCTCGTGAAAAACTAGAGACTAACAGAGATGTTTTAGTCTATTAATAGGCTCAAAAGTCTCACAATGGCTATAGATGTTCACCAAGTCAATCACAAATCAAATCATAAATAACCATTCTTACCACTTGCCAAACACTTACACAATGATGCTATACTATTCTCCGAATCAGTCAACATTTAAACCCATTAACTTGCAACAAAACTAGAAAAACTTATTTTTTTAAAATTAAATTTTAAAAACTGATTTTTTTTCCAATCAAATTAAGCTAACGGAATTTGCCTTCAAATTAATACCAGACATGAAAATTATAAATTTCTACGCAAATTTTGGCAGCATCTCCCCTATAAATATGACAATCCATTTTTTTTTTCAATCAAGGCACCTATATTCAACATATTTCTCCAGCTAATATCCAGCAAACGAACTCAATTTCATAATTCAGCTCAAAATAACTCCAAAATTCCCCCCACACTTAAAATCAACATTGTCCTCAATGTTTATAAAATCAAACTAAAAATAGAAGTGGGGAGAAGAAAAGAAAAACAGAACAGGGGAAACAAGGAAGGAGGCAACCTGGTGTATGTAGATTGCAGAAATATTCTCCATATAGTAGTTGGTGTCCTGAAAATTGCAATTGAACGGGAAAGGAGATGAGCATCAATGTGCATAACAACATCAACAACATTAGCAGATGGCCAGAAGGCAGAACAACATCCTGGACCAGCAGCACACAACACATAGAGTAGTTAGAGTAGTTTATTGTACTGAAGAAAAATAAAATAAAATAGAGAAAATAGAAAACAATAAATCCTTGGGTTGCCTCCCAAGCAGCGCCGTTGTTTCTCGTCGTTGGCTCGACAATTGTCCATTGCATGCCGCAATCAAACACCCGCTGCCCCATAAGCAACAGTAGCTAAAGCTATCTCTCGTGCACTCCAAAAACAATGTAGTAAAAGCCTTTCTACACACCAAACTATCATAATAAAGCAAAATTGAATGTGTAACTCGTTTTTAGAATATAAAGACTCTTTTCATTTAGTTTGGTTACAAAAATGCAGCAAGTTTAACAATTCAACCCTAGGCATATAAGACTCATAATTAGGTGCAAAAGATAAACTTAATGACTTAGATAATGGCGTGGATGGTTCAAGAGCATAAAAAAAGTCTTGTTCAGAATAGTCATTATTGACTTCAAGTATAGGAGAAAGTGTGGTGTCCTCTTCTATTTCAAGTGGTTAAGGTGAGCCATTCTCAAGCATTTCAATTAAACCATCAAACTCAATTTGTGAAGTATCTCCCATAGAATTAACTAGAAAATCAGAATAAGGTTTGGTCTCAATACCTAATAGCCGCTCTAAATTTTCAATTTCCACCAATGCAACCTCATTAAAGTTATATAACTTATGCCCGACATCTTCAATTTCTTTAGATTCTTCATAAGGTTTTGCTACAAGTCCATCCAATTTTGTTTCCATATTATTTTCAAAAGGACAAGGTAAAATATCAGAGTTTTTAGTGTAATAATCCACTAGCCACTGTTCATCATCCTCATCATCGGAATCTTCAAACTCATCCCATATTCTCTTATCGGTTTCATTGGGCTCCTCATGGGTAACCTCTAATTTATTACATATTTATCTCACTTATACACCTAAAGTCCTTATCATTGTTTAAAATCATGGCATTAGTTTCACCTAAGAAGTAAGTTGGAGGTTTCTCTAAGACTTGTTCATCTAATTTATTCTCTATGTTGCTAAGAGTAGTACATATTTGTTTTATTTGGTTATCTAGATGGTGAAGGTAATTTTCAGTTTGTTGTTGATTATTAAATCCATGAGAGTGAACTTTTCCTATTTGGAGAACTAGTTGTTTTACTAAATTTTCCAAAGACTCATGTTGAGTACTAAAACTGGAAACTTGGTTACTAATATTAGCAACTACAACTTTACATTCAGTAATTTGTTCAGTTTGCTCCTTCAGTTGCCTTTGGATTTTCACTTCATAATCATTTTTCGTCCCATATTGTTCACTGTTAAGGGCCATAGTAGTTATTAACTCTCTAGCTTCACGAGGAGTTTTATTCACCAAAGTTCCACCACTTGCGATATCTATTAAACGTTTCTGATCATCAAACAAACCATCATAAAAACATTCAATTAGGAATTTCTCACTCAGTTGATGTTGTGGGCATGAAATGCAAAGCTTATTAAATCTTTTCCAATACTCATGCAATTGTTCATCTTTATCTTGCTCAATACTACATATTTGTTTCCTTATTAATCTAGTTATGTTAGCAGGTTGGTATTTTTCAAGAAAAGCTCTCCGAAGGCCATCCTAAGAAGTAATAGATCCAACGGGAAGATAAAGTAACCAATCTCTAGCTAAATCATGTAAAGTAAAAAGGAAAACACTAAGTTTAATACCATCATCATCTTTACCATTTAACGATAAAGTAGAGCAAGCAAGAGAAAATTCTTGTAAATGTCTATGAGCATCTTCCTTATCATGACCATAAAATTTAGGGAGAATTTCGATAAAATCTGGATTAAGTTTGAATGGTTTCTCTACGGCGGGAAAAATAACACTCATGGGTGTCTCATATGCATTGAACATATGTTCTTTCAAGCTCTTTTCACCTTCTCCTGCCATTTCACTAGCTAATAGTCACACAGAAAATATAAATGTAAATATTAGATCAAGCAACAAGAACCTAGAATTAAACAAATAAATAGATAAATAATAATACATAAACAATAGTCTAAAATAATAAATTATACAGTCCCCGGCAACGGCGCCAAAATTTGATGCGTGTCGTTTCCGCAACAAAATTAAATTTATAAATCACTCACTAACTCTAACAAATAGATAGGGAAAATAAGGGTCGAACCCACAGAGACTGCGTTATTATCTTAAACTAGTTGCTTAATTATATAAATAACTATTACTATATAATATGGGGGGTTTTCAAATATCAAAACTATACTAAAGCTATTAAACTAAAATAATGAAAATATCAATTGCAGTAAATAAATTCGGTTTTATAATATATAAAGAGGCTAATAGGAGACATGTAACTTTCTATAGATATTGGGTATAATCATTGACTCATTCGACTAGCCTAGGATAGATTGGTTAACTATATAACCCATTGAAAGCAAGTAGATTACTAGTTTTATCTTTCTTACTCGTTAAATCCCGTGAAAGCACGAAAATTTAATCATAATCAAGCTAAATTAATCCAACCATGAAAGCATGTATCAAATTATCAAACTTGACAGCATTAGAAACACCAATCAACTGAACCCAAATTAGCCAGTAAGCTGCAACTAATTGAATTCAATTGTTACACAAGATTCTAGCAATTATAATTAGACCAGAAAGCTGCAACCTAATTAAAGTTACTATCAATCTAACAATAGAAACATGAAAAAATTCAGGTGATCAAACTAAATCAATAAACATGAATCAAAAGCCAGATAATAAACCTTGTATAAATACCCAAAAGAAACTAATCGTTTATAACACAAACAAAAACGTAATCTCATAAACCCATATATCAAATAGTCAATTACATGTTCCTACTAGTGTAAACTACTCTAAATTAGACATGAAAACAAAAAAAATAGATAGAAAAGAGTAGAGAAAACTCATTATGGACGAATTTCCGGACTACATCCTTCTGTTATGCGCCGTCCTGTCTTCCTTCACTCCAGTCTTCTCTGCTGCCCCTTTATATCGCCTCTTATGCTCCGTTCTTCTGCCAAGGGTTTCCTTGACTTAATTATGCGTGAGTTTGTGAACGGGCTTAGCCCATCTTCTCCTCGTGTACTGCTTTTGTTATGCTGTGTGAGATAAGACCAATTAGGTGGTCTTTGCTTTCAAACTCAATAATCTTTTTGAGTTGATTAACAGCATCAATTTGCTGCAGTAGGTGTACGTGGGCCAAGCCACATATGGATAAATCAATACTCTTTGGGCTTGTAATTTAAACATTAGAAATCTGATTTGCTACTTGTAACACAATTTAGACTCAGTTAAGGGAAGAATCAGCTATTGTCTTCTTCTACAAAGTCATATGTGTTGATTTTAGCTTTGCGTAGCCACTTGAATCGTCTTGTTTCGACTCCGTATGAGAGAGATATGCCCAAAATACTATATCAGCCCTGCAGAATTAGTAATACTCGAATTTAGTGCATCTTTCCAAACTTTATTCAAATAAATTATCACTAAATAATTAATATATACACAAATTCATCTTTTAAACACTAAAATTAATTATCATGTGATTAAGCCGGAATATCCTAAAAGTATAATATTTAACCCAAATAACTCAACAGACGGCACTAAAAGTATTATACTAGAGGGTAAAAATATGTATAAATAGGCACTTATCAAATTCCCCCACACTTAGCTTTTGATCGTCCTCGATCAAACTAGAACTATAACTAGCATCTATATGTCATTATAAAATTTAACTTCCCAACTGACTGACTTTTCAAGCAAATCCTATTATAAATAGTCATAACTCAACTGAAAGTTTTCACAAAGACCAAAAATATGATTTATGGAAATAATTTTAGTTCGAAAACGGTATTCATGCGTCGCAAGCAAGCAGGCAAAAGATTAACCAACTCTTCAAATCACATAGTACTTCATGTATTAGCGTTTTCAACACGTCTTCCACAACCATATTCAAGATTTGAGTAATGTAAGTAATTAACTTGATGAACCCTCACTTTAGTTGTGTAAATAAAAATAAATATAAATTCATACTCTCTCAGGTGTTTAGGGTCATAGTAATTATCACTCAAATTCTATAAAGTTGACTCGAAATGAAATATTTATTCTTTAAATTTGCATATCGTTCAATCCTCCACTACTTAGTAAGACATAGAACATACAAAAATCAAAAGGACTTAATAAGGTTGTAATGTAAGGCTAAGGTAAAGGTAGGGAGTATTCAGGATTTGGTGCTCAAAAGCTTAAGAGCTAGTGGAGTAGACGAACAATAACCCCATTGGCCAAATAGAAGAGAAGCCAACAAATAAACTCCAACTCTAATAAAATGTTACTAACTAATCCAATTCCAATAATTTACAATCCATATATCTCTTTGTGCACCATTTGCTTTGAATGATAACATTTGACTTATTATTACTTTTTTTCATAATCTTGTTTTTTCTCGTATCACATAACATAATTTTTTTTCAGCATTCTTCTTGAAATTTGTTTTTTCTACTTCACAATCTCGTAATAACCATTGATATAAAATAGAGAACACCACCTTCATAATAATAATTTTTCTTATACCCTTCACAAATAATACTCCAAACACCAAATTATAATCCACTAGCTCAAAGCTTTGGTTAGGACACGTGTTTAGGATTATAAGCTTGTAATGTGGTTTAAACAAAAGAAATATGCTTAAGGCTCAGAGGGATTTTTTTTTAAAAAATGGAGTACAATAACGTAGGTGGCTTAGGCTAATGGTTCAAGAAAAACAAATGCCTTAATCATTTTTATGTATGCTCATGTTTCAATATAGCCTCGAAGAAACCAATGCAAATTCAAGAGTCTATACTTCACCAGGAACTAACACACACTCTCATGAAAAACTAGAGACTAGCAGCGATGTGTTAGTCTATTAAAAGGCTCAAAAGTCTCACAATGGTTATAGATGTTCACCAAGTCAATCACAAATCAAATCATAAATAACCATTCTTACCACTTGCGAAACACTTACACAATGATGCTATGCTATTCTCCGAATCAGTCAACATTTAAACCCATATTAACTTGCAACAAAACTAGAAAAACTTGTTTTTTTTAAAAAAATTCAATTTTAAAAACTGATTTTTTTCCAGTCAAATTAAGCTAACGGAAGTTGCCTTCAAATTAAGCTAACGGAATTTGCCTTCAAATTAATATCAGACATGAAAATTATAAATTTCTACGCAAATTTTGGCAGCACCTCCCCTATGAATATGACAATCCATTTTTTTTTTCTATCAAGGCCCCTATATTCAACATATTTCTCCAGCAAATATCCAGTAAACGAACTCAATTTCATAATTCAGCTCAAAATAACTCCAAAATTCCCCCCACACTTAAAATCAACATTGTCCTCAATGTTTATAAAATCAAACTAAAAATAGAAGTGGGGAGAAGAAAAGAAAAACAGAACAGGGGAAACAAGAAAGGAGGCAACCTGGTGTATGTAGATTGCAGAAATATTCTCCATATAGTAGTTGGTGTCTTGAAAATTGCAATTGAACGGGAAAGGAGATGAGCAACAGTGTGCATAACAACATCAACAACATTAGCAGATGGCCAGAAGGCAGATTAACATCCTGGATCAGCAGCACACAACACATAGAGTAGTTAGAGTAGTTTATTGTACTGAAGAAAAATAAAATAAAATAGAGAAAATAGAAAACAATAAATCCTTGGGTTGCCTCCCAAGCAGCGCCGTTGTTTCTCGTCGTTGGCTCGACAATTGTCCATTGCATGCCGTAATCAAACACTCGCTGCCCAATAAGCAACAGTAGCTAAAGCTATCTCTCGTGCACTCCAAACACAATGTAGTAAAAGCCTTCCTACAAACCAAACTATCATAATAAAGTAAAATTGAATGTGTAACTCGTTTTTAGAACATAAAGACTCTTTCCATTTAGTTTGGCAACAAAAATGCAGCAAGTTTAACAATTCAACCCTAGGCTTATAAGACTCATAATTAGGTGCAAAAGATAAACCTCGTGACTTAGATAATGGCATGGATGGTTCAAGAGCATAAAAAAAGTCTTGTTCAGAATAGTCATTATTCACTTCAACTATAGGAGAAAGTTTGGTGTCCTCTTCTATTTCAAGTGGTGAAGGTGAGCCATTCTCAAGTATTTCAATTAAACCATCAAGCTCAATTTGTGAAGTATCTCCCATTGAATTAACTAGCTAGAAAATCAGAATAAGGTTTGGTCTCAATACCTAATAGCCGCTCTAAATTCTCAATTTCCACCAATGCAACCTCCTGAAAGTTATACTTCCTCCGTTCCAAAATAAGTGAAACACTTCTCTCATTTATGTGAGAGCTTTTTGAGACAAGTGTTTCACTTATTTTGGAACGGAGGAAGTATAACTTATGCCCGACATCTTCAATTTCTTTAGATTCTTCATAAGGTTTTGCAACAAGTCCATCCAATTTTGTTCCATATTATTTTCAAAAGAGCAAGGTAAAATATCAGAGTCTTTAGTGTAATAATCCACTAGCCACTGTTCATCATCCTCATCATCGGAATCTTCAAACTCATCCCATATTCTCTTACCGGTTTCTTTGGGCTCCTCATGGGTAACCTCTAATTTATTATTTATCTCACTTATACACCTAAAGTCCTTATCATTATTCAAAATCATGGCATTAGTTTCACCTAAGAAGTAAGTTGGAGGTTTCTCTAATACTTGTTCATCTAATTTATTCTCCATGTTGCTAAGAGTAGTACATATTTATTTTATTTGGTTATCTAGATGGTGAAGGTGATTTTCAGTTTGTTGTTGATTATTAAATCCATGAGAGTGAACTTTTCCTATTTGGAGAGCTAGTTGTTTTACTAAATTTTCCAAAGACTCATGTTGAGTACTAAAACTGGAAACTTGGTTACTAATATTAGCAACTACAACTTTACATTCAACAAATTGTTCAGTTTGCTCCTTCAGTTGCCTTTGGATTTTCACTTCAGAATCATTTTTCGTCCCATATTGTTCACTGTTAAGGGCCATAGTAGTTATTAACTCTCTAGCTTCACGAGGAGTTTTATTCACCAAAGTTCCACCACTAGCGATATCTATTAAACGTTTATGATCATCAAACAAACCATCATAAAAACATTCAATTAGGAATTTCTCACTCAGTTGATGTTATGGGCATGAAATGCAAAGCTTATTAAATCTTTTCCTATACTCATGCAATTGTTCATCTTTATCTTGCTCAATACTACATATTTGTTTCCTTATTAATCTAGTTATATTAGCAGGTTGGTATTTTTCAAGAAAAGCTCTTCGAAGGCCATCCCAAGAAGTAATAGATCCAACGGGAAGATAAAGTAACCAATCTCTAGCTAAATCATGTAAAGTAAAAAGGAAAACACTAAGTTTAATACCATCATCATCTTTACCATTTAACGATAAAGTAGAGCAAGCAAGATAAAATTCTTGTAAATGTCTATGAGCAACTCCTTATCATGACCATAAAATTTAGGGAGAATTTCGATAAAACCTGGATTAAGTTTGAATGGTTTCTCTACGGCGGGAAAAATAACACTCATGGGTGTCTCATATGCATTGAACATATGTTCTTTCAAGCTCTTTTCACCTTCTCCTGCCATTTCACTAGCTAATAGTCACACAGAAAATATAAATGTAAATATTAGATCAAGCAACAAGAACCTAGAATTAAACAAATAAATAGATAAATAATAATACGTAAAAATAGTCTAAAATAATAAATTATACAGTCCCCGGCAACTGCGCCAAAATTTGATGCGTGTCGTTTCCGCAACAAAATTAAATTTATAAATCACACACTAACTCTAACAAATAGATAGGGAAAATAAGGGTCGAACCCACAGAGACTGCGTTATTATCTTAAACTCGTTGTTTAATTATATAAATAACTATTACTATATAATATGGGGGGTTTTCGAATATCAAAACTATACTAAAGCTATTAAACTAAAATAATGAAAATATCAATTGCAGCAAATAAATTCGGTTTTATAATATATTAAGAGGCTAATAGGAGACATGTAACTTTCTATAGATATTGGGTATAATCATTGACTCATTCGACTAGCCTAGGATAGATTGGTTAACTATATAACCCATTGAAAGCAAGTAGATTACTAGTTTTATCTTTCTTACTCGTTAAATACCGTGAAAGCACGAAAATTTAATCATAATCAAGCTAAATTAATCCAACCATGAAAGCATGTATCAAATTATCAAACTTGACAAAGCATTAGAAACACCAATCAATCGAACCCAAATTAGCCAAAGAAGCCGCAACTAATTAAATTCAATTGTTACACAAGATTCTAGCAATTATAATTAGACCAGAAAGCTGCAACCTAATTAAAGTTACTATCAATCTAACAATAGAAACATGAAAAAATTTAGGTGATCAAACTAAATCAATAAACATGAATCAAAAGCCAGATAATAAACCTTGTATAAATACCCAAAAGAAACTAATCGTTTATAACACAAACAAAAACGTAATCTCTTAAACCCATATATCAAATAGTCAATTACATGTTCCTACTAGTGTAAACTACTCTAAATTAGACATGAAAACAAAAAAAATAGATAGAAAAGAGTAGAGAAAACTCATTATGGACGAATTTCCGGACTACATCCTTCTGTTATGCGCCGTCCTGTCTTCCTTCACTCCCGTCTTCTCTGCTGCCCCTTTATATCGCCTCTTATGCTCCGTTCTTCTGCCAAGGGTTTCCTTGACTTAATTATACGTGAGTTTGTGAACGGGCTTAGCCCATCTTCTCCTCGTGTACTGCATCTGTTATGCTGCGTGAGATAAGACCAATTAGGTGGTCTTTGCTTTCAAACTCAATAATCTTTTTGAGTTGATTAACAGCATCAATTTGCTGTAGTAGGTGTACGTGGGCCAAGCCACAAATGGATAAATCAATACTCTTTGGGCTTGTCATTTAAGCATTAGAAATCTGATCTGCTACTTGTAACACAATTTAGACTCAGTTAAGGGAAGAATCAGCTATTGTCTTCTGCTACAAAGTCATAGGTGTTGATTTTAGCTTTGCGTAGCCACTTGAATCGTCTTGTTTTGAATCCGTATGAGAGAGATATGCCCAAAATACTATATCAGCCCTGCAGAATTAGTAATACTCGAATTTAGTGCATCTTTCCAAACTTTATTCAAATAGGTTATCACTAAATAATTAATATAGACACAAATTCATCTTTTAAACACTAAAATTAATTATCAAGTGATTAAACCGGAATATCCTAAATGTATAATATTTAACCCATATAACTCAACAGACGACACTAAAAGTATTATACTAGAGGGTAAAAATATGTATAAATAGGCACTTATCAACCATCAAATCAACAACAAGAGTAATCGAAACTCAATCATCCATACATAATCAAATAAGTGATCCGTCCTACTGGGTATAACTTGATGCGGTAAATGATTATATTGGAAAAAGCGATAGAATTGGTTAGTCATTAATTATGTCTACTACTTATTTTATTGAAACTAATATTCGTTACTTATGACTTTAATAATTTTATGGTCTGTTGGGCAATCTCATCAACTGTATCTGCAGATATTGTTGGTGTCGCTATACATGTACATGAAATAAGAACGGTGACTTCTCAAACAACTGGAAGAACTTATGATATACGTGATATTCAGTTGACAGACACATCGTAAGTTCATAATTTCAACAATATCAATCATTATGAAATAAGTCATTTCAATAACAATATATGTGCATTATATATTATGACAGGTTAACACCAATAACATTGTCAGTGTGGAACACTCTTGCTACACATGAAGCTGAACAGATTGCTGAAATAATCGATTCACTTCCTATTATTGAAGTTACACGTGTTGTAGCAAAAAATTTCGATGGTATCCAATTTAAATTATATTAACATTTAAGTATGACATTTACTTTTTATTATGATAATATTAGTGTTATCATTATGTTATTATTATTTGTTTTCAACTATTTTTATCCGTATTTTTATTATTGTTAAAACAACTATAAGTCTACTAATATGCTTTTATAGGAGCGAAATGGAATAGCTCACCTCTTTCCACCATCAAAATAAACACTGATTCACCAACAACATTTGCATTACATAACTGGTAAGTTGAATAAAAGAGTAGTTGTAAATTAATTATTACCGACATTATCTAATTTTACACATAATTTTGTTGTAGGGTTGTCGATAACACTGAAAAAATTTACTAACTAAAAACATAGATTGCTAATTAGAGCAATGAAAGCACAGAGCAAAATGAACACTCAGATATTTTAATCAGTTTACTACCAGAACAACAGGTTATATTGTAATTTAAATACAAATTTATTTCTTATGTTCTTTATTGTAGTTGTATTTTTCGTAGTAATTTTTTATTTGATTTAATTTTGTTAATGTCAGGCTGGAAAGAATGTGCGTATTAAAGGAAAAATTACAGAATTATCGAATAAGCATAGTCTAATATATGATTCTTGCAACGTATGCAACAAAAAATGTAATGCTAACATCGGAGAGGAATTTACCTGTTCTATTTCATCCACTCCACATGCTGCAACAGCTGAACCTCGGTAATTTCGTACACTGTTTTCCATTATCTTTTTTAAATTGTTTCCCATTATTTATTTGTTCTATTTCATCCACTACAGATGTATCCTACAAGTTGATGTTGAAGACTCCAGCGGTAGGACACCTATGACACTCTTTGGTCATCATGTAGAGTTCGTCTTAGACAAAAAAGCAAATGAGATATCTTTATTGTCGACGCCGGTACCTTAATGATCATTTCATATTACATAATATAAGTATATCAATAATAAATATTAATTACATTTATTCTTATAGGAACGACGAACATTTATTGAAGAAACTGTTGAAAAGTTAAAGGACAAATATTTCAACATAGAATTGACTACATACATGCTTGGAGATAACAGACAACTACGCTGGAAAACCAAGGAAATTACATATGCCACCGTTTGAATACTATGTCTATAATGTAAACTACTTTTTAATATCCGTTGTAAGATAAAATAATATAGACACTATTGTACATATTGTAAAATATAATGTAATGTAATTGTGTAATTGCATTTCATATTATTTGTTGAACCCTTAAATATTTAAATACAATGCTTTTAAAATTTTACTATATTTTTTATCATATCAAATATCATAAGTACATAGAAAAATTAAATATAAATTACAATTTATTGATGTAAAAATAATAAAAAAATGTTTTTAAAAAAGTACAATATTATAATAGTTCTAAAAAAAATTAAATTATTTAACAACACGTTACTTCTTATTTTAGGACATAAATGTTCTGACACGTAAATTTCAAATATACAGCCCACGTAAACACTCATGACAAATCATATCAACATGAATATTTAAACAACACGTGTTATCGTACACACATGAATTTAAAGCAAAATTTATGACAAATGTCAACATGCATGTTACATTTTTTATAAAACTCGTACTCAATATATATTTACACACACACAGAGAAACACATACACACTCAAACAAATACTACCTAATTAACTTTGAAAATATTGTTACTTATAATGGATGAAACACACCGAGTAATGGAAACAAGCATTAAAATAATTTTACGTGACATGCTGATTCAACTTAATTTACCAGCGGCATATTATGGAATTCATTCTGCCACTGATGACAAACTGAAGGCATACGTTGAAATTCATGGAGTTCCAAACTTTCCACATACACTAAGATTCATCGGAATGACTTCTACAGAGGTCAATCTTTCACAAGAAACTGCAGCTCGAAAAGCCATTAACTTTCTTCGAGATACATATAATGTTGACATTGGAGACTACAATTATTATCAAATGAAATTGTTGGAAGATAATTACCGACGCTTACTGCATCTATACAACAAGATGTTTTAGAACCTATTTGTGTTATTACATAATGTATTCGAATCCAAAATTAGAATCTATGTAATCATCTATGTAAGATATGGTAGAATATGTATTTGCCTTTTTTTTACAAGTATTAATATATTTGTATTATGTTTTTTTTAAGATCATATTATTTTATTTACTACATCCATATTATGTCATAATTATTTATCTTAGGGTATAAATGTTCTGACACGTAAATTTCAAATATACAGTCTACATAAACACTCATGTCAAATCATATCAACATAAACAACACGTGTTATCGTACATATATGCACTTAGAGCAAAATTTGTGACACATGTCAACATGCATGTTACATATATTATAAAACTCGTACTCAATATATATTCACACACACACACATGCACACACACATAAACACATACACACTGAAACAAATACTACCACAACTTCGAAAATATTGTTACTTATAATGGGTGAAACACACCGAGTAATCGAAACGAACATCAAGATAATTTTGCGTGCCATGCTGACACAACTTAATTTACCAGCGGCATACTATGAAATTCATTCTATCACTGATAACGAATTGAAGGCATACGTTGAAATTCATGGAGTTCCAAACTTTCCACATACACTAAGATTCATCGGAATAACTTCAACAGAGGCCAATCTTTCACAGCAAACTGCAGCTCGACAAGCCATTAGCTTTCTTCAAGATACATATAATCTTGGTATTGGAGACTACAATTATTATCAAATGAAATTGTTGGAAGACAATCACCGACGCTTACAGCAGCTATACAACAAAATATATTAGAACCTATTTGTGTTGTTACATAATGTATTGAAATCCAAAATTAGATTCTACGTAATCAGCTATGTTTCATTAACTATGTAATATATGGTAGAATATGTATTTGTCTTTTTTTCACAAGTACTAATATATCTCCATTATGTTTTTTTAAGATCATATTGTTTTATTTAATACATCCATATTATTTCATAATTATAGTTGCTTTAACAAATATTATTATATGAAAATGACAATTATCTATCCTAAATACAATATTATAGCAGATTAAAAAATCTATATATACATACATCATATGCGGATAACTATCAACATTTTACTTAAATCAAAGTCATTCAATACTATGACACCTTTTTATAACTGACCAACTGGTTGACGCATATAGAACAACTTTTTAGACACGTATAATAAAAGTTTACATTGAATTAACCATCTATCTTACACGTATTTTCATAGACATCTACATCAAGACACGTAGATGAAATTAAGTTTGTACATAGTCTACCTTTCACAAATCTATTTGAATTCATTTTGTAATCTATATAAATACAAAAAAAAACATCAATAAGTACAATAGTTAGTCCCTTACATAGTAAGAATGCACTCATATTGCTTACATATCTTGATTCTCAAATACTACTTGCTTACAATTGATTAACACTCTCTTTTTCTATTTCAGTATCAATGGAAGAACCACGTCGAGTAATTGAGGTAAAAATTAAAATCATATTAAATGATATATTAATGCAGTTAAGTCTACCACATGCAGATTTTGGAATTCATGCGGAAATTCATGATAAAATAGAAGCATATGTCGATCTTCATGGAATTCCAAACGTTCCTGGACCTTTAAGATTTATTGGACCATCATCTACACAACTAGGCCCTTCACAACAAAATGCAGCAAGAAAAGTAATTAAATTTCTAGAAGAAACATATAATATTGAAGTTGCAGATTTGAACTACTATGCGTTCAAAACACTGCAACATACAAATAGCCATCTACTTGAAGAATACAATGACTACATCCAAGATCAAAGATAAAATACTTGATGTTGCTATCTCTTTGAAAAGTATTTCTTATGTGTAAAATAATATATCATAGGAGTGTAATATATATATTTTTCCTTCGATGCTTATATCTTAGTCTACATGTAATTATGTCAAAAATTAAGCTTTTACATATGTATCTTATAAATATGTGTATCTTATAAAATATAATTCCGAAATTGGGATTATTGTTATAATTCATGTTGGCTACCGCGTGCGTACCACGCGGTGGTCCAACTAGTTTATAACAAAACTCAAACACATTCAAATTCGTTCGATGTTTCATTGGATTTCGTTGAAGGATCAGGAGGGCTCCTTCAGAAGTGTGCAACCTGCCCGACATGTTAATTATCTTGCGTTCGGGTTTGGTTCATTAACTGTGTTAACGTGCATCAAATTGACTTGATGGTTCTCAAAATACAGAGAAAGCTTTACGTTGAAGATTGGATTGGTTTAAAGGCATTGGAAGAAGCAGGATAGGTCAAGTATATATGTAACTTTACCAGGGAATCATTCAGCAATCTCAGATGAAGATATAAAGAAATACATTGTTTGCCCTACTTGAAGAATGAAGGCTTGACATGGCATAATGCAACGACGCCACGTGAACTAGTGCCTTACTGGAAACTAATCATATTGAAGAGAAAAGGTCAATGTCCTAAAGAAGTGAAGGTGATAAGACGATGATACCCCCATGACTTTTCAAGATTGAAGAGTTAAGATTGCGATGGTTTAATCAGCCCTGTACTCTGCATTTCGTAGTCTCTTCCACTGCTTGTGTAAATTCTGTACAAACTAGCCTTATATACACGCTATGCGTGCAAAAGTCATTATTAAAATTTAATTAATCACATAAATTTAAGGTTTGACGCATAATTTAGATAATATTTTACTTACACAATTTAAGGTTTTATGTCTTTTTTTATGCAATTTATTAAGGTAACATATCTAATCCTTTATGATAATTTTGTATTTTCATAATGCATTTTATTATTATTTTGAATACATTATAGTCATATTACAACTATTTAAAATAACATATCTATCTATTTTTATCTATATAATTCTTTTGTATAAATAAACATACCAATTATAATATATTAAGATATTTTTTTAATGCAATTTAAAGTATAATATTCTTTTTTTATCTTAATCTATTAAGATAATATCTCTATTATATTCTCTTAAATGCAATTAATTTAATATATTATACTTCTTTTTTATGTAATCTATTAAGATAACATCTTTATTATATTCTCTTAGATATAATTAATTTGATACATTTTATGACATTTCTTTAAAGCACTTGCTCTCTCACCCCTTACATGTTACATCCCCCACTCTCTCTAAATCCTATGCCCCTCTCTCTCTTCCCTTCCCCCTCCAAAACACCACCTCCCACCGTCGTCCCCAACAAAATCAAAACCCCAAACTCAGAAACTCAACCTCAATCATACCCAGAAATACCCCCCATTCGCGTAAAACCACCAGGTTCAAGCAGCAGCACATCGTCCCCACACGTCACGGTTTCGATGCCCACTGCCACTGCAACTGGCGCAGCAGCCGAGACTACGACGTCCACCATTCGTGCCATCGGATGGCTACCTCACATGCCTCAGCACTGCTAGCCCGCGAGCCCCTTCCCCCTGTTTTTCGAATTCTGATTGAAACATAAATTTCAGATTACAACAATCGTAGATTACAGTAAAAGGTGGGGTTTGGAATCTCATTGTTTTCCTTTTGCAATGACATTTATTCTTTAGTATAAATATAAAATTCTCGCAAATAGGGCTGAATTAAGATTTACACGTAGCAAATTCTATAGGGGGTTGGAAAATCTGAGTTCTTTTAAAATGATGCTCTGAATTTTTTTAGGAAAGATGAAAACTTGGAACCTCAGATATCGTTGTTAAACTAAAATCTACCTGAGTTTCATACTTTCATGGTTGCTATAGATTTTTTGTTCTTTTAAAATAATCATGGATACATTGCTTGGTTGAATTACTATGGTGATAACTATGATTTTCTTGCTTAAAAATCACATAACAATCCAACTTAATTCACATGCTATGTTTATTATGTATGATAAATGTTCGATTATTATTTTCATATTCAATCACAAACCCCAATAAAATTGTATTTTAATTTATATTCCTAATTGTTTCTTTTATCTCTCATTAAAAAAATATAGGATTGTGTCATAGAAATAAGAAATACCTTGTAATCGTTGTAACTGTTTGAGTACTCCTTCATCAATTGTTTGTTCTCTTGGAGTAAACGTTTTGCATGAAGTACCCTGAATAAAATTTACACCGAGAAATGAATGATGTATATTGCACAAAAATTATAGGCAAATCAAGGTTTTTATGCTTTGTAATTACCTGTTGTTGATTTTCAGTTTATAATCATGTTGGGGATTTGAAGGAAGAAATGAAGAGGAAGAACGAAGAATTTGTAGTTTATTGAGGAAGAAATGAAGAGGAAGAATGGAGGTTTTGGAGTTAAATTTTTTTTTTGAAGCGAAGGTTTTGCAATTAATTGATGGTTGGAAAGTGGAAGAAGATGAAAAGAATATGTCGTGTTTCAAATGAATTTTTTTTTTAATTTAGTGGTAAAGTGTGGAAGACTTGAAGTAACTGCTGGGTAGTTTAGGATCCGTTTCCCTTTTCTTTTCTTTTTTTCGTTTTTTAAATTTAAGAAATTGTTCAAAAATGTAATTTGAATAATTAGTTGGGGGTAAAATAGGGGTTTTTATATTTTGGTCTCCTACCCCTCTTCACATATAGAATAGAGATTTTACGTTGGTTTTCGTTTTTTGAATTGCTCTTGACCTGTACCAGATCATTTCAATTATATTATGAGTTCTCAATGCGGTAGTTCTTGCGCAAGGCGAAGGCGCACGCCTCTTGTTGGCGAGGCACACTTTTAATGCCAAAAACCTTTAAAATCAATTAGAGAATAATTTTAAACTCAAAAAATATAAGCTGCTGTAATTAAAAATTATAAGCTATATATACTCTTTGTAAAACCATGTACTGTAAATTTATGGTTGCTGTAATTTTAGTATGCCCATGATTATTTTTATTAAAAAAACTGTATATTCTTATTTAAAAAAAAAAAAAAATCTGATGCGAGGTATCTTTGAGAAGAACTGGGGCGGCCTTATCAAGAAGTACAGAAGAAGAAAAGTAGAGAAGGGAAAAAAGAAAAAAAAACTAAGAAAAGAGAAAAGGAAAAAAATAACCGAGAAAAGAGAGAAGGGAAAAGAAAAAACAAAGAAAGGTAAAAACTAAAAAGAGAAAAGCACGTGACTACTAAAATATGAAGGAGGAAGCAGTCATTTTTTTTAAAAGAAAGGGGAGTGGGGTCTAGTGTCTTACAGCTCATAACACACAGTAAATAAAAGCCATGAACAATTAGTCGCACAAAGTCGAAAGACAGAAGAAATGAAGCACGAAGAAAGAGAAAAGAACACCAAAACAACTTTCTCGCCGGCGCCGGAAACTGATGGTAGATGGCCCGCCGGCATCCTGTGTCACCTCCGCCGACTTTGCGGTCATCAATTGCCAACAAACTATAAATTAGGGTTTTCTCTCAATTTAGATTTTAAAATAAGGGTTCAATTTTGCTGAAATTTAACCAATTAACAAAGGTCTTTTGCTCGAAATGGGTGAATCTAACGCCAAGTAAGTTTACATTTGAAAGATTTTTGTTTTTTTTGCTGATTCTCAATTCTGATCTACTCTCAACTACCCTCTCTCATGCGCCTCTTCACTCAATGCGGTCAGGCGGTGCGCCTTGTGCCTCTCACAAAGGCGGCAAGAGACGCGCGCTTGTCCTCACCTGGCGTAATGCGCCTCGCCTGAGTTTGAGGAGGCGATTTTCTCAGCGCCTCTACTCGGTCTAGTCATAGGAAGTCGTTGCAGTCAAGTCGGATAAGGCCTCCGTGTATCGTGTCGAAACGCGGGTGCTCCTGTCAATCCGCAGTGTCCCGCACACGAGTAGCCATAGAAAGATACGAACCTTCTGCTCGTCTGTAGTACCTGGCATGGTCAGCCCGCGAGCCACCTCTGCAGACCTCGGATACATCTGGCATGGAGGTAGCGTGTCAGCCATAGTTTAACGAGGCGCATCGAGGCGCAAGGCGAAGGCGCACGCCTCTTGTTGGCGAGGCGCACTTTTAGTGCCAAAAACCTTTAAAATCAATTAGAGAATAATTTCAAACTCAAAAAAATATAAGCTGCTGTAATTAAAAATTATAAGCTATATATACTCTTTGTAAAACCATGTACTGTAAATTTATGGTTGCTGTAATTTTAGTTTGCCCATGATTATTTTTATTAAAAAAATTGTATATTCTTATTTAAAAAAAATCTGATGCAAGGTATCTTTGAGAAGAACTGGGGCGGCCTTATCAAGAAGTACAGAAGAAGAAAAGTAGAGAAGGGAAAAAAGAAAAAAAACTAAGAAAAGAGAAAAGGAAAAAAAATAACCGAGAAAAGAGAGAAGGGAAAAGAAAGGTAAAAACGAAAAAAGAGAAAAGCACGTGACTACTAAAATACGAAGGAGGAAGCAGTCATTATTTTTTTTTTAAAAGAAAGTGGAGTGAGGTCTAGTGTCTTACAGCTCATAACACACAGTAAATAAAAGCCATGAACAATTAGTCGCACAAAGTAGAAAGACAGAAGAAATGAAGAACAAAGAATGAGAAAAGAACACCGGAACAACTTTCTCGCCGGCGCCGGAAACTGATGGTAGATGGCTCGCCGGCTTCCTGTGTCAGCTTCGACAACTTCGCGGTCATCAATTGCCACAAAATCATAAATTAAGGTTTTCTCTCAATTTAGGGTTTTTAAATTAGGGTTCAATTTTGCTGAAATTTAACCAATTGACAAAGAGCTTTTGCTTGAAATGCGTGAATCTAAAGCCAAGTAAGTTTACATTTGAAAGATTTTGTTTTTTACTGATTCTCAGTTTAGATCTACTCTCAACCCTCTCTCATGCGCCTCTTCACTCAAAGCGGTCAGGCGGTGCGCCTTGTGCCTCTCACAAAGGCAGCAAGAGGCGCGCGCCTGTCCTCGCCTGACGTATTGCGCCTCGTCTGAATTTGAGGAGGCGATTTTCTCAGCGCCTCTACTCGGTCTAGTCATAGGAAGTCGTTGCAGTCAAGTCGGATAAGGCCTCCGTGTATCGTGTCGAAACGCGGGTGCTCCTGTCAATCCGCAGTGTCCCGCACACGAGTAGCCATAGAAAGATACGGACCTTCTGCTCGTCTGTAGTACCTGGCATGGTCAGCCCGCGAGCCACTTCTGCAGGCCTCGCATACGTTTGGCATGGTCAACCCGCGAACCACTTCTGCAGGCCTCGCATACGTCTGGCATGGAGGTATCGTGTTAGCAACAGGGCCAAGTAACGACCAGACTCAAGCATCACCGCAGACGAGGTCGTCGACTAGAGGTACACGCCTGCCCGTAAAGGGGAGCCCGAACAACAAAGAAAAGTCTAGAGTTGTAAAATTGATCTCCCCTAAGGCATGTGAAATGAGTTGGTGGTATCCCACCACCACTCCAGGAGACCGCGAGCATAAATCTTAGAGATACAGACATCTCCATGAGACTCGCAAACCTTGAAAAAGCGAGAAAAGCTTCGTTGGTCAAGGATGGCTCTCCTACCTTGACTCTTTCGCACCTTCCTCGGGTATACAGAGTCGTAGAAACCAAAGTGACGGCTGCAAACGCAATTCAAATCAGCTTGATACCTAAATGATCAAATTACCAAGAAAAAGAAACCTAGCAAATACTCACAGAACCCGTGAGCGGTGATGCGATACATGGTTCTCCGTATTGCAATGTAGCCTATCCGGAGTCCATCCCTCGGTCTTCTAGAGCCATCTCCGTTGTGTCATCAGAAGGCCGTCAACGTCACGTACATACTCCTCCGATGACTATAAATTGTATGAAAACCAAAACGAGAAGCTTATACGACTAGAGGGTTTCACGAGTTTTCTCTAAAGTGATAATGTAACACGAATTACATAGTCATACACAAATCAAGCATCAAAATAGAGATCATAACTCTAAAGAGGTATCACAAGGTAAGATTGCTAGATTTATTCCTATATCTATAATCTAATAGGCACGACTTTCCAAGCATAATAAGAGAATTCATATCGATAGATTCCTTGAACCTAAACAAGCATTTTCCTGCTACAAGCATACTAGTCATCTATTTCAAATGAGGTTTCATGAATCCATGTTGAAAGTTTGATCATATAGGCATGATTATTGTAAAAATCTCAAGCTACAAAGAGTTCAAGCACAGACATGCAATCTAACCAAGGCAAACAATTTAGATCAACTTCCTAAACATGATTTCTACCAGCAGCAACTCCACACATTCAATATTGCAAGAATTTAAAGAGTTCCCTAAACATGTTTCTAGGTTCCACATCTATAAATTCTAAGAAGATCCTAAATATATTTCTAGATTCCTAATCTACGAATTTCAAATTCACGAAACAAATGCAAAACTCAGATCGAACAAGTATTAAACTCGTGGAGCAAAAAAAAAAGAGGTCAAAAAGTCGCCAGAGAGCTGCCGAAAAGTCCCCGGAAAACAGTCGCCTGAAAACCCATCGAAAAGCGTGCGCCGGAATGTCAGCGGGAAGTCTTCTCGGGAAGCACCAGAAACTAAAAAAAAGATTCAAAAAAACTTAAGTGCCTAGTACAGCTGGAATTTTCGAAAAAAAATAAAAAAATTAAAAGCATACTCACCGAAAAATGCAGGCCCGCAAAAGACGAAGCTCTAAGAACCCCGGGACCTCAAATATTTCGAAGCCTAAACTCGCCGGAAAACGCGCACAATAACTCAATGGAGTTCGAATATTTTGAACCCTAAACCGCCCAAAAGTGCACAAAAAGCAAAGCAAAACAAGAGCAAGTCTTCCTCTCACTCATATCTGAAAAAACTAACGAGTTTCGAGCAAGAATTTGGAGCTTTAATATCCTAGCAATAGAGTTTGAAGTTTGGAGAAGAGGAAAAATGGCGCTGAGGAGTTGGAGTGAAATGAGGGCAACGGGCGAAAACCCGCATTGATCAGGTCATTTAAATGACATGCGCCGCACGCGCCAGCATGTGTCTGGCGCACCGCCTGAGCTCCGCCTTGCACATTCTTTTGCACCACACACACCGCCTTTGCGCCCAGCGCATGCCATGTGAGTCCAGCGCATTAGCAGTAACAACGTGCTTGGGGGCTTTTCATTCCAGATGGGTCCGACCTCTTCAGTCATTAATACTTTCAAATGTTCGTTACCCTCGAACATCGCGCGGGGTAAACCAACAAGCTCTTAAAATACTTTGTTAAAGACTACAACTTTGCCATTCATACTATATGCAATACATTATCCAGATTTTCAGCAACAAATCTTCATACAACATTTAGCAACGACGATACAATACTTGGGGAGCAAGCAAGCATTCCAAAGACATTGAAGATGATAAATCTAGCATCATATTCCACCGAGGCATGTAGACTTTATATAGGAAATGTCAGAAGGATCATTTGCGCATCTAGAAGACCTTGACAACGGCAAATTCAACGCTATTTGAAGAAATGAACAAGGACAAATCCAACGTTATTTCCAAAGACCTTGACAATGACAAATTCAGCGTTATTTGTGGATATCGACAATGACAAATCAAGCGTTATTTATGAGGAACACGACAACGACACCTCCAGCGTTATATGGTGATAAGGGTGAAATTATTATATATTATAACCTTCTTATTTACTCTTGCTAGCTCCTTATTAGGATCATAAACAATAAGTTGTGGGTTTTAGTTGTTTTTGTAGGTTATTTACAAATTATGTTCATATGATTATTTATTAGTTTGACATATGCTATATTTTATATTATTAATAATTTATCAAACATTGACAGGTACATTATAATGGAAATTTGGCTGTTGTAAATTTAATGGGTTAAACCTATTTGACTCAAAATCATGCAACAAGAGTACAAAGGAAGCTGGATTTCAATGTACAAGAATTGGGAAAAGTAGCTCAATGTGAACAAAAGGTCAAGGAAAGACACGCATCAAATGAAGAGAAGAAAGAATAAGAAAATAAGAAAAAGAGGACTTGATGGCTGTTTGGACTTAGAAGACTATACGGGCACCAGAGAGAAAAGAAAATAGAAACAAAGCCCTATTGTTTTGTTGGGTTGAAATACACGCATCAGTAGAAAAACGCAGGGGAGTAAAGCAAAACGAATTTTTTCCCTCAATAATGCTAAGATAGAAATTATTTCCTACTTTACGCTACAATGAAAATTAATTCCATTGGTACCGTCCACGCCAGCATAGACACAATAATTTATTTTTAACCCCAGGCAAAACCGCTAATGTGATTAGCGGTTTATTTAACCGCTAATCACACTAGCGGTTTATTAGTGAATATAGGTAGAGTTGGCTAAACCGCTACTTAGAGTAGCGGTCATTGTTGGGTAAAATTAATATCAGCATATCATATTCTCTCTCTATTTTCTCTGATCTTCTCTCTCATCTTTCTCTCATTTCTCTCTCACACGCTTATCTCTTTCATCTCACTTCTCTCTCACCCCC